>OZ059799.1:14992457-15592457 GCA_964057025.1 Standfussiana lucernea
TCACCAAACGGAAACTCCCTAGAAAACCTTTTGAAGAGTTGGGAACGAAGCAAAAGAAGAGACGGAGTGGTGATTATTTGAACAGTTATTGCAGTGAGGTTGTTTATGCAGCATGTACCAAGTTGACGGAAGATGGAAGAGACAATATTGCTTCTGTAATTGAATACTTATTGAAAAATCCAGAAGCAGTTAATAGATTCAAGACTTGATAAAAAAACCGGCTGGCAAGGAAACCTTTACACCCCTAAAGTCGCTTGGATTAATGCTATCTCTTAAATTATCAAAATGGCAATATATGTATAACTTTGAGAGAATCAGCAATTCGAGAAGGTATTAGAGACTTATATCCTTGCTATTACAGGGTGCAACTAGCAAAACAAGAGTGTTATCCACCTGAACCCGAAAATTCCATCACGGTTACAGATAGCTCAGCCAGAATTTTTCTGCAGGCTCTCTTGGACCTAACAGTCAATAGAATATTTAAATCTTTACCAGAAGATTTAAAGCAAAAAGAACTGATTTTAAGGCAGAAGGCCTTCACGACTGCTTATGTAATATTGTCTCTTCCATCTTCCTTCAACTTGGTACAAGCTGCATGAACAACCTCACTGCAATGACTGTTCAAATAATCACCACTCCGTCTCTTCTTTTGCTTCGTTCCCAACTCTTCAAAAGGTTTTCTAGGGAGTTTCCGTTTGGTCATAGTACCAACTGATGATGTTGATGGCTCTTCTTCCTCATGAGCTACAGATGTTGAAGCTTCCTGAACATTGTCTTTGATGCAGCTAGGCCAGACGACATTTTTCTCAAGCCAGTTTCCATATTCCTTTCGGAATAACTCCATTTTTCGGCTTGCAGAATGCCAACGTTTCTCTACTGCTCTCGTAAATTTCCGGCAAAATTCTTTAAACGTCACACGATCTTCCTCAGATAAACTACATCTCAATCGAGATAACACTGTCTCAAATAAAAACTGATAATCGTTTTTTTTGGCTGAACCTTTTAAAATAACGAACATATCAAGATTTGTAACGATGCTTTCCATGTTTACGGTGATGTTATTACTGTTTGTACTTTCAATGCGTAAGGCGAAATGAATTGATTTTATTTTGAGTTCTCCTATTTATTGCAACGACGTTATTTAGTGTAATCATTAAACTAATTTACTTACTACCCTCATTAGCTAACTCATAGAATAGATATGAATAACCATATTACTTAAACTCATAAAATAATGACCATAATTAGGATCGTTACATTATTAGGTCTTTAGACCTTATTTTTTTATGATCATGTGGCGTGTTAATACAAAGTAGTGGTCGGGTGCATCGTTTAAGTAGTCCGTGTAGATTTTAAGCTTAAATTAAGTTAAACATTTGATTAAAAATATTTTTTGAAAATATTAAATTGAAAGCGATTTTTAAAAAAAAGGTCGCACCAGTGGCCGCTTCGGGGAGTATGTCAAAAAATTCTAAATAATTCAAGGTTTAATTACCTGCAAGGGAATTAGGGCCAGTTGAACGATGGCGGAGGTATGAGACTTTTTCATGCCAGCTCCATAGTAATTTTTAAAGAAAAATTTTTTTTTGCGTTGTTTGCAATGCTATTCCATAATGTTGATATTTTTAGGCATGGATTTAGTCTCCCAAAACATTTTCAAGTCATAAAAGTGGACATTTGGGAAAAAAGTATTATATGTCTATGAAAGTCGATTTTCAGCCCACTGTGCGGCGGCGGCGTCTCCCCACAGACAATGGCACACCTTCCATCTTGCATCGCATGCCCTATCACCTGCGCAATTGATGATCTCCTTACTGCATCAGTGAGCGGAGTTCGCGTGGCTGAGTTTTGGGCTAAACATAACATTTGAACTTTTTTGCCATCGAGCCACCTTAGAAGAAGAGCAATTGCGCACTCGAATCAAATCATACCCATTTATTTCTCGCTCCCTAGACGCGACTATCTGATCGAGTCTTCACCGCTTTGCTACACGCTCAATCTAAATGCACGTTGCGACAGCAACTACCAAGAAAACAACAATACTATTACTTGTATCTATAAACAAGTCAAAGTGTTTACTTGAGTAAATGTAATTTTTAAGATACGATTTATTATTATGTACCTAGTTTAGTAATTACTTGAAGATAGAACTGTAAAATGTTAGAATTCTTAGCTTTATTTTCTTTGACGGTTCTTACTTCGTTTAAATTCTTGTCTATTGCATAAAAAAATTGCAAGTAATTACTTAAGCTTAAGTAATTATTTTAACTTGACTATAGATACGGGTAGAGTATAGTGATATGAACAACAGGGTGAAAAGCTCTTCATTCGCCATAGAATAAAAAGAACCGGTGTTGTGTCTGGTGGGCTACTGCCCGACAGTTGTTGTCGGGTTCTTTTATCTGGTCTTATGTCGCGGAAAAGTTAAATAGTGCGATTGAAAATGTTGATGTTAGTTCTTCATGTTTGTCATAGATGGCACTGTAGTACTTATTGTGATGCCGCTACAAGAGTATGCCATACGCCACCGCGTTGCGACTTACAACGCGACGATACGCACGCATAGGAAACAAGTAACACGTGTCACTTGACGCAAGCAGCATCGCCCGAGGATGTGTTAGGGGCGTGAGGCCCTTTGTCGAGAAAATCTACGGTCGACAGTGTTGTTTGGATCAGTATAGAAGTTTGTCGATGGACACGGCGCCTGGCAATACCGCCGTAAGCACCGTGTGTGTTATTAGAGACCCGAGTGTGCTCTTGTGTACTCGAATCAACCCATATGTATACTTGTACTTATTTCACGCACACTAGACGCGCCTGTCTGACCAAGCCTTTTTGGTCACGTCACGCCATGAAAAATGTGAAGACATTTTATGAGTTAATTTCGGAAACGCGAGGGAGTAAAAATAATTAAGTCGTTGTGGGGCACCGTGACAAAAATAAGTGGCGTGAATGGGGGTTATAGCGGATGTACCGAAACTCCCTACGCGCAAAGGCCGAGGTTTTCCGGCTGTACGATACTCGCCAGATAATTAAACAGCGTGTATCCGAACGCGCCCATAGACAGATTTAGTCTATGGTCGCTCCGACCAATAGTAGCCCAAGGTCAGCGCAAGGGCACCGCGTGATTGGTGAGACATAGATTTTGTCTATGGTCGCTCCGACCAATGGGAACCAATAGGGTAGATATAAGTGAGTTGTAAGAGAATTGTAATTTTAAAAGGCAATGGCGCGACATGTTACTAGAATTAATTAAAGTTTTTACCGTGTAACGAAGCTCTTTAATTGAACCTGACCCACCCCGACTACATTTTGGCGCTCAACGTGTGTTTTGTGATATTAAAAACAAGGGGTCGGTGTCTTTGTGCGCGGATCAAACTTTTTCTCGCCGCGGGTTTCAAGAAGTTTTATGAATCTCGTACGACGACCGACACAACAATCGACAGGGACTGCCGTTGTTAGCTGTTTTGCGTTTAGCTTCGTTTATTTTGCTGGCTGACAGAGCCACGAACCGTAGGTTCCAATTATTCACCTACGTGTTTGCAAAATGCCGCGAAAACGCAAGTCGTTGCAAGCAAGCGACGAGTCAATTCTCGAAGAATCAGAGCAATCAGGCAATGTAACGATGACTCAAGAAGCGCTATCTACGTTGCTTACTACTCTCCAACAGTCGCAAGCCGAATTTTGCAATCAACTCTTACGTGAAGTACGTTCATCGACGCCACACGTGTCGAGCGATGCGAGTACATGTGCCGTCAACGCCGCAATGGGCGTCATGAGGTCTGCTACAGCAAATTTCTCGAAGTGCACATCAAAGTTCAGCGGCAATTCAGAAGAATCCGTGGAAAACTTCATAGATGCAATAGAAGTTTATAAATCGTGCCTAAATATAAGCGACGCCAACGCGCTCTTAGGCATGTCTATGCTGCTGACTTCATCGGCGGGAACATGGTGGCAAGGTGTCAAAGGAACAACGAAAACGTGGAATGAAGCCATAACAAGGTTACGAAGTGCCTACGGCGATCGTCGTCCACCGTTTCGTATTTACGTCGAGTTATTCTCCTTAATACAAGGTAAAGAAAATACGGACTTGTTCATTGCAAAGGTCCGAGCCTTGTTAGCCAAGTTACCACAGGAAGACCTATGCGAACGGGTCGAGTTGGATATGGCATTTGGGTTATTAGATCGCCGCATTCGAAAACGTATCGACAGAGCTGAAGTTTCGACGTTCGACGAGTTGCTAAAGAAAGCACGAGCCGTAGAAGACTCACTGAATGAGTCACGAGCTCAGAGACCGTCATCAGGCCACGAAGAATGCTCTCGCGCTGCGAACGTCACCGCCGCCGAGCCTCCGCGAGCCACCACGTCGAATTATTCTTCCCGCTCTTCCACTGCAGCCGTCGGTAGCCGCACGGGCGACTCAACGACGAAGAAAGCAGGGAATACGAAGTCGTTCTGTGTTTACTGTAAACGTAACGGTCACACAAAAGAAAACTGTGAAAAATTAGCAAAAAGTGACAAAAATAACTCCAAAAGTGAAGACTCAAAAGACATTAAATGTTACGGGTGTGGTGCCGCGAATGTAATAAAATCAAAGTGCGCGAAGTGTAACGGTAACACTGGGAAAAATAGTGAACATCCCGCGTTCTATTCCCTTACGTCGACACGTGATCATCGTACACCCACCGGCGGCATCAAATCGAGTCGCTCGCGCCCTGGGCGCAGCGACGAACGCACCGAGACCAGCGCGCCGCCACCGCAAACGCCTACCCCGCCACTGCGAGGTAGCGTGATGTTTGCTGGCAAAGCAAACGCTCCTTCGTGCGCCAAGTCGTCTTCTCGTAAAGTTGGAGGTAACCCCGCGTATGTCACAGGGGGTTCTATTAATAATACCAGTGTTTATAATTTAACAACTGATAACGATAACATCACTATGGATACTTACTATTCTGATAATAGTGTTCCTTATAGTAAATGTTTACATGATCAAGTTACTTGTAATTGTAACTCACAGAGTTATTATAATGATCATTTTGGTTCACAAACGATGTCTTGTGTTAATAACGATGTTAATGTTATGTCTGTGCCTTTAAATGATAGTTTAGAAAGTTATTTCTGTGTTGATAACAGTGTATGTACATCTACGATTCCAAATAGTGATTTTGGAAATTGTTATTGTTCTGTAAATAAGGAAAATGTTTGTTTATGTACTAAAACTGAAATGTGTGTTTGTACTAAAACTACGATGTGTGTTTGCGCCACTTGCGACCAGGGGGAGTTCGCGTCGCCGTTAAAGTCTAATGATGATAATAGTAATTTACGGTCGGTAGTGTTCAAGGGTTGTCAATCTTTATCTGGTAATTCCGACGGCTCAAAATTTTTTGCTCGCGATTTTATGCCTATTCCCAGACCTCTATATGATTTTAAGCCATTTAATAACAATACCAACGACTCTCAACATATTTCCGAAATTGCAAGTGGTGGTCAACATTTTTTCGAAAATGTTAGCGATTGTCAACAATTGTGCGGAATTACCAGTGGTTCGCAACATTTTTCCGGTAATCGTAACGATGTTCAATCTTTTTGTCGGCCCGTGCTAAAGATTAGTATTTTAGGTGAAAACGGTACCGCGATGGTAGATTCGGCAGCTAAGTGCTGTGTAGCTGGCCATACGCTATACGCTCTCCTAAAGGCCAAAGATCATCCTATGTCCTCGCGCATGGAAAATGTAAAACTAGCAGATGGTAAAAGTAGGTTATTGAATGTACTTACTACCGAGGTAAATGTAACTCTTGAAGGTAGAACCAGGCTCGTCAGTTTTTTAATTTTTCCGGACGCGGACAGTAACGAAAGTCTTTTAGGTATAGATTTTTTGATAAATTTTAACGTTAGTGTTGACTTCGGTAATGCAAAATGGCACTTTGCTGACAGCGCAGAGCAGTTCAGTCTTCTTTTTGAAAAACCAGCACACCACGTTGAGAGTGTGCCTATAAGTAGTGTACTTAGGGACGAGGAAGCGTCACAGCTTAGCGACGTACAGCGCGAGGTTCTCGCTAAATTCCTGTCTGAAAATCAAGACGTTTTTGAATTAAGAGGCGAACCAACTACGTTTGCAGAGCACGTCATTGATACCGGTGACCACGCTCCTATCGCGGTCCCTCCGTATCGGTTAACTCCGGCTAAAAAAGAGGTTATGCATTTAGAGATAGAAAAGATGTTAGCTGATGATATAATAGAAGAGTGCGAATCAGCATGGGGTTCACCTGCTTTGTTAGTGCCTAAGAAGAATGGTCAAGTTCGTTTTTGCGTAGATTATCGAAAGCTTAACGCAATAACGAAAACCGATGTGTACCCGATGCCGCTTATAGACGAATTAGTGCAGTCTACCAAGCGCAATTGCATCATGAGTACCTTAGATATGCGAAGTGGATTTTGGAACGTGTCTGTCCGCGAATGTGACAGAGACAAAACGGCCTTTTTAACACCTTTCGGTACGTACCGCTTCAAAAGGATGCCGTTTGGTCTCAAGAACGCTCCGTCCACCTTTCAACGTCTCATTGATAAGCTGCGCACAGGCGCCTCACTTAAGAATGTGACACTGTTAGCTTATCAGGACGATTTACTCTTAATATCAGAGGGTTTCGATCAGCACGTGAATGATTTACGTGCAGTTTTTGAGAGGTTGCGCATGTTCAACCTACGCGCCAATCGTGAAAAGTGTGTTTTCGCTCGCCAAGAGGTGAAATATTTGGGTCATGTCATAACTCAGGACGGGGTTTCGCCTGATCATGACAAAGTTCGCGCAGTGGCGGACATGAAGGCACCAAGTACTCTACGACATCTCAAAACGTTTCTTCAGACATGTTCGTGGTTCAGAAAGTTCATTTTGAACTTTTCAGAAGTTGCTGAACCTTTAACACGTCTTTTGAAAAAGAATCAGACTTGGTTATGGGGTTCTGAGCAAAATCAGGCGTTTCAGGAGCTAAAAAAACGGTTAACGTCTGCGCCCATACTTGTCCAAGCTGATTACTCCAAACCATTTGTCTTGCGTACAGATGCTAGTAGTTACGCTCTCGGTGCAGTACTGCTGCAAGGTGAGGGAAAGGACGAAAGGCCTATTGAGTATGCAAGCCGCCTTTTAAACCCAGCCGAGCGTAATTACAGCACTACCGAGAGGGAAGCTCTTGCAGTAGTGTGGTCAGTTGATCGGTTTAGAGGTTACATTGAGGGTCAACAAGTTATTATAGGTAGTGACCATCAACCTCTGAAATGGTTGTTGACTTTGAAGTCGCCGTCTGGTAGACTAGTTCGGTGGGCACTGAAGTTACAGGAGTTCAATATTCAGTTTGAATACACTCCAGGCAGAGCCAATGTGGTCGCCGACACGTTAAGTCGTCCTACCTGCGAAGAAGACAGTAAAGGTCAGTGTGGTATTTGTTCAGTCATTGTTGACTTACCCACTACAAGTCCCGCTGATCTGCGACCTGCTCAATTAGATGACCCGGAACTAAAAAAGATCATCACTGGTCTTGAAAGTAATGACGCAATAGAAGAAAAACGCTGGTCCGAACGAGGATACTTTATACAGCAAGGAGTTCTTTATAGGTACAACCCTGACGTCGATGTTGAGGAACCACAGCTTGTACTTCCTGTGAGTTTACGACTCGACATTTTGAAGGAATGCCATGACACTCCTATTGCTGGACATCAAGGTATTGATAGGACTTTATACAAGCTTTCACAGCGGTTTTTCTTCCCTGGAATGAGACGGTATGTCGCCGATTTTATCAAGTCTTGCGCGACGTGCCAGCGCTACAAGTCATCAAACTTGAAGCCTTCAGGCCTTTTACAGACCCCAGTTTTACAACAAAGGGGAGAGGTCTTGGCGATCGACTTGTTTGGCCCGCTCCCTCCTGGAGAAAAGGGGGAGAAATACATTTTATTAATCGAGGACACAGCTACTCGTTGGGTCGAGCTTTTTGCTCTTGTTGATGCCACCTCAGAAGCTTGTGCTCGTACACTAATAGAGGAGTACTTCCTCAGGTATGGCCTGCCGCGTCGTATTGTCTCGGACAATGGAGTACAATTTGTCTCATCTGTTATGCAACAGTGCATGTTTATTTTGGGGATTAAACAGGATTTGTTACCTTTATATCATCCGGAGGCAAACCCGGCCGAAAGAAAGAACAGAGACCTTAAGGTACAGCTGGCACAATTGGTCGACACTGAACATTCTTCTTGGCCTAACTATTTACCATCGGTTCGTTTTTCAATGAACTCGGCTTTGTGTCATACAACAGGTGTTTCGCCAGCTTTTCTCACCTTCGCTAGAGATCTCCGTTCACCCGTGGACGTTCATTTTGACATAAGGGCCGTCTTGCAGAAGGATAATTTTGTTCCTCAGATCACACCTTACTTAAAGAAGTTCTTAGACTCTTTAGTTTCTATTAGGGATAAGGTAGAGAAAGAACAGGACAGACGTAAAGACTATGCGGACAAGGGTCGTAAACCTGAAGAATTCGAAATCGGTGATCAGGTTTTGGTAAAGTCACACGTATTGAGTAATGCTGCTAAAGGATTGTCGGCTAAGTTCTTCCCAAAAAGGGATGGTCCTTACACGATCGTTAAAAAAAGCTAGTCCCACCAGTTACTTAGTTTGTGAACTTAATTCTCCTGACAACGTCTTAGGTAGGTTCCACGCGTCCCAACTCACGCGATTTGTTAGTAGAAATGACGCGCCTCCTCTTCCGATTATGCCAAAGCGTAACCGAGGCCGGCCTCGTCATATTCAGCCTGTTTCTGACGTTCCTGAGCGGGTTCCTGAGCGAGGACACTTTCATGAACCCGAGGGGGAGTGTATAGCGGATGTACCGAAACTCCCTACGCGCAAAGGCCGAGGTTTTCCGGCTGTACGATACTCGCCAGATAATTAAACAGCGTGTATCCGAACGCGCCCATAGACAGATTTAGTCTATGGTCGCTCCGACCAATAGTAGCCCAAGGTCAGCGCAAGGGCACCGCGTGATTGGTGAGACATAGATTTTGTCTATGGTCGCTCCGACCAATGGGAACCAATAGGGTAGATATAAGTGAGTTGTAAGAGAATTGTAATTTTAAAAGGCAATGGCGCGACATGTTACTAGAATTAATTAAAGTTTTTACCGTGTAACGAAGCTCTTTAATTGAACCTGACCCACCCCGACTACAGGGTGTTGATAAATTATTTATTAATAGGATTTAACCTGTTCATTGACGGCATATTGTGGTGTAGGCGCGTGAAATTTGTTTTCGTAATACGGTTTTGGGGATCTTTTTTCATTTAAGTTCATATTGCTTACTTACTTAGCATTGCGTTTACAGAAAAAAATAAATCGATTTGACTTCACTGAATAACAAGATGCGTGTGTGTTTGGCAAACCCGTCGGTAAAAACTTATTACTATGTATTAACTTATTACTACTTATAATTATTTCAAATTGAATGTGGATTATTCTCGTTTTGAATTTGTTAATTATTAATGGTTTCTTTTCTTTATTACTTATTACCTTTGACATGTTTTTCGATTGTAATGATTTAATGGTACTGTTTTACTTTACATTTTATTTTACGAAATTTCTACACAATGTATATCTATTGTTCTGAAATAAATGACTTATGGCTTAAATAAGACGACTGTCATTTATTTTGGCAATCCAACAATTTTCGTTGCATTTTTTAACCGACTTCTTTTAAAATAGGAGGTTATGTTTTCCACCACAGTGATTCGCGCGTTTATTAACTTTGCTTATGTACTTTATAAGTCATCATTTATAATATGCATTTTTTCTTCTGCTTCTGTATGGATGATGTGCTAATATTTTCTATTTACGGTATAAAATTGATACTTGATTTGTGTGAGATATCAAAACTAAAAAGGACAAAATTATTTTGAATGAAGTATAAAGAAAATTGTGATATTAGATACTGTTGTCTATTGCTGTGTACGATCACCAATTTTAAAACAGCATGCATTTGTGTCTTTATAAGCCTTGAGCTCAAACCCTGCAAAGCCTTGCATGTAGCATCATCGGTGTTAATCAAAGCAAGTGGGTAATGTATGACAAAGTCGTGACTGAAACCTTCAGTAACCAGTTCACTTGGTCACCTATTTAATTTAACGACCGAGTCAACAATTTACAGCATGTGGAAATGTGGTTGTCACGACTGACAAACACCTTGTATTTGACTAAGAAAGAAAAATGATTTGCATATCTAAATTGATAAGGTTAAGGTGGAATTTTGAAAGTGGTTATTTTTTAAATCGTTGACAAGACAATTGTTGGGTTTTGAGTTTAAAATTGTCAAATGATTTTCTATTTAAAAATGAACAGGATATGGTTTGATATTGAGATGGTAAATGGTTAGTTTTAAACACAATGCATGCAGGTAAACTTTTTATGACCTCATAAACCTTGTTATTATTTTAGTATGGGAAGAAAACAAATAACCTTTTGGTAAGAACATGCAATACCGGGATGTTACGGAATTTACCTTCAGGCAACGGTTTTGCTATAATAATGTGCTCTATGATTTTTAACCGACTTCAAAAAAGGAGGAGGTTCTCAATTCGGTTGTATGTTTTTTTTTGTGTTTGTTACCTCATATCTTCGTAATTTATGAAACGATTTGAAAAATTCTTCTTTTATCTGAATTTATCGGATCTACTTCCCGATTGGTCCCATACAAATTTCATCGAAACCGGTTCAGCAGTTTGGTTTTGAAATCAAAATAGCTGGAAAAAATATGTCATCCAAGTAAAAGATATTGCGAAATTGATACTTGACAAGGATTTGAGTGTGATGCGATAGCTAAAAACGTTTTTGCAAAAAAAATAACCGAATTCGAAAAAAAAGTCCATGAAACAAACCATAGTCACCGACTTCCGAAAGTAATGTTACTTTCCACTTTTTTTAGTGTTTTTTTTGGAAGTCGGTTATTTTTTTTTTGCAAAAACGTTTTCTTCTTTATTGTGTAGTTAGTGCCTACCCTGGTGAGAGATTTTATGCCGCCCAAGGGCTTCTGACTTGGCTTTACATGCCGTCGAGAAATATCTCTCAGGCATGCTGGCTTCCTCACGATGTTTCCCCCTACCGAAGCAAGTGATAATTATACAATACACACATGATTCCGAAAATTTTGAGGTGCGTGTCTTGGGTTCGAACTCGAGACCTAGGACTTGGCATCATCTGTGTCTTGACTTATCCGTAACCTTTTCAGTAGATTAGGATTTTATTGCAATATCCACTTTTATGGCAGACTAAATGCAAAGTTTACGCTAGATTTTATTGAATAATAAAAGAAAACTACTGAGAATTAATGTGATGTGTTGAAATTTAGAGGCCAATGAAACCAAAGTCTAGTCTTCTAAATAACTCTTATATTACCACGACGTACCGTATTACATGGTTAGTGACAGACGACAATAAATATGGCATTCCTTTTTGCAACAAATGCAGAAGACGATGAGGTGCTTTCGCCCTTTTCCTTCACTCTCTCCTCTTCCACCAACAAACGAGCGACAAGGTTATCATAGGTTTGCTTGTCGTCCGGTGCAGACTCCCATGCAGATACAAAATGTTTGTATATATCTGGCAACGACATTAAAACCTTGGTAATAACAAACTTTTCCGAAACTTCTTCACCCATTTGTCTCAACTGATTTTGTAACTCTTGTATTTTCGAAAGAAATACTGACATTTCCATGCCTTCTTCGTGTCTGAATTGGAAAAATCTCTGCTGGACTATATGAATATTTGTTTCACTTTTTTGTTCAAAAATGCTTGTTAATTTTCGCCACATCTCTGCTGAACTTGTACAGGATATTATGTGCAACATCACTTCCTCGGTCATCCTGGTCACTAATATTGTTTGAGCCTTGGCATCCTGTGCCTCCCATGTTCTCTGTTCCTGTGAGTTGTCACCTTTGATACGTTTGCCTTCTACAATGTCAATTAGATTTTGACCCCGCAATATGACCATTGTTTGGAATTTCCACACATTCCAATTTTTGATTCCTTCCAGTTTAATAACTGTGCTATTTCCGTCCATCGTGTCTTTTAGGTTTGTACTAGTTTTCCTGCCTTGCAGCTCAAGTCTTTTCACCTTCCCGGAAACGTCAAAGAAAAAACGTGTTTCAACCTTTTTTTCTTCACCGGTATTTTTTATTTTCAACTAGCTAAATTTCTTTACCTAGACTTTTATTATTATGTATTGTGGCCTGGGCCCATAACCTGTTGAAATTTAGAAGACTAGACTTTGGTTTCATTGGCCTCTAAATTTCAACATGATGCCATGTGATGCGCCACTACCTTTATGCTCCTCATAAGTAACATTAGGTGACACTTCTAAATGAAGTCACCAAGTGCCACCCCCAGTTCAGTCCTCACCTGAAAAGAGGTGCCCTATGCATCATTACTGATTTATTTTCAGTCATTGACATACATTGAATCGTAGAAAACGTTAAAACTTTCAATAATATTTATGCCTGAGCCACTTTCTTTCACCCAAATCGAAATATAGCAATGATTTTCATTCCGTTGCATGCCATATTTTATACCAAAAATAAAGATGAATCCCATGAAGGACTTATCCATAAAAAAATTCGTTTCTCCATCTCTTCCCTAGGAAACCCTAGTAGGCTGTTAATCCTGCACGAACATCAACCTGCACTTGCTTCAAACATTGGAAAAATCTTTACATCATTCCCGCTGTGATTGCAGAGGTATGATATCGAAGTTACACGGAAAAGGAATGGTCGTATACTCCTATGGCAGGCCGAATGTAGTAGAAACTAAACCAGTGTAAGCCGGCCTCTTATTCAATTGAAATTCTGTACTACGTTAGGCCAGTTCAGACACAAAGTGTTACCACAGACGTAAGCCGTGACATACATAACATCACATCTGTAATTCCCAAACGGTTAAGCAGAGGTTTACCTAATATACATACACCCACATTTCACCAGTTATGTTAATAGGGGGCGAGCCCATGGCCATCAACCGGGCACAAATTCAGACTCCTTGGCTGGTACTGAGAAATTCCTGATGGAAAAACCTAACAACACTTTACACGACCTGGGAATCGAACCCGGGACTAGTGCTTAGCAACCGCGCTTGCGAACCACTAGACCAACGTGGCATTGGGTACATAAGCCGTACTATGTACTATGTATCACTTATACATAGTACGGCTTATGTACGCTAAGAAACGCAGATATGTAAGTGTAACAGACAACAAACGGCCACTTAACTTTATTAATGTGTGAGGTTTTAGTACCGTAACATTTTCCGGATTGCCTGGCTAGTTTAGAGGCCAGTGGGGCCTGTTATTTCGTGAATTTCATGACCTTTACCCACTCCGAGTAATCTACACAGTCTTAAAAAAAGAAAAACCGTTCTGCCAGTTCATAAAACTTATCTAAAACGCTTTCATAGACTAGTTAGACATAGTTAAATAACCTTTTATTTCATATTATCCATTCGCTCATACTTCTATTTCATATTATTCATTCTCTTATGGTAAATGCGAACCTTCATGCCTTAATCTCTGGACGTATTGTCATGAAAGGCAGACCATTACATGTTATGTTAGAACATGTCATACTTGTATCGCGGTAGTAGATACTCTGACTTATAGTATCTTTTCAGGAGAATAAAAGAAGCTTATAAAATCAAAATAACGTTAATTAAACACAGACCAGTTTTCTTACAAATGACTTCATTAATATCGAATGCTACAATTGCGTACACCCGACAATGTACAACCTTGGCTCCTAATTCTTCAAACAAAAACTTTGTTGTTGCTTGAAATGTAATTAAGTATTCGTAAAGAAAAATTGTAATGGAGGCGATTTTTCTTTTTTAAATATTTTATGTTGGGTTAGTGTCCATTGTTGCACGGTACGACATTCTTTTGGCCGCGTGGGTGATGGAATAATACACATCAACAGAGTGGAAACTTTCTGCGGGGCAGTAAGGGGAACTTTAACCGTTGGAGCTACACGATAATGGTCTCAGGAGACTATCCATAATTTTTCGTGAAATTTTGATCCCCATTCACAGATTAAAAAAAAAATCAATACAGTTTGCAAAAAATAGCCATTATACACAAATTCATTTTTGATGCCAATCGATCCTTTTTTATTACTAATCAAAAACTTCTGTCGGCGAAGATCAAGTGGTTTTCCGAAATGCTTTTCAAAAATATAATATTTTGACTATTTTGCGATTAGATATCCATGATAATACTTAATTTGATTCAAGCGAAATTTCTGCTTATACTCATATCTCGAAGTCTTATTCTTGATCAACGCTTAGTCATCACTATTTCTCGTATCTTCCCTACAATGGACACACACACAACTCCGTGAGTCGCATGGCAAGCAAGTGACTGTTATTCTGTCCGTTTATATTAAGGCGGTCATGTTAATGTCCTGGCCTACTCCATATACTTATATTAGTATAGAAAATGCCATGTGCATGGTGAAAGCTGTATGCTGACATTAGAAAAGGAGAAAAGAGTTTAAATCTGTTGGTTCTTGGGGATCAAAAGAAAGACTGTAACAGCTCCTCACACTAAAGGTGCTCCCTCACCGAGAGCATTCGCCAGTAATGTTACACAGATTTGATCATTACGTCAGTGAGTGAGGAGAACCGAGCATTACAGTTCGCAACCTGTAACGATACAATTTGTAACAATCACTTGGATTGTTACATTACTGACGAATGCCATGACATCTATACTAATATTATAAATGTGAAAGTTTGGATGGATGGATGGATGTTTGTTACTCAATCACCCAGAACGGCTGAACGGATCTGGATGAAATTTGGCACAGAGATAGATTGTGGTTTGGAATAGCTCATAGGCTACTTTTCATCCCGGTAGGACGATTCCGTGGGTCAATTATCGAACTTCACGCGGGCGAAGCCGCTGGCATAAGCTAGTGTATAATAAATCCATTTCTCCCTAAAATGCTTACTGAAGGAAAAGTATACTTCCTAGTAAATTTCCATATGAGTAATCTGTTTTTAATTTCGTGTACTAACCCATTACTTTCAGAAAGCAATCAAGTCGTCATTCCGTCCTTGGCAGCATTTGCTTCGACAATTATTCTTTGTTTGTATCCGTACTAAATATTATAAATGCGAATGTAACTCTGTTTGTTTGTTTGTTACCTTTCACGACTAAACGGCTGATCGGATCGTAATTAAATTTGACAAGGAGATTATAATATATCCTGGGGAAGGACATAGGCCATAATTTTTTTCTCTCTCTCTCACACACACACACATCAAAATTTCCATGTCAGGATCTCCAAGCTTTATCTTTAACATTAAATTGTAATATTTTCTTGAATACTTATTCAGAATAAAGTGTCTACCCATTAAAATTATCAAGAAAAACAAATAAATTCATCTAATTGAACTTTTGAAAGTCATAATCTGACACAAATCGATGTTTTAGCTCTTGTTATATGTATTTAGTAGTCCAGGTCTTGCTGATAACCTTACATTATTATGAATCTTAATAACGTTTTAAACATCCATTTAGCAAAGTAAATTATTCAAAATGTATATTTTTTATCAATTTTATCATTTAAGTGCTTTTTTATTTTAGGGATTTGTAAAGGCAATCACCAGCTGGTATAACGGTGTCTGACGTTATTGCGAAAAGATTCAAAACAATCTGTTTCATATCGTCAAAATCAAAGTTGAATCTTACTTATTTCTTCTTTTCATACAAGAAGTTTAATTTGTTCAAAAAAATCATGACACTGTATGTGCTACGTTTAGTTTAACGGGTAGTTAAAGTTCAAATTATTTATTTAATTGAATTTAGTTCATAGTAAAACTGGTAGGTTTTTCTTTGAATGATTCAATGACATTTAAAAGTCTAATAATATCCAAGTAGTCTTTCGGGACACAAACTTTATTATACTCCCCAAAAGACAGCTTTAAATGCGATAATTCATTATTAATTGCTATTATAGCGGATGTACCGAAACTCCCTACGCGCAAAGGCCGAGGTATTCCGGCTGTACGATACTCGCCAGATAATTAAACAGCGTGTATCCGAACGCGCCCATAGACAGATTTAGTCTATGGTCGCTCCGACCAATAGTAGCCCAAGGTCAGCGCAAGGGCACCGCGTGATTGGCGAGACATAGATTTGGTCTATGGTCGCTCCGACCAATGGGAACCAATAGGGTAGTTATAAGTGAGTTGTAAGAGGATTGTAATTTTAAAAGGCAATGGCGCGACATGTTACTAGAATTAATTAACGTTTTTACCGTGTAACGAAGCTCTTTAATTGAACCTGACCCACCCCGACTACATTTTGGCGCTCAACGTGTGTTTTGTGATATTAAAAACAAGGGGTCGGTGTCTTTGTGCGCGGATCAAACTTTTTCTCGCCGCGGGTTTCAAGAAGTTTTATGAATCTCGTACGACGACCGACACAACAATCGACAGGGACTGCCGTTGTTAGCTGTTTTGCGTTTAGCTTCGTTTATTTTGCTGGCTGACAGAGCCACGAACCGTAAGTTCCAATTATTCACCTACGTGTTTGCAAAATGCCGCGAAAACGCAAGTCGTTGCAAGCAAGCGACGAGTCAATTCTCGAAGAATCAGAGCAATCAGGCAATGTAACGATGACTCAAGAAGCACTATCTACGTTGCTTACTACTCTCCAACAGTCGCAAGCCGAATTTTGCAATCAACTCTTACGTGAAGTACGTTCATCGACGCCACACGTGTCGAGCGATGCAAGTACATGTGCCGTCAACGCCGCAATGGGCGTCATGAGGTCCACTACAGCAAATTTCTCGAAGTGCACATCAAAGTTCAGCGGCAATTCAGAAGAATCCGTGGAAAACTTCATAGATGCAATAGAAGTTTATAAATCGTGCCTAAATATAAGCGACGCCAACGCGCTCTTAGGCATGTCTATGCTGCTGACTTCATCGGCGGGAACATGGTGGCAAGGTATCAAAGGAACAACGAAAACGTGGGATGAAGCCATAACAAGGTTACGAAGTGCCTACGGCGATCGTCGTCCACCGTTTCGTATTTACGTCGAGTTATTCTCCTTAATACAAGGTAAAGAAAATACGGACTTGTTCATTGCAAAGGTCCGAGCCTTGTTAGCCAAGTTACCACAGGAAGACCTATGCGAACGGGTCGAGTTGGATATGGCATTTGGGTTATTAGATCGCCGCATTCGAAAACGTATCGACAGAGCTGAAGTTTCGACGTTCGACGAGTTGCTAAAGAAAGCACGAGCCGTAGAAGACTCACTGAATGAGTCACGAGCTCAGAGACCGTCATCAGGCCACGAAGAATGCTCTCGCGCTGCCAACGTCACCGCCGCCGAGCCTCAGCGAGCCATCACGTCGAATTATTCTTCCCGCTCTTCCACTGCAGCCGTCGGTAGCCGCACGGGCGACTCAACGACGAAGAAAGCAGGGAATACGAAGTCGTTCTGTGTTTACTGTAAACGTAACGGTCACACAAAAGAAAAGTGTGAAAAATTAGCAAAAAGTGACAAAAATAACTCCAAAAGTGAAGACTCAAAAGACATTAAATGTTACGGGTGTGGTGCCGCGAATGTAATAAAATCAAAGTGCGCGAAGTGTAACGGTAACACTGGGGAAAATAGTGAACATCCCGCGTTCTATTCCCTTACGTCGACACGTGATCATCGTACACCCACCGGCCGCATCAAATCGAGTCGCTCGCGCCCTGGGCGCAGCGACGAACGCACCGAGACCAGCGCGCTGCCACCGCAAACGCCTACCCCGCCACTGCGAGGTAGCGTGATGTTTGCTGGCAAAGCAAACGCTCCTTCGTGCGCCCAGTCGTCTTCTCGTAAAGTTGGAGGTAACCCCGCGTATGTCACAGGGGGTTCTATTAATAATACCAGTGTTTATAATTTAACAACTGATAACGATAACATCACTATGGATACTTACTATTCTGATAATAGTGTTCCTTATAGTAAATGTTTACATGATCAAGTTACTTGTAATTGTAACTCACAGAGTTATTATAATGATCATTTTGGTTCACAAACGATGTCTTGTGTTAATAACGATGTTAATGTTATGTCTGTGCCTTTAAATGATAGTTTAGAAAGTTATTTCTGTGTTGATAACAGTGTATGTACATCTACGATTCCAAATAGTGATTTTGGAAATTGTTATTGTTCTGTAAATAAGGAAAATGTTTGTTTATGTACTAAAACTGAAATGTGTGTTTGTACTAAAACTACGATGTGTGTCTGCGCCACTTGCGACCAGGGGGAGTTCGCGTCGCCGTTAAAGTCTAATGATGATAATAGTAATTTACGGTCGGTAGTGTTCAAGGGTTGTCAATCTTTATCTGGTAATTCCGACGGCTCAAAATTTTTTGCTCGCGATTTTATGCCTATTCCCAGACCTCTATATGATTTTAAGCCATTTAATAACAATACCAACGACTCTCAACATATTTCCGAAATTGCAAGTGGTGGTCAACATTTTTTCGAAAATGTTAGCGATTGTCAACAATTGTGCGGAATTACCAGTGGTTCGCAACATTTTTCCGGTAATCGTAACGATGTTCAATCTTTTTGTCGGCCCGTGCTAAAGATTAGTATTTTAGGTGAAAACGGTACCGCGATGGTAGATTCGGCTGCTAAGTGCTGTGTAGCTGGCCATACGCTATACGCTCTCCTAAAGGCCAAAGATCATCCTATGTCCTCGCGCATGGAAAATGTAAAACTAGCAGATGGTAAAAGTAGGTTATTGAATGTACTTACTACCGAGGTAAATGTAACTCTTGAAGGTAGAACCAGGCTCGTCAGTTTTTTAATTTTTCCGGACGCGGACAGTAACGAAAGTCTTTTAGGTATAGATTTTTTGATAAATTTTAATGTTAGTGTTGACTTCGGTAATGCAAAATGGCACTTTGCTGACAGCGCAGAGCAGTTCAGTCTTCTTTTTGAAAAACCAGCACACCACGTTGAGAGTGTGCCTATAAGTAGTGTACTTAGGGACGAGGAAGCGTCACAGCTTAGCGACGAACAGCGCGAGGTTCTTGTTAAATTCCTGTCTGAAAATCAAGACGTTTTTGAATTAAGAGGCGAACCAACTACGTTTGCAGAGCACGTCATTGATACCGGTGACCACGCTCCTATCGCGGTCCCTCCGTATCGGTTAACTCCGGCTAAAAAAGAGGTTATGCATTTAGAGATAGAAAAGATGTTAGCTGATGATATAATAGAAGAGTGCGAATCAGCATGGGGTTCACCTGCTTTGTTAGTGCCTAAGAAGAATGGTCAAGTTCGTTTTTGCGTAGATTATCGAAAGCTTAACGCAATAACGAAAACCGATGTATACCCGATGCCGCTTATAGACGAATTAGTGCAGTCTACCAAGCGCAATTGCATCATGAGTACCTTAGATATGCGAAGTGGATTTTGGAACGTGTCTGTCCGCGAATGTGACAGAGACAAAACGGCCTTTTTAACACCTTTCGGTACGTACCGCTTCAAAAGGATGCCGTTTGGTCTCAAGAACGCTCCGTCCACCTTTCAACGTCTCATTGATAAGCTGCGCACGGGCGCCTCACTTAAGAATGTGACACTGTTAGCTTATCAGGACGATTTACTCTTAATATCAGAGGGTTTCGATCAGCACGTGAATGATTTACGTGCAGTTTTTGAGAGGTTGCGCATGTTCAACCTACGCGCCAATCGTGAAAAGTGTGTTTTCGCACGCCAAGAGGTGAAATATTTGGGTCATGTCATAACTCAGGACGGGGTTTCGCCTGATCATGACAAAGTTCGCGCAGTGGCGGACATGAAGGCACCAAGTACTCTACGACATCTCAAAACGTTTCTTCAGACCTGTTCGTGGTTCAGAAAGTTCATTTTGAACTTTTCAGAAGTTGCCGAACCTTTAACACGTCTTTTGAAAAAGAATCAGACTTGGGTATGGGGTTCTGAGCAAAATCAGGCGTTTCAGGAGCTAAAAAAACGGTTAACGTCTGCGCCCATACTTGTCCAAGCTGATTACTCCAAACCATTTGTCTTGCGTACAGATGCTAGTAGTTACGCTCTCGGTGCAGTACTGCTGCAAGGTGAGGGAAAGGACGAAAGGCCTATTGAGTATGCAAGCCGCCTTTTAAACCCAGCCGAGCGTAATTACAGCACTACCGAGAGGGAAGCTCTTGCAGTAGTGTGGTCAGTTGATCGGTTTAGAGGTTACATTGAGGGTCAACAAGTTATTATAGGTAGTGACCATCAACCTCTGAAATGGTTGTTGACTTTGAAGTCGCCGTCTGGTAGACTAGTTCGGTGGGCACTGAAGTTACAGGAGTTCAATATTCAGTTTGAATACACTCCAGGCAGAGCCAATGTGGTCGCCGACACGTTAAGTCGTCCTACCTGCGAAGAAGACAGTAAAGCTCAGTGTGGTATTTGTTCAGTCATTGTTGACTTACCCACTACAAGTCCCGCTGATCTGCGACCTGCTCAATTAGATGACCCGGAACTAAAAAAGATCATCACTGGTCTTGAAAGTAATGACGCAATAGAAGAAAAATGCTGGTCCGAACGAGGATACTTTATACAGCAAGGAGTTCTTTATAGGTACAACCCTGACGTCGATGTTGAGGAACCACAGCTTGTACTTCCTGTGAGTTTACGACTCGACATTTTGAAGGAATGCCATGACACTCCTATTGCTGGACATCAAGGTATTGATAGGACTTTATACAAGCTTTCACAGCGGTTTTTCTTCCCTGGAATGAGACGGTATGTCGCCGATTTTATCAAGTCTTGCGCGACGTGCCAGCGCTACAAGTCATCAAACTTGAAGCCTTCAGGCCTTTTACAGACCCCGGTTTTACAACAAAGGGGAGAGGTCTTGGCGATCGACTTGTTTGGCCCGCTCCCTCCTGGAGAAAAGGGGGAGAAATACATTTTATTAATCGAGGACACAGCTACTCGTTGGGTCGAGCTTTTTGCTCTTGTTGATGCCACCTCAGAAGCTTGTGCTCGTACACTAATAGAGGAGTACTTCCTCAGGTATGGCCTGCCGCGTCGTATTGTCTCGGACAATGGAGTGCAATTTGTCTCATCTGTTATGCAACAGTGCATGTTTATTTTGGGGATTAAACAGGATTTGTTACCTTTATATCATCCGGAGGCAAACCCGGCCGAAAGAAAGAACAGAGACCTTAAGGTACAGCTGGCACAATTGGTCGACACTGAACATTCTTCTTGGCCTAACTATTTACCATCGGTTCGTTTTTCAATGAACTCGGCTTTGTGTCATACAACAGGTGTTTCGCCAGCTTTTCTCACCTTCGCTAGAGATCTCCGTTCACCCGTGGACGTTCATTTTGACATAAGGGCCGTCTTGCAGAAGGATAATTTTGTTCCTCAGATCACACCTTACTTAAAGAAGTTCTTAGACTCTTTAGTTTCTATTAGGGATAAGGTAGAGAAAGAACAGGACAGACGTAAAGACTATGCGGACAAGGGTCGTAAACCTGAAGAATTCGAAATCGGTGATCAGGTTTTGGTAAAGTCACACGTATTGAGTAATGCTGCTAAAGGATTGTCGGCTAAGTTTGTCCCAAAAAGGGATGGTCCTTACAAGATCGTTAAAAAAGCTAGTCCCACCAGTTACTTAGTTTGTGAACTTAATGCTCCTTACAACGTCTTAGGTAGGTTCCACGCGTCCCAACTCACGCGATTTGTTAGTAGAAATGACGCGCCTCCTCTTCCGATTATGCCAAAGCGTAACCGAGGCCGGCCTCGTCATATTCAGCCTGTTTCTGACGTTCCTGAGCGGGTTCCTGAGCGAGGACACTTTCATGAACCCGAGGGGGAGTGTATAGCGGATGTACCGAAACTCCCTACGCGCAAAGGCCGAGGTATTCCGGCTGTACGATACTCGCCAGATAATTAAACAGCGTGTATCCGAACGCGCCCATAGACAGATTTAGTCTATGGTCGCTCCGACCAATAGTAGCCCAAGGTCAGCGCAAGGGCACCGCGTGATTGGCGAGACATAGATTTGGTCTATGGTCGCTCCGACCAATGGGAACCAATAGGGTAGTTATAAGTGAGTTGTAAGAGGATTGTAATTTTAAAAGGCAATGGCGCGACATGTTACTAGAATTAATTAACGTTTTTACCGTGTAACGAAGCTCTTTAATTGAACCTGACCCACCCCGACTACACTATCCATAAATCACAAGGGAAAACTAGAAATAAAAATGCAAACGTTAAAAAATCTAAAGTTATATTTTATCTTACATATCCGTATTATTTTATACTAAATTATTTTAATATTAATGCTACATCAGTCACAATTGATTGTAATTCGCGAACTCAAGGATTTAGACTGGTCCTGCGAGGTGAGTTATCTTTCATACATAATTATTTTGAAGGTAAGATTGAATGTCATACACTAAAAACAACGAATGTTAAAACCAGTCTATTGCATCCCAGAACAATTATACAACAATTTCTACATTAACATAATGTTATCAAGAACATTATTTAAACAAATAATAGCCATAACATCATCATCATATTCAGCAAAACATTTTTGCTTTGTCAACTTTCAATTTTTATTTTATTTTCTTTATCACTTGAGTTTGCGAATATCACCAACAGCATAACTTAATCCAAGCTTCTCAAAGTCCACGTCATCGTTAAATACAAATGATTCTATTTTAAATTTAAATGCATAACTAATCGGAATGATAATTGTGAATTATTTAAAATTGTCTGCACTTTATTGAGCACTATTTGCCACGATGTTTTATTCTCGATTTTCTCAGCATCTTCGCTTGCCCTAAGGCAGAGTGATGCTGTTGGAAATTGAAGAATATCCTTACTTCATTCTTGATTTATTGTTCAAGATTCCGCATAATCTTTTCTCAACAAATCAGAGTCTGATTTGCCGATATTTACATGAATTGTGATAGCTTCATCGTTCTCGGACTTCATTACCACATCGTTCCATTGTACCTCGGCCTTCTTCCCATAAGCTTCGTTTTCTATCAGAATAGCTGATTTTGTGCACAGCGCTTTGCTTTGGAATTCTATCAAAGCGCTGTAATCGCTTCTTTTCGTCTCTGATTTTACATCAGCGATATATCCGAGTTTTCTCCTCATGACTTCCACCCTCACATGGTAGTTATAGATGCATACTTTTATTATGAAGGCGCTTTTTTGGTGGAGAAGTATAATCTTGTATTTTGTTCGGCAGCAAGCGGTCTTCTTCAGCTTCGTCTGGAAGTTTTCTATTAAGATCTTGATCTTCTGTGAATAGACCGCGATGATATTGTGGTTGTTCTGCAGATGTGATGACAGTTCTTCGAAGGGCACTGAGCAGCAGTTGGCCGTGATGGGACAGATCATGGTGTCGTGTTTGCAGTCTTCTTCGTGCTTTACTCTGGTCACTGCTGTGAGAAGCTCTGTGCATCCGCGTCTGTGAACAAGGAAACAAGATTATTAGTTTATTTATTTACTTTGAAAAGGCTGTCTTTGGACAAAAGTTTTATTCTTTGAATTTGGACAGAGATTTCTAAAATATATTTTTTTAATCAAATGCTTATTTATTGCAATACATTGGCTACAGATCCGACTATTTGCTTGTATAGCCTGAGGTCCGATAATAAGCTGATTATTCGAGATGTTTGGCTAACTATACGTCAATTATAAAGTCAGTGGTGCCTGTTACTGCCTAGTACCTAATTTCGTATTGCCTATCAATTAGATAAAAAACAATTGTACCTAATGTAAATTAGCTCGAATATTTAACGTCACATTACGTTATTGAATCAACTGCAAAAACTAAATAAATTAGCCAGAACACGTTAAACGTGTATTTTTTGCGCTCCAATGGACTCGCATGTTCGCATGTTGATGCACACTGTTATTAAATTTGCGTGTTTATTTGAAATTCCGCCATTTTGGCAAATACGCTATTTTTAGTTTCTGATAAATACTTTGCTAAAATGTATTATAATATTATTAATTTCATTATAAAATCAAAGAAATTATGCCCTACCCACTCATTTCCTCGGAAATTCATAATAAATGAGAATAAAAATTCAAAGAATATTCTATAATGTTGTTACGGGTTTAAAACCACATGAATTACGCGTGTGGGTACTGATTTCAGCTATTATTAATTAAATTAAAGTTCTTATATTTGTTAGTCGGAAATTCAATAACATCGTGTCACCTTTTTATTATTAGATAGATACTTCTACACACATGAATTTCTATTCATGTGGTAATTTGAACCGCGAACAGTTTTGACTGCAAAATTATTGCTTCTAACCAATATTGGTATTTTAAAATGAATCTGCATAGACTTGCTTTTATGAAAAAATTTCCTTGAAAAAAAGGACAGTAACCGCTTCTAAGAAAATAACTATGAAAAAGGATAAGAAATAAAGTGGTATCTTTGATATTAAGTGCTCTCATAAACGTAGACCTAATAAACTAGAACCAAAGGAGGGAAACATAAAGACCACGTGACATCACTATAAAAATAAAGACTGAGCGTGTTAGGACTTTTACAGATATGTATGTCGTTATTTGTTATGTTTAAACAAGTGCAAAACTGCTTTATTGAAAAAGAGTTTCTTTGGTATCGCTCCAAATATTTATAATAAAATACCTGATATTATTAAATGTATGCCTCTAAACAAATTTAAAAAGTCCCTTCAGGGGTTATTACTAGAGAAGTGCTATTACAGCGTAGATGAATTTTTAAATGATGTTTTCCCTGTATAGAATTTCTTAAAAAGCGTATAATTTGGTTTTATTATCAGTGTGTATGCAATTTCAATTAAATTTTTGACATTGTATTTTTGAAATGAATTTAAATTTTGACATTGGGATTAAGAATGAATTTTGACATTGTGATTTTGAATTAAATTTTGACATTGTAATTTTTAATTTAATTTTTGAGATTGTAATTTTTTGTTTATCGTTTATATATTTTTTTTGCATTGATTGTCTAGTGCGACTAATTTTGTACGCCTTAAATGGCAAAACATGTAGCTACCTCATTAATTATAAAACCTATAAACTATACTCATGTTTTACAAAATAAATAAATCTAATCTAATCTAATCTAATCTATACCTCTGCGTTTAATTACTGCTTGAAATGTAACTGCGTGTGAATATTTTATCTTTTTAAAATCCAAGTTCTATTTTAAATCCTTCAATGCTTTGTACCAAACGTATCTATACAGTTTAGTCTAATTTGCAATGCTATCTAGGAAAAAGTTTTTTTTTTAAATATTTAAGTTTCGACTTGTGCAAAATAAATATTTTTTAAGGCAGGAGTATTAATCACTAGTAGAATGATGTTTGTCTAGACAAATTGGAAAGCAAAACCGTTAAAATTCCGATGCATCAAAAACGAATACTACAGCTTATTTTAAAAGATATCGATAAAAATAGTGTAAAAAGACTAACACAAATAATATAATTAATGTAAAGAAAACTAAAAAAACTCCCGGTCAGTAAATGCCCTAAGTAATAAAATCGTAACTTTAATCTATCAGTTACGGTTTATTGTCCGAAAGTTGCGGTTTATTCGGCAAACAAGTGTTCTTATTAGTTACGGTTACTATCGTCTTTTATGTGGCGTTTACGATTCTCGGTGGGAAAGTGATTGGATTAGTTATCGATTGGCACTTATTTGAATTTTAATGGATTGAGTCGGCTTCTGATTTACTTTGAAGGTCAGTAAATCTACTCAGGTTGTTGTAGGCTGGTTGGTACTATTGTTACTTAGTACTACTATGTAGTTTATTGGAAAAGATACTGTTCAGATTGCTCTAATTCTAATTCCGGCTAAGACTTCATAATTATGTTGATTTCGTTCTTGTGTAACTTTTAAGAAGCTATCGCTGTATCTCTAAGTCGGTGGCGCGCCTAGGAGCCAAAAATACGACAAGCGCTAATGACAAGCAGACTGTTCAAAAACTCTAACATCATGAAGTGTAGTAGGTTAAAAGGGCAAGTCAAGTTTGTAGGCTTGTATGAAAGTACCGACACTACACTAAGTTACCTATAGTGCCAACTATACGTCAATATCAAATTCGATACCGAAATACTTGTGCATATACGGGGTGGAAGGGACACCGTACAGAAAACGGAAACCACTTACTCAGTACATCATTGTGAACACCCCACATAGAAATTTTTCGTCGGTTATTAAAAAAAAATCCGCTGTTTCCTACAAAGTGCAAGACCTATACGGTCAACATGTATGGAATATCTGTTTTTTTTTAAATTACTGATGAAAAATTTCTATGTGAGGGGGTTCAGAATGATGTACTGAGTATGTGGTTTTCGGTACGGTGTCTCTGTCACCCCGTAATAGTTTCTAAGTGCGATCTAAACTGACATTCCCCTTCGCGACAGTTAACATTGAAACTAATGCAACATACCTACTCACTCAACTCTATTACATGACAGGAAATAGGTACTATCAAGTGTCGAGCACATCAACTATTTCCTAGGTATTTCTGATACTATTCCTAGACATTGACGTAACAGTTCGTATTACTTCAAAGTGCAAATAGATGCCATATTGCCACTGAATAATTTTGCATCTGTAAAGAAGTCTGCTCACTGAACCGTAACATGAACGTATCAAGCAAGATACGCTCCGTGCATGGCACGTGACGGTGTTGGTCGGCGACGGAACGGTCGAGTGAGCATAGTGAACATGTCACAAATATTTTTTTTTTGTCTGCCACGTTCCAAGCTCGGTCATGCTACGATCAAGTGTTAGTGGGCAGACTCCGGCTTGGTGTCTCCTAGAAAATGATTCATTGTGTTACCAGGAGTTGCAGACATATGGAGGTGTAATAGACGTCCATTTATAATGGACTTCCCTATACAATAGGTACTACATAGGCTAGACTATATAAGGCCATGTAATTGGACATGATTCTGTCTAGACTAGACTAGACTCTTGTCTATGTAATCAACATGTTGGGTTGTTTACACAGTTCCCTAATTGTTTTTGTTGCGGTATGTGTCTGTTGTTAACCTTGATCTTGCCCGATTGAACGCTATAGATGAGGTGTTTTTTTTATCATTGTTCAGTTTTTTTGGCAGTATTGGACAACCGCTTGTTAGTGAGTAGGCCGCCAAATTTCATAAATGTGTGATTGATTGATTTAGAATGACCAGTCAGGCAAGAAGACATGAGTTACTAAAGGTGAAAGCGCCAGGCTAGCCCGCGAAATTCATATTTTCTTACGTTTTTTTCAATTTGCAGCCGACTTTGGTGATTCGCGACCGTACGACGTATGTAGTTACAGAATTATAAAATCATCAATACTAATAAGTTCATTTACCTAATCTATTTTTTTTTTTCTATTTCATGAAAAAGTCATTCAATGGGATTAAATGAACTTAGGGGATTGTATCGATGATTTTAGTGATTATAAATCATATTTTATTGAACATACAGCCTGACACTGACCTTAAGCAGATTGCATGAAAAGTCTTTCAAAAACTAGAGGGCTTACACGAGTGGCAATCGCTTTCAAAGATTTTTATATTTCTACAACGACCTTTAATTCAAGAGGTTTGACAAAAGCTTTTCGGTTGCTATGCCAAAACCAGCCAATACCAATCTATTTCTTTGACTTTGAGAAAGTCAGAGAAATAGTCAGTATCATCATTATCGTTGAAAGAACCTCACTCTGTCAAAGTCCATGAATGTCAATAGGAGTGACAACCTGTTTCGTTTGGCATAAGTATTCTACTCTTTGAACGTACCTATAATTCCGACACGGCAGCATCAGGTCGTTGATGAGCCGCTGCAGCGCCAGGCAGGGCGCCGCAGGGGCTCTCAGGGCACCTCTACACCACGCACATCTGGACATACGCCGGGAACAACGCCCGCACCAGACTCCACCGCACCACGGGCAGACGCAGGGTCCGCAACACTGGAAGAAGAGAGAAAATATAATCATTAGAACATTGATTGAATGCCTCAGATTCTAGTTTACACTACACTTAATGTGATGTCTGTAAAAGACCAGTCAAATTCGTACTGGCCCTTTGAGGATCAGCAACCGACACTAGAGCAAAAATAATAGCTAAGTGATGGCTAGGCTTTCACTGTATAAGTAATAGTGTAACTTAAAACTTTAAAAAGTACAAGTATAAAAATGTGAGTACATGAGGTAGTTCGTGACAAAGAGATAGATCATAGGGATCTATCTCTTTGTGACATACTAGGATGTTATGAAGACCAGATCTATTTAGTAAGTTTCACAAACTAAAATCGTTCAGAATTTAATAAACATTTTCCTATTAATATTCTATTTTATGTATAGGAATTTCAAAGCGTTAAAATAGCTTACAAGAATCCATCCTTCCTTTGAAAGTACGAACATTCCGAACTCGCAAAGGAATTGCATAGCAAATATTAGTTAGAAAATCAAGTCTTATACATGAAACATGGCGGTAACGTGCTTACTTTAACTTAACTTAGACATAATGAACTTACTTAGAACACCTAAGTTGTGCACGGTAGTCATGTAATCACCTCACACTAACTTGCATACAGTTGGGTAAGCGGTGCGGTTTGTGAACGACGAATTTCTTTTGGAAATCAACCTAAAAAGTTCCAACTGTTGATTCACGGGCCTTCTCTAATACCTGTATCTATAAACAAGTCAAAGTGTTTACTTAAGTAAATGTCATTTTAAAGATACGATTTTCATTATGTAGTTTAATAATTGCTTAAAGTTACAACTGTAAAAAGACTGAATTCCTAGCTTTGCTTTCTTTGACGGTTCTTACTTCGTTTAAATTCTTGTCTATTGCATAAATAATTTTGCACACGTAATTACTTAAACTTGACTATAGATACAACTTTTTTCTTTTCATATCAGAGATGTTTTAATAAATAAAATGAAGGTGTTAAGAAAATTGTTTGCCAAACAATCCTTATAAAATATCTTAGTCTCCGCTTACACGTGTTTTAGTATTATTATAACAATCAGTTTTGTTCCATTGTGTACTTAATTTTTTTTTTTGAATGCGTAAGCTTACGAGATCCTCGAATCAGGATATTACAATCAACAATTTAAATCAATGAATAAAAGATTGAATTTTATCTTGTTCTTTAGTCGTAAAATTATAAAACATGTCATTTAATGTAAAGTTGATATCACTCAACATGGCTTTTAAAGATAGTGTTACTATAAAAATATTTATATTACGGCTTTTGTACATCTGTCTTTAATCAGGTCGCTTATTTCAATAATGAATGTTTTTCATTCAAATTATCTGCTTCTATTTGGAATGTATCAAGTTTCATATCAAATCCTTAATAGTATCGTCACTTACACTAGCATTAGACAAAAATTGACCCATTCTACTTGGGGTCGGCGCAACACGTTTTCTTCTTCCATTCTCCCCTGTCAGACGTCACGGCATCATTTGCTCTTTTCTCTTTAATATCATTCCTCACAAAATCCATCTATTATGGCCTTCCTGTCCCTCTCCATCCATCGACATTTATAATTCGTTTTTTTTTCTATTTTTTTTTCAAAATTCATCATAGCGAGCCGGCACTCGGCAAGCCTGGCTCACGTGGTCCTTTATTTACGGTAATTAAGATTTTCTCCCTAGCTTCTTTGTCGTGAAATTAACATGAGAGTCCATGTTAAGGGAACAAACAGTCTAGCTTTAATTACACAGGAAAACTAAAACACCTACGCCACTTACGTACATGAAGAGTGTAGGCAGTATTATGCTTATGCACCCATGTGATTATAAATCTAATATCCTAACAGCAAATACTCGTGTATTCGGTACTAACAGGCCCCAGACTTGAGTTGTAACTGAATTTCCTCACATCCAAACTTAGTTCCATTTTAGGAAGCTGAATTTTGCTCATGAAACTACTAGAGTGGAGTAGCTCAGACATAACTCAATACTCAATTTTTATTGCGTTCCATATGTTACAGAGATGGTATAAACAAATTAAAGATCAATATGGACCCTGTCGGGCACGCAAAAATTAGGAGAGAGGAAGAGGGCTGAATAGCAATTTAATCAAATCAATATTATTATAAATTATTAGGTGTTTCGTTGGGTATATAATTATATGTATGTATTATTATGTTAGTGAAGTTATAAGTATATTATATTAGATTAATTATATATTTTAATTATAACATCACGCCTGTAATCCCCGAAGATTTAGGCACAAGTTTATCTAATAGTACAACCACATTTAGCCAGATATGAGTCCCATGTAATACGGGGCGAGTCTATTGTCATCAACCGGGCACAATCCAGACTTCGTGGCTGCTACTGAGAAATTCCTAATGGAAAAACCCAATTACACTTTACCTAACCTGGGTATCGAACCGAAGACTTCACGTTCGGCAGTCGCGCTTACGATCACCAGACCAACAAGTAGCTTAGAATTATGGAGATATTTAAAGGTAACTCGTCAAAAACATTAGGTGTATTTAATAAGTAGCCACGTATACACATGGTGGTGTTTAGTCGTCGACCGTTCAGTGAAGAAAGTTTCAAGGAAAACGATGATGTCTTTCTTACTCAAGTAAGTTTGAAAGGGATCCTTAGCAACTGGCAACAAGGAATAAAATAATCAGGCTCTCTGCTCATTACCATACGGAGTACGGTTAGTCTTATGATCTTTGATGAATGTTAAATGTACGTGCTTTAGCTGAGATAAAAGGATTAATGAATCCGTGTATGTTTTCCATGTTTATAGCTGGCAGAAAATTCCATTCATTTTCAGACAAATATTGGGGTAAGCTGAGAGAAGGTTTATAGTGAGTTTATTAACAATTAAGTTCAATCTTAGACTTTATGGTTATTGCCTTAAGTTTGGATTATAGTTATATAGGAGTCATAATATAACCAATAATAATTCATTTCGCCTACGTTGAGGATACCTCTCCTAGTCAAGAATATTCTAGGCGTCGGAGATCTTAAGTGTGCCTTCGATTACGTTTTGACGGATCAAAACCGATTAAACTTCAATGATGGAGTATACCTTGAACTTTGCTTCGAGATCAACTCCGTACTTATTCTAGGTATTCAGCATTTATAACATCCCGCCTGTAATCCTCGAAGGGTAAGGCAGAGGTGTAAGAACCTAACTAATAGTAGTACACCCAAATTTCGCCAGTTGTATTAAGAGCTTATTGCCATCAATCGGGCACAAATCCAGACTCCGTGGTTGCTACTGAGAAATTCCTAATGGAAAAGCCCAATAACACTTTGCGCGACCCGGGAATCGAACCCAGTACCTCTTGCTCAGCATTCACGCTTGCGACCACTAGTCCTAGACCGCAGTATAGTCAAAGTCATATTTTAGGTATTCAAGAATAAATCCTTACCTGTAAAGGTTCCAAGCATATACTGCATTCTGAGAACCGTGAAAGTAGTTCATCACAGTTGGGGCAGGAACACTGAGCTGCATGGCCTTCTTCTGGAGCCACCAATGATGATGGCTGGACTATCGACAATGATTTATCTGTGGACAATAGAAAATTTTACGTTAGTATTTTGGTCAAAAATAGACGCTGTTTCGTAACTGTTTGAGATTTTTTTTTATTAGTATTGGATGTTCTGAAAATATCATAGTAAAAAAAAACATGATTGATAATTATGTGTTTGAGCCGTTTGGGGTTGAAACGCCAAGGCCATGGGGTCCGAGTGCCCACCTATTATTTCGGGATATCGCCAAGTGGTTGGTCGACTCTTCACGTGACCAGAGGGCTGGCCTTTTTTTTTGCCCAAATAATCAGCATTGCCATCCAACGTGGCAATGCTGCCAGCCTTCTAAAAAATTCGTTCACATCGTTGTCAACAGGAAAAGTGCCCTCCCTTTTCCTGTTGACAACGATGTGAACGAATTTTTTGACGCCCTGTAATTATTTTCCCATTTGATACTTCTATATATTTTTTCATTATTATTCTAGGTCTAACAGTAGTTTGAACATAAGAATAAGAAATCAATTTATAGTATAGGTTAAAAGAGTTATTACATGTTAAATCCATTGATCAGTTTTAAACAAGTCAACGAGTGTGTGTCGTTTGTTAGATTTTACAACCAGCACTGCTATTTATCTATGGATATCATTAAATGCATATTTTTTGCTATTTACTTAATTATAATTGCTCTCTTTGTTCACATTAGCTTCGATAATTTCGTAGAAAACAATTTTTGGTTTACTTCGATGATTTCACAGTAAATCTTGAATCTTTAAACAGTCATCGTTGAGGTAATGTGGGTGTGACTATTTTGTCCGTGACGTGTCTTTTCTTAGAAGATTTATCATTTATTATTTGGTCATCAATGACCTCATTAAATGTAATCAGTTTTTCAAGAAGAGGTATTTTAACATCACTGGATAAAGATATATTTAGTGTTAGTTTAGTTTGAGTTGTTATTATAGTATAAGTTTGTACCTTATCTATGACATACATTAAAGATTGCAACAATCTTGTAGTAGTCAAAATTGCCTGCATAGTATTAGTCATCACCATCATCTCCTAGCCTTTTCCCAACTACGTTAGGGTCGTTTTTCAGACTAACAGGATGCAGCTGAATACCAGTATTTTACATGGAGCGACTGCCTATGTGACCTCCACAACCCAGTTACTTCTGGGTAATACGATACCCCTTACTAAGACTAGTTGTCAGACTTTCGGGTCACTGACTACCTGTAACGACTGCCAAAGATCTACAAATGACAGCCCGGACCAACGGCTTAACGTGCTTTCCGAGGCACGGAGGAAACATGGTATGTAATGGGTGGTCACCCGTCCACGGACCAACCTAGGTAAGCGCGGCTTAACCTGAAGATCGAACCAAGCGGCTTATTATTTGGCACCAAATTTTCTTCGTTTTTTCCCAGGTTTTACTATGAAACCGAAACTGGGTTTCGATGTTCCAAATTGAAATATTTCCCTAAGTGAACTTGGCCGACTATTGACCATACGAACGAACAGTCACTGTTATATTAAAATTTACATAACGATTAGCATGCAGAACAATCTTCCAATTGTATGTACCACTATCTTTATTATTGTAAGTCTAATAATAGAGTTATCTGCTTATATAATGCTTTGTGTTGCACGCGTACGGCAAGTAGGTGTGTGGTGCAATGTTCTGGCTTGGAAACTTTATGTGATGGTATGAGGTAGTGGAATGATGAAAGGTTTTGTAAGGAAAGAGAGAGGTGTTTGGCCAGCCATGGGACTGAATGAAGCAATAAAATGGACCACAACACCATCAACATTATTGACCAGCTGACCGGCGCAACTTCGTCTGCGTAACATTTTTGATTAATGCTTCGCTCCTTTTGGTCGCAGCGTGATGTTTTATAGCCTATAGCCTTCCTCGATAAATGGGCTATCCGACACTAAATGAATTTTTCAATTCGAACCAGCAGTTCCTGAGATTAGCGCGTTCAACCAAACCAACTCTTTAGCTTTATAATATTAGTATAGATAAAAAAAGAATGTCATATTATGTTAAGGTAAACGTACTGTTAAAAAGAGCTATTGGAAAAATCTTTTGGATAAATATCTTTGATCTAGTAACCGTCTTAGAAACTGGTAATGGACCTAAGATTCCCAGCCCATCAACTTTATTATTGTCTAGTATTTTGTAATTACCCGATATTCCGATAGTATGTACTTGTATTGCGTCAAGAATAGCTGTGTTGAAGAGCTATAGTAACCAATTTTATCTAAAGTGGTTTTGCTTTTATTGTCCTGTCCAGACAATTATTTGTCTGAATGCAGATAATTTGAAGTATCTATCTGTAATTGCGATACTTGGCGGCGATAATAGCATTTTATCGATACGTTATTCAATTCGATTCGATGACGCAAATCAAATATCTATTGCAAGTTGCATTGTTATCGTTACGTGAGTGCAAGCACTGAAGATTATCTTAAGAGTATTGATGTTATCAAATGTATCGATCTTACTGGATTGAGTGAAGAAAAAAAAACGATGCGAAAGTATACAATTTGTACAATCTTTAATATATAAAAATCAAGTATCATTATGTTCGCACACGCTAATCTCCGACACCATGCAATCGATTTCAATGAGGTTTTGTATATGGTTACTTCCAGCTTGAAAGATATGGTAATTTTGGACACGATCGGTGGTGCCGTGCAAAGCAGGGTCGGGTCACTAGTATTTAATAGAATTCGCAGAGATGACTCGAGGATTGGAAAGACGACATAGAATTCTGTAATTGTAAACAAGAGCAAGCCAAACATGGAACGTTAGAGTAAATTCATTCAAAATATCGAAACAGTTTCTACTTCAAAAATATTTCTATACAGTAATGAATTCAACATAACAGTTTACGAGATTGCTTAGTAAATAAATAAGTGTGTCGTTTTCATTAGCTAAATCCCAGCTCTTTTACTAATGACCGCTACCTAGTTAACTTAAGTGGCCTATTAACTTAATTGAATTCTGAGGTAATATAACATGTAGAGAAACTGTTTTACAAGAATAAAGTTAAAGCCAACTTACGATACATGTAGAAGGAAAAGAAAGAGAAAATACAGTTTATTTATTAAATACTGTTTTGATTGCAGATACAAATAATATTGCAAACAAGTATTAGAAAATGTATTTGTTAAATACGCCTAATAATAGAATTGTCTTGAATGACAATAGATATGATGTAACTAAAAATAAAACAAGTTTATTTACTTCTAGTGTTTAAAAAAAAGATATGAATGGTAATGAAGAGACTATTGTATGAGATGTTATAGACAAAGCTCTTGAATTACCGTTGATGTATTGTTCCCAAGAAACGTCGTAAAATAATGATTCACAGTACTTGATGTCAATGAGCTCATAATCTGCGCTCACGCACTGTTGATAACATACCGATGATATCAACGTAAGGTCATGTTTTATTATATAATATAGCTCATTATTCTTCAACAGAGACCTGCATAAGTTCAGTAGCTGGTAAGGTGTTAGTGCCTAAACTTGATAAATGTGCACTTGTATCAAATACATGATAATTATGATATCAAACTGCGATTACCAATCCAACAAGTATATATAATTTCTGATTATGTCAAGGATGGGAGTCCTTGCCATAATACTACTTATTTATTATTACTACCATTATATTGCTATGCGGCCACAAAAATTAAGACGGAAGGACAGGAGTCTTTGAAGGTAGAAGAAGCTGATCTAATCCAGTTAGTTAGTCAGTGTGTTGTGGTCAATCATGATAGGCAGTCCATGTAAAAAATACTGGTATTCAGCTGCACATGGTTAGATGAGATAGAGTATCATAATTTTAGCTTGAAAAATTATCACTTATTCCTTACACCAGTGGGTAAACGCAACATTAAGACATGAAGCAACAGTTAACTATGTCAGTCGAAAGAGAAAGGACGCCAACTCAGACTCGATGAAAATCTAGGCGATTAGGAAACCCATTGAAGGTCTGTCTGAGATAATTTGGTATTTATTAATCAAGGTTAGATTCTTCTTTTAAATTAAAAATAAATTTAAAAAAAAACTAGTTTGTTAAATAATATTGGTAGAAAACGTTAACGATTTGATAACCGATAAAACTAAACTAACAAATAAAGTCCAAGTTATAACGAATCCAATAATATCCAGCATTCCATCCATCGAAGCATCATCCAGTTAAAGAATTGCTTCTTGACAACCTTAATTACGACCAGCTCAACGAACTTATAGCAACTACAATCAGTAAAAATGTTGACATAACAAAACTGAACACAGAATTGAACAACTGTAACGTGACGCAAAAAATACAAACAAGGTAACATGAGGTAGTATTTAAGATTTAAGACAATGTAACACCGTCAATGAGGAAGAATCGACAATGATGTAACTTACGCTTACAATAAAAGATTATAAACGAATTACGGAAGTTGGTAATAATCAAATAATTCATGTTTTGATCAAACAAGATCATTGCCACGAGACCGACATTTTTTATTTTCGTCGATTTTTGGTCTCATGCGAAGACAACTTAAAAACGGTCCTGCGAACTCCTGTGAGATGTTGCGCTAATTATAAAACGTCTATACGTTTAGTATAGATGGAGATAATTATAACATTATTACAATCTTATACATGTTATTTTAGGATTTTTAATGTAGTCAAGTCAAACATAATAATCCAGTAATAAAAAACTTTTTTATTGAAATTTAAATTCCAAACTTGTCTAAAATCGGATGTATAAAAACCAGACAAAAAGTCCTTAGCCGTATCATAAACACGTAATTATGTAATAAAGTATTCGTCTAACGCAAGTGAAGGTTACAAATGTTAATTCTATCCATAATGTAGTCATAGTGAACGTGAATTATGTTATAATCAACCCTTTGACCAAGAAACTAAACTTAAGGTAATTTACAAGGCTAAATATTAAAATTAACGCCTTGGAAGCTGCTGTTCGTAAGTCATGTTTTACGTTAGTCCGGAAAGGCGGAAATAAATTCTGAATAAAATATTTAAGAAATAAAGAGCCATAAACAATTCGTTATGAATTGCATTACAGACTTGTTAGCACTTCAGGCATTACGTTACGTTTATGTAAGAAAAATGCGCAATATGCAATTTATTTGCGTAAATTAAAAAAAAAATCGTAATCAATAAAAATTATTCTCGTGACTTTGACGAATAAGGTCCAAGGTAAGGTGGTAAGGTTTAATCTAAGAGAATTAAAAACACTAGGGCCTAAAACCCTTCCCTGTGGGAATCTATGGGGTTCGTTAACGAATGTGGACATTCTTTGGCAAAACGACGAATAACCTGGCTTATGTATTGGATGTTTAAAAGGCAAAGCAGACTATAATTATCCTTCGTAATAAAAGCCTTATCCATTACATAATTTAATACCGCATCAGTCAAGGCTAATATCAATTACATAATTATGCATGAGCTGGTAACTCAAACGCTTGTTCGCAATTTTTGCGCCACACCAACGGAATTTGACTGGCTTACAAAAAAATTAACAGCTATCTTAGAAATATTTTTGAAGTAAGTAACAAAAAGTATTGGAAACTGTTGCGAATCGTTCTATAACTGTAGTTTAATATGGTGCAAGATATCGTGATTAAATTGTGCTATGAGAAAATGTTGGAAGAATTTAGATGACTGTGTTTCCTCCTTGCTTTTAAACTATTTCATTATGGCGTAGCGGTTTTCCGATAATTAAAATAATACGATGCATCGGTGTTTTGATAGTTTAATGGATAGAGAATGGAACTTACAAAGGTCATGGTCGTTTTTAATAAAATATTCATAATAATTATGACATAATCGAAAGACGTCGTGCCAATTATATTATAAGTGATAAAAATAAAGGTCTGGGGCCTCACGTGATTTTGTGTTGATCCATTAATCATGTAGGTATAAATACTCGAAGAAGTTTTTATAAGATCAGTTGATACGCTGTTCCTAATGTAATGAATGTTACTATGGACATATTAATAATGATAGTTTTGTTATTGACACCTACCATTGCCAGTAGGTATGGCTCATGGAAAATTATCAAATTCAAAAGAATATAACCGTAGGTGCAGTTGCCAACTATGGTGATGCTGGCTGACTTACATATGATAAAGGCATAAATAGGTTTATGAATCAGCACCTAAGACTGAAAAATGGAGTCAATACGTGAATGGGATTCACCAACGTCACAATTATATCTGTATTTATTATGTATTCGAGTCAAGGGTTTAATCGTCACGAATGAGGTTTTCATAGGAAGGCCTATAAGATAAATTTTCGATAGTCGCATTTAATAACATGGAAATATGACTATAACAATTATAACCATTGGTCATTTGTACATTGGTAAGAACTAATGAAATGTCAGAATGTCAAAGTTAAATTAGTTTTGGAAAATATAGTTTTATTTGCGAGTACAATGATGAAATAAAACAAGGATCTAGGTAAAACTTAAAGTTACTGATTATGCGCAACAAAGGTAACTATATTTAGATCCGTAAACTTTAGTTTACTACAAATATAACCAAAGACAAAAACACGCTCAAGTTAAAACTACTATCCGTTGCATTTTTTCCTCTGACTCCTCAATTACCTTGATTGTTTAAGACCTTACTCTTTGAAATCAGAGGTCAAAGCCCCAGTTAATAAAACGGAACCTCCTAACAAAGAATCATTGCAACCAATCATCATGCATGTTCTTACAAGTATTTATATTCAATTGAAGATAAAAATAGAACCTTTGATTCAAGCATTTGATTGTTTGCAGAACAATCTCGTTTATATGAAGTTCTATCGTCTTAATAGTCACAATGAGGTCATAAAGACTTCCTGAAGCAGACTGTGACATACCTTAACGTTTTTGATCAATGAATAAAGTCAGCCCCAGTCGTTACAAGTAGTCAGTGGCCCGAAAGTCTGACAACCAGTCTTAGTGAGGGGTAAAGTATTACTAAATACTAACTGGGTAATGGACATCAGATAGGCAATCGCTCCATGTAAAATACTGGATCCAGCTGAATCCGCTAAAGCAGGAAGCCGATTATAGTTGAGAAAAGAATATACAGATGATGATGAAGAGTAAAGTCAGCCTCAGAAATTCGTCAGTAGGGAGCCCAAAGTCCGTCTGGCTTGTCTGCCTGGTTAGACTCACGTAACAGGACGCTTACTACCACCTCATAAAGCAGTATTTTTTCGTGTGCTATGTACCTAACTTGGTGTTAAAGTTTTCATGCAGCCCATGGGCCTCTGACTTGGCTTTACATGCCGTCGAGAAATATCTCTCAGGCATGCTAGTTTGGTTCATGATTTTTTCTTTCACCGAAGCAAGTGACAATTAAACAATACGCACATGAAACCGAAAAATCAGAGATGCGTGTCTTGGGTTCGCACTCGAGACCTATGATTTGGCAGTCCGACGGTCACACCCCCAGGCTATCACTACTTCAGTATTATGAGAAGCCTACTTCAGTGCCGTTGGGGGTATAGTTCCTGGCTTAACGCTTTCGGAGAATTTGGCATGATGGAAAATCTACCTAACCCAGTACAACACTAGACGTAGATTTAACTAATTTTAACCTCGTTTTTCGGTAGTTTTGCTTCCTTTACTTTCAAATATTTTTCGATAATGCTGTGATAATGTAAAGTACTTAATTGAATTAGAATCAAATAATGTACATATTCTTAAACGTATAATGTTAAAGTCATGTTAACCTAATTTTTTTGCCGTAACGTCATACTGTGGTTTTATGACTAAATAAATAAAGAGTCATAAGTTGGGAAAAAGCTGCAGTAATTACGTATTTACGTAACAGCAACAGGAAGAAAATGGTTGAAACTAATTGTTTAATACTTTATTATACCTAGGTACGTAGTTACGAAATGAAGGATTAAGCTGAAAGAATTACGATGTTGGAAAACCATTGCTGAATAATTGGTATTATAAACAGAATTTATTGTAAACTACACATAGACGGAAGATTAAAAACTAATTTGATGCTTGATGCAATTATTTTGCAATAAACTAAATAATTATAATTACATAATTAGTTTACCTAGAGACCTTTTTGGGTTCGACTAATAACCGAAAATCAAATAAAATTAGTAAAAAGTTAAAAATTCAATTTTGGTTTTTTGGACTTCGTGAGGATCGTAGCAGGAAGTGTCTTGTAGTTTCTGCTTACCCTCATGGAAATAAGTAGTTGTTTGTGTATGTATGCAATTTTGATGCCATAATATTATTTCTGTGAAAGATCTGGTCACTATGATTAGAATTTTTGTGACATCATTAAAATAACCCATATTTAAAAAAAAACTATTTACACTGTTCGTCATAATACGGAAAGTCTCAACAAAAAAAATAAACGTTATCTTCGAATGTAAATGAATCTAAATTTTACGCATTCAGTAAACAATGAGACATTAATGATTCTTATCTTCTGAGTATTATGACGTATATTTCTTTGAACATAGACATTCAAATCATGACGTTACTGATTAAGATCTGAACCGTGGATTCACGAACCGGTGTGAGAATACGTGCATAAAATTTGAATTTGATTTGTAATCTTATTAGAAATAGGTTGAAAGTTGCAAATTAGATAGTTTTGAGAAATAACTGTTGTTTGTTGATTTAAGTCAAAAGGTGTGATTGTACTATTAAGATTTTTTTTAATAAGTATATTTGAGAAGCATTTCTCAAGACATTGGATGAGTAAGTATCTCTATCAAGAATTTCATACTGTTTCATTAAGTCAACAAGGTTTTGCTTCGTTTGTACTTACGTATTATTAAAATATCATACGATTGTTGACACCATGTTATGATAATATCTTGATATATTTTCGATAGCTTACACAATACTTAAATAATTATTGTTTCATCTTTATTGTTTGAAGGTTAAGGCCGCAGTTTAATAACAATATGGTTTTAAAATAAATTGAAAACCAGAAGGTGCAATGAAGCTCAGGTCTCTTTGATTAGAACGCGGCAGAACGGTACAGGTTTTTTCAAGATGTTATCCTTCACCGGAAAAACACATTTGTTTGACCCTTAGATATTGGATTTGGTTCCCAAATAATTGGATTCTAGAGGTCCGATAACAGTCCCGCAGTGATGTTAGGGATAATATTGTCGCATTTATCTTTCTTTGGCCGAAATAGTACCGCGTCAACCTAAGACAACGAATTGATAGGAAGTTACTGAAGATAGTTGGATGAACAAATCCAGACAAAATCTAGGCTTATAATAACAGTACCATAGTTGAGGGAATAATATAACATAACGCCTCTACACATGGTCTGGCAAGGGATTAAGGTAACAATTTCGCCAGTTACGATAAGTCTCATGTAATAGGGAGCGAGCCTCCAGGTTAAAGGAGCAATCCAGGCCTTGCGCTGTTACTGGCAAATTCTAGATGGAAAAATCCAATAACACTTTGCCTGACCAGGGAGTCGAACTTAGGACCTATGCTCAGTAGTAGCGCTTCGGGACACTATAACAACGAGGCAGTCATGTGAGGTTGACAGAATGTAGATGATTTAAATTTATGTAAGGAAACATAACTTAAACTTAAGGCATTTTGACATAAACAACGTGAGATAATGAGGTCTATGAACTGCCAACACAACGTCAACAGGTCTGTTATTGACAGGCGTGTCATTACAATATTTCACGCCTATAATATTAATTGACTTATAGCACGGTAAGCCTCATACAGTTGAAAAGAATAACGGTGTAACTGTTCTTCTAAAAACGTTCGTGTTTTTGGAATAATACGAACGAAATGATGGTTTACGTTCTCAAAAAAGCATTCATTGAATGTTTTCACGTACTCAATTCAAGAAACATTTTATCAATATTTAAACTTTCTTGTCACGTGAGAGACGACAACACACTAAATTCTGATTTAATTAGTTTTATTTAGTTTTGTTTACACAGTATATTTTTTTTGTTTCATGTTGTGTGCAATTGTGGCGTGTGCCAAATAATAATATTAATTGAATAAATTAGTTTATTTTTCTCACCATTATAAACAGTACATAGTCGTTGTTCCTAATAGTAAACCATTTTCATGACACGTCATTATTAGCCCAATATTTTACTAACCAAGTTGGGGTCGTTTTCCAGTCTAGCCAGATGCAGCTTAATACCAGTATTTTACCTACATGAATCGGTTTCGACGACTGACACAGTTAAAGCAGATATTCTTTTAGTCTTGAACCTTGTCTTCGAACACGCAAGCCATTCAATGCCATAAAGACTAGCATAGAAAATCTCCACGTCTCAGAACTGCATCTACCATTAAAATTCCAGACACGATCTAGCTATGATTTTGGTATTATTCCCCAAGATCGGTTATACCAATCTCTAGGGAAGGCCAGTGGAAACGTGACATGTTATCTGATTACAAAATTTGCTGGCCTCATACGAGACCGGACCTGTCTTAATTTGTAAAGCAACCGGTTTTGAGGTAAAAATAACGTAAACTGTTATACAACTAATGGAGAAAAGTTGTTGCTGTAAGTGTTTTTCTTTGGATGAATCGAAATAGAGTTGACACAGAATTATATAGTTTAATGTATGGAGATGTTGTGTTGTAATCGGCTGTCGTGGTATGGGCGCGTGATGCGGAGGAAAGATGAAAGTGTCGTGAGGAAAGTTTTGAGTATGAATGTTGATGGAGATAAGAGTAGAGGAAGACCAAAGAGACGATGGATGGACTGTGTGAAGAATGATATGGCAAGAAATTCAGTGTCTGAAGAGATGACGAGTAATAGAGAAGTATGGAAGAAGAAGACATGCTGCGCCGACCCCAAATGAATTGGTATAAGGGCAGGAGACTAATGAACGTATCGAGATGTTCTAGTCTTTATAATTCATGGTTATATCCATTAGCCAAAAAACAAAAGGCTGGGCTTTTACCGTGTTAATACATTTTGGCATCATGCCATAATGGTTTGTCAAATAGACAGCTTTGCAGATTTCATTTTATTATTTTCCACGACTTTTAATAAATTCAACATGCACTTGACTTTAATTTAATATTGCTTATAAGTTGTTAAAGTTGATAACCTCAAAATATAACGATCACAAATAAAAGATATTATTAAATTATGCATAAATAAATTGCATAATATAATTGCATCCTCAAAAAAAAAACAGGTTTGTTAAACTGTTTTTAAAAAACCTACTGGCATTCAAAGTTGTTTTTATACCTTTATTTGTTTTTTTTCTACTATTCGGTGTAAAAAGAAGTAGAAATGTAGGTACTACCGAGTCCAGTGACGGTCGACCACTTTTCAAGTTTTTTTTTTTTTATTACATACAAAACATAACTTCACGCCTGTAATCCCCTAAGGGTTAGGCAGAGGTGTACCTAATAGGACACCCACATTTCACCAGTTATGTTTTAAGTCCTATGTAATAGGGGACGAGCCTATTGCCATCAACCGGGCACAAATGTAGACTCCGTGGCTACTACTGAGAAATTTCTGATGGAAAACCCAGTAACAATTTGCCCGATCCGGGAATCGAATCCAGGATGTCATGCTCAGCAGTCGTGCTTGCGACTACTAGACACATGAGGCAACCTTCGGTCAACCTTATTATTTAGAGCATAAGGGTGAAAAGTGGCTGACCGTCATTGAACTCGGTAGTACTTCTTATTATGTCTAGACGATGATCATGTCTAGTTCGAAACGTGAACCTTGCTTACTTGAAATACAACATTGGTTAGGTAGGTTTTAAGTTAAAAACATTGACTGTTAGTTTACTAAAAAAATCTTGTTTACAAGCATTTTCATGTACATAGTTAATTATTCGTTAATGATAATTTTCTTGAGGAAATTTCTTGAAGTATAATTAGAATAATAGAATCTAAATACTGGATCAAAACTTGATCTAATTCAATATATTTTTTAGCTTTTAAAGACCTAACAAACACCTCTGACGCTGCTGCGGCTTAAACGTGGCTACTGGGCCAAAACTGATCTAAAAAGTACTATCGAAGCAAAAAAAAAAAACAATATTGAACTGATTAATTCGTTAGTGGCCTATAATTTTAAACCCACCGCACAACAATAATAAATCTTAAAGTCACTACACAAACGTAACTCACACAAATGCTTTCGAAAGAAAAACCATTGGAAACAGTTATCCATCGAATGAAAAGGTCACAAAAGTATGGCGAACGAATCTATGATCAATCAATGTGCGTACACGCAACGTTCTTACCGTTAGATGGTCGTATTAAACTGTATGACTACCATTCTTTGAAGCATACATTTGAAGTTCAAATTGGCTATCGGTATGTACTTTCTGATCTTGAAAATTGTTGACCTTGAAAAATGACTAAGAAGTTTTGCTCAAGTTTTAGGTTCAATTCATACTTTAGTTGATTTAAGATTGAATAGATAGCGAAGCATAATGAATATGAATATTTTAGATAGAGCGACTGCCCATCTGACCTATAAAACTAATATGTCGAAAGATCTCTACTTTCTGAATTTCCATTTAAATTCAAAACCCCAGACCGTCATACCTCAGCCAATAAAAACCCGCTCGATCAACTGAAGTGAAGAACTTGCATTGAACTCCAAGGCAAAAGAAAAGGTATGTTTCATTGCAATAACTTCCAATGCTATTACTGACGTCATACGTGTATAGATTATCGCCATTTACGGGAATATTGTATAGCCAGGTCATACATGATTATTAATAGTGCTGACTAAATGAAGAAATTAAATGTGACAGTATTTTGATGGGTTAATAGAAGAAATGATATGCTCACAGTTTGAATTCATTCATATTTTTTTTGGTAAATTAATGTATCAAATATTTCACCAAGTATGTTCCACAATGAGTAAATTATTCTACGAATTAAAGCCATTGTTTTTACTTAAATGCCTTACAAATTCTGTACTAAACCTAGAACACAAAAGTAATAATAACTAAGGGACAAAACAATACTTAACTATTGTTGTCTTTTGCATAAATTAACAGCTTTTGCTTTTTCTCATTAAACTTTTATTTTACTTTCCCTCTGGATAAGTTTTTAGCCTGTCCAGGTTATGTGATCGTTTGTATCTTAAAACTAACATGGGTACAAAGAAATGTGACATACCTTCAATCTCCACATTCTCTCCGCTAGAAGAGTCTGAGGAGTCATCTTCGATCTTCTTCTCCGAGACGATGGTGAGGCTGTTTTCCCCACACTCATTGTTATGTGACCTCTTGTCTGTCACTGAGTGGAACTGTGAACAAAAAGAAATAAAACGTTAGCATAGTTTAGTTACAAATATTATTAGTCATTTTGATTATTTTCGGGTTGAGCCGAGGAGAATGTTATTGTATGTTATTAACTTGGGTAAATATTTGATAAAATTATTTTTGTGTGCTAGGTATATTGTTTATGGACATTAAATTACATTTAAATAACAATGAATTGCCTGCTGATGATTTATCGAAATATACGAAGAGGATATTTTTCACATTAAAATTTAGCCAAAAGCAGTACTGTAGTGAAGATTTCATCGTTATCATTCTATTGCTCTTAACCCAATTTATCGAGAGATCGATGAGGCACGTCTTCTTACATTCTTGTCTATTACTACTCATCTCAGTTGTCCCTTTCAAGCTATATTATCTAGCAAATCACACAGTCTATCTAACGTTTATTTGATTTTCTTCTGCTCTTATAACCACAACATAACATCACGTCCGTAATTAGGCAGAGGTGTACCTAAAAGTACAGCTACATTTCGCCAGTTATGTTTAAGTCCCATGTAATAGGGGGTGAGCCTAATGTTATTGGGTTTTTCCGTCAGGAATTTCTCAGTAGCAGCCGAGTGGAGTCTGGATTTGTGTGCGGTTCATGGCAATAGGCTCGCCCCCTATTACATGGAACTTAAACTCTTATAACCATAAACGTTAGTGAATGTAGAATAGATGTACTTCTGTGATGTGTGTTCTTTTAAAAGTTAAGACGGCAGTTATTGTAGCTATCAAATCACTACAAAGTCTCATTGCTGAAGTCATGCATAATTGCACAAACGTACATAAATGTTTTAATTGAATTTGACTTAAATATAATTTCTGTTACACAATAGTTAATTTCCTTATTGCACTGACAATAGAATTTACGTTATCTACTGATATAACGTCACTACGAATGTTTACTGTGTTTATTACAACGCACTGACATGATTTTGACTAATTGTTGTCTGTGTGTTGAAGATAGAGTATCGTTAGTTTGATTCCAGTAAGATCCATGCATTGTTTCTTTCTAGGATCTTCGGTAATAAAACAATCTGTATTGTTGAGGCTTGCGCCTACATCAATGCTGTCATCAACACTATTTTTCTACTCTAGGTTGTGTTCTGTTATGTGCTTTTTTTCTTTAGGTATCATGTTCAGTCTTGTATTGATCATATTTATGTAATTTGCATTAATTTCTTCCTTCCTAAACATTCTTCCTTCTTTATATGTTCAAGCTTTAAAATTGACCAATCGAATGCATGAATCAAAACCTCTATTCGTTGCGACTTATTGCACCAGTTAAAACAATCAACGCGTGCCATGTTTTGAAAATAATAGTTGGAATATTCCGTGAAACCTGTTCTTGTACAATCGTAGGAAGGTTTGCACCTGCATAGTGAGTAGTGACTGTGTTAACTGATACAGAAGTTATGTAGTTGACTGCCGTTTGATTATTGTATTTCAAGTTAAAGGATTCTAGTCCTTTTTCTATTAATACATCGTCAACTGTCTATTCAAGTTGCAATGAAACAAGCCTTCAATAACTGCTAAGCGATTCATACAATATTACAATATCAAAGTTATCAGAAAAAGTATGTTTCCCGTTCTGTGAGATTTTTCTTATCATAACATGACGCCTGTAATCCCTGAAGAGTTAAGCAGAGGATAAAAATACACCAAAATTTCCGTTTTTTTTTTTTATCACATAGAAGGCTTTTGTTAGGAATTCAGGATAAGTATTTGCAGTAGGAATGTATGTGTGAGCATTTAAGGAAAAGGTCGTCAGAAGCCACTACGACCTACAAAGCTCTATTGTGCGAGGTCACGCCCCAGACCTAAAAATGCCATAGTTCATACTAATGATAAATGTCTCACTTATACCATACTTTAAAAGTCGATGTTATGTCACCACGGTTCTTACAATAAGGCAAGTTTCTTACAAAGTGTTGTCACTAACCAAAACGGCAACTTGAAACAAGTCGGCCATGACACACATCACAAAAAGGTTTAACCACTTCGGTTTAACACAGTTAAAGTTGTGAATCGTTTTCCTGGCTGCTCGAATCGGGAATTGAACCTCGCTCGTTTGCCATTTACAACAGTCATTGAACTGTTGCGCAGTGAGGTTAAAGATGGCTACTTACTTTGGAGAGATACTATTAATATAATCAAGATATTGTCTAAATTGGCATACTGTATTCTCGAGATTGATTTTCATGGCATTTTGGTCCTTAAGCCCAAGCACGATGCTACTAACTCTTTAAATATATAACGTTCTGTTTCTACACGAGTATTCTAAAGTCGATAATTGCATATCGTGCAGCAGAATGTACCGGTTCATTAGGTAAACATAGCGAATATGACATAACACCTGTTATCTTTGACAAACAAGTTGAACATTCAAGCATTGGCAATATAATACGAAACATCTCACAATAGTTGACATCATCTTTTACGGACTTAATTATAGTCGTCTCATTAATAATTTACAATGGCGTAGCGCGATAAATGAGTTATTGCGTTTTGTGAATCTATTAAGATTTTAATCTTTATTGCTGAAATGACACTTTATTTTTGAACTAAAAATCATAGTTTTTTAGCCGACTTAATAAAAAGAAGGAGGTTCGCAATTCGGTTGTATATTTGTTTGTGCTTGTTACCTATATCTTTGTCATTTATGAACTGATTTGAAAAAATCTTCTTTTATTTAAAAGGATACACTTCCCGATTGGGCCCATACTAATTTCATCAAAATCGGTTCAGTGGTTTGTTTTTTTTTTAAATCAAAATAGCTGGAAAAAATATGTCATCCAAGTAAAAGAAATTGCGAAATAGATACTTGACAAGGATTTGTGTGTGATACTATCGTATGTTTGTGTTTTTTTTTTGGAAGTCGGGTATTTTTTTGTAAAAAAGTTTTTTAACCAGAAAGTTCATTTGTTGAAGCGATACTTTCTCGCCTCGCTTTCCCTGGAAGGTGCACCTTTCACTATGTTTTGAAACATCTCAGTATGAAATGAGAACGGTTGAACAAGCCGGTGCTTTTACACCTTATAACATCTATATGGGAGTCACCGCACTTATTGACGCGGAATATGCTTAAACCGAGCCGATTAGAGACAGCTTTATGTCCTTACAATAAAAGCGGAAATACATTATTTGCCTCGTTTAACAACGCTACTCGACACCGCGTCGGACTATCCACCTGTCTACCTCTGTCTGAAAAACTCAAGTCGAGTCCACGTCGATAGTTTGGTCACTTTGTAATACTGTGGTTCAGTAGGAAGCCTACGGTGCTGCATCCGCGTTTATTATACTGGCTTGTCGATAAGTGACGGAATGTTGATATTAATGTGGGTGAAAGATAGCGGATGGCGTTTCCAGTTTTTTTAGAGTGGGATGATGATGATCACCGGAATAAAAGAAAGACATTCTTGGATAAAACGTACGATTCATAAACTAGGCTTATAACGGTGTACTGTGTTATAGTAAGCGCCAGATAAACGTGGAATAACGGTCATTGACCCACATACATTTATTGACATACTCAATTCCGAAAACAATAATAATGACATAAAGCTGTCCTGTATCGACATCTATCGTAATCCTTTCCTTTTTTTAGTAATGAAAAACGATTCATAATTTATTTTCCGCGTACCTACGCGGAGAAATTAAGGAGAGGGCAATGAACTTTATTCCACGTTTATCTGGCGCTTACTATAAGAAATAAGTCGGTTTTTCTTATATGAGATTAATTAAGTTAGAGAATAAATAAATACATCTACGAACAAGTACGTCATTCTGTCTGGAAAACTTTTAATGATATTCACTGAGATTCTTTGACAAAAAAATATAGGTTCAAGCTCAAGTCATGTGACCCAATAAAAACACAAACGAGTTTAGGTACGTATAAAATAATATGGCAATTTGTTTTTGTCTTATCTAAAATGCATTTGAATAATTATCTAGATTATAATATTATATTAATTTGAAACTAGAGACACGCCCCCGCTATGCCACGACAACATATTGAAGACTCATTAGTAGTATAATATGTTAGTTTAATATGAACTTATTGTAAAAAAAAAAACTTCCGACATCAAACTTCGTTGTGGAGTTAAGAATAAAAACGCGAACTTACAGATAGACACGAAAACGACTTTAATTTATATTAAGTATGGATTGGAGGCACGTGACAATATACATACATACATATTTCATGGCGGCCTTAGCACAAAACAAAAATATCCCCTTCGCACCGGTTTCTGTCAGATTTCGTTAGCGCAATGTAAATGATTATACACTATTTAAATAAGTGATAATTTCAGAGAGATCACTCTAATCTTGTCAGTCACGAATACACGGATTTTTTGTCCATTTAAAAACATTTGGAAACTTTTTTTCCACTATGTTTAAGCGTGATGGCTGTGTGCCGCGTGCTTAGATACTGGGTTATGTTGATAATTAACGATAATTTTGTTTATACTGTACGATTGTGGTTAGATGTTGAATTTGGTTTAGGAGCTGCTGGTCTGGGCGTCGAGGGTTGGGTTTCTTGACAGGTCATCCAGTCATGATTGATTAAAAATAAGAATAGTATTTATTTGCAAGAATACTAGTAGATAAAGTAAGTTGTCAAAGTTGTATACCTCGTAAGGTTCCGTCGCATTGTACCAGTTTTCTGGTGTGCAAATTCATCCATTCTATTCTTCTGAAAGAAACTATTTTGCAATTACCTCAGAAATGAAACAATGACAGGTACCCGAAGTGTCATCCTAACCAGCGTGTGATTGTAAATATATTGTCTCTATCAGTAGCGCAGGCACGCAATAAGCCGATTCCTGTCGGCTTCCCTTTGGAAATCCAAGTCAGTAGGGTATAATAATGAAGGTATTTAATACACCCTACAATTTAAATATTATGTATTACAAAACGCCTGCCAAAATTACAATTTTTGTCAATAAATTCCAAAAAGACAACATGTTGCTCCTAAATAACTCGTAGGCGTCCCGGCTTTTTCCTTCTAAAATGTCTATACAAATCTATGTCGTCATGACGTCACTTAGAGCCACGTGACACGCGTTATCTTAGGAGTCGGTAAGCCGGAATAATGCGGGTTATAGGCAAGAACTGTTTGCGAGTAAACGAGATGCGTATATCGGAGAGAGGAGACGCATGTACTGGCGCGGGCGCCGTACTCGGTTCGATTCGTAAAATTTCGTAATGCTTCGGGCTCGGCGCTCGAGAATTTGTAAACAAATGCATTGCATTCGTATTTTTCATGTGCATGAATGTAAAGTACTTAATGGCTTTTATTTTGTTTTAGATAGGTAATTTGCAATTTGTTCGTTGTATTAATTGAATTGATTAGTGTATCAATTAGAAATTAGTTTGTGCGTGTATTGTGTAGTGAAAATAAAGTATAAAAGTACGTTGAAATTAGGTATTTGGGTAAGTAGATAGTTTATCAAGTTGAAATTTCTTACCTATTTAGAGTAGATTTAAAAATTAATTAGAATTAGGATGGCATTGATCGCTTTAGACTGCTGTCTCACAGATTATTTGCTTTGCGAAGAAACTAGTTTTTCAAGGTTAAGTTTTGAGAATAAAAAACATGTTATAAAACTCGGGCGGGCGCGTCCAAATATGGCAATTAATTATCAACGAAAAGATGGTTTTGTGAAACATTTTAATGTTTCTCTATACGATAAATATCAATGGCTGACTGGCAGCTGTAAATTAAATAAAATGTATTGTTTCCCGTGCCTACTTTTCTCAGATTCTAGTAGCCTTTGGAATAAAGGGGGTTTTACGGATATTAATAATCTGACGAATTCCTCGAAAAAACATGTTCAAACTGAAAAGCATATTCGCAGCTGTTTAGATTTACACGAGTTCGGGTGTAGTAGAATAGAATCATTTTTCGCTAATTCGCATGAAGCTCATAATAGAAAAGTAGATCGAAATAGGAATCTTCTTTCTATAGAGAAACATTTGTTACTTAAAATTAAGAATAATCCCGGCTTTTATGATAATGTCTTAGCGCACTTTGTAAGAAAGAATAGACGAATAGCTTTAGAGTATAAGTAGTTATTATAAGTAGAATAAGTGAGTAGAGTAGTCTTGTTGTTAAGTAGTAGTAGTAGTTTTGCCTAGTATAGTAGACATCATACGTCATCAGTTCATCACACCACAACCGGCTTTTTTCAAAGCCACTTTTATTATACTTGCAAGACACTGTTTCAATCTATCAGTCAGTGCTTACACGTATAGTAAGGGTGGACTGAGAAATATGTACGCCCTACCTACGCCCCCCCCCCTGGACTACGCCTGGCCTTGGTAAGTTTTTTTTTTGTTTTTTTTTTTTTGCTGCGGCTTCCCTCCTTCATGAAATCACCCGTCGCCACTGGTCTCTATATAGGTAATATTTTAAAACACTACATAATTTTTTAAACCCAAAGGACCAACAATATATGCGGAACCCAGGACCAAATTTATAAATCTTATACGACCCTATTATTATAGGTGTTAATTACTTCACAGTTCACCGAGTTAACTACACTTATCTTTTACTACTTAATATTAGACATACACCAGTTTTTATGTACATAACATGTTATATATACCAGCTTAATACATATTTACTTACTCCACGCGATTAGAGCATGATAGAAATTTTTGAAACGTGTAGTATTACTTAGAGTTACTTTAGTTGTATGTAATGTATCAGTTATAGTAGATTTATATACTTAATTATATGTATATTATGTAAATTATTGATAATTCAAAGGTACTGTCATCTTGTTAGAGCATGGATACTGGATGAGACTGGACTGGTCATCTCTGAATACGTTTACAAAAGAAAGTTGAACATAATTAAAATTAATTTGAACGTGCCCGTGTTAAAGGTCTATAAATCAGCTAGATGATTTTTTATTCTAACACGTTTTTACATAAATTATAGATACTCTGTTTAACTAAAAGATTAGCTAATGTTGTTGTCAGACTGCTATTACTGTCAACACTCAATAGTTTTCGTTAAAAGAATTATAAACCCATTTCAGTTTTCTCACTGCATTTGCTTATTTATCTTCATTCATTTTGTTAGTAGAAATTGACATTTTCTTCGCAAGTTCTTCCCTTATCAGCAAATAGCTCATCCAATGTTACGCTAATTTCACTTCTGCCTTCTTCGATATAAGTAGTCCACAAGACCTCACGTCATGTGCAGTGTCGTTACAAAATAAGACAATATCGTAACCGGCCGTATCAGACGCAAGGTCAGCGGTGTACATTCACTTTGAGTCAGGTTGTTACTGACCGCTTGGCCTGTATGGCATACGAATTTAAAGTAATGTCGTGTTTTAGTAGATCGAGTGGATATCTAGATTTATTATTGTGTATGATTTGAGGCTAAGTTTTATGAAGGTATAAAATTACAGACTTCTACACCCCACCTAATTAAACCCAGTTAGGGGATGGATTTACAAAAATCCTTATTTATCCTTATTATTTGGATTTTAAGAAAGTCGATGAATTAGTTACATGTTTAGATTAAAAATAAATTGGTCCTATATCCCAAGTATCATAATTATAGTTTGTTATTATAAGAATGATATTTTTTGTATGGTTACAAAACACTTTACAGTCATAGTTAACTAACAAATAAACCAGTTTTAAACAGATTAATTACAAGGAAAACTACAAATAAATGGCACATAGTATCACAAAGGAAATAGATATGCCTAAACGTATATTTTTTTATTAAGTTACGTTTAAAACGAGTTTACCTAACAATTATATAACAAAAGGTGGCCAAACAATTTTGGTCAAACGCTTTTCTAATTTTTCATTACAAATTCTGATGAAGATAAGCTTGAAGTGTTGATTTAATTCTCTAAAGTGTCCTTTTTGTAAAATAGATTGATCATACCTTTACCAATAAAATGAAGGATTGCTTCAAATTGTTAAAAAGTCTACTCTTCATAGAGAGAGAGGTCCTTATATTGAAAACAATTATAGCAAATAGAAAAACAATTCGTCTATGGTCCAATATTCTATCAACTGTCATTAATTTTCAATCGCCTGCCAATTTGTTTGGCAGATTCTACGGCTGTGCTGTCACTCACAATAAGTAATACAATTTCATAGAAAATTGAGCTTTTTTCCAGTTCATTGCCGCGGTCATATTTTGTTATGTCAAACGGTGCTGTATTATTAAGCCATCTTTTACAATCCCAAATATTATATAGATTTCTATTTGCCAGCATGTCATGTTCGCTAATGTTCATCTATTCACAAGTCTTGAGAAAATATTTTTTACAAGATAATTATTGTTTACCAAAAGCCTGTCATTCATTTCGCGTCGCAGAATAATATCAATATTATTGCCACCTATCCACAATTTTTTTGTCTATTTTTTTGTTATTCGTTTCAAGTGATTGACGATAGGCTTTTATAATTTATCCAATGTTGTTATGTCTAATTCGATATGAGGCACGAGGTGCAATAGGAATGTCTAATTAAAATACCAGATAAATACAAACATGTCACGCGTGTAAAGAACTATTTTTTTATTAGGTGCAGAGGTCATTCATTGGTTTATTTATGAAGAACAGTCATCATCTGCTTAGCCTTTTCCCAACTATGTTTAGGTTGGCTTCCAGTCTAACCAGATGCAGCTGAATTCCAGGATTCTTATGAAGAACAGTCAATGTAGAATAAATGGTTTTATGAAATCCTTAGCTTTCCTAATAATATTTCTGATTACCACGCATATACACATTTAAAAGTTTTAAGAATAAAAACTGACATAAAACTTACCGAACGGCTAAGAATAACAATTTTGGATTCCCTCCGCAGTCGCCTATAGTTTCTGACATCGTAAAAACAATCGTCCTCGTCTTCTGAACACGTCGCATTGTAAACGTGTCGGCGCATTTTAATCACAATCTTGACTTATGTCACTTCACCTTCGAAACTTGGCGACGACGTGAAATGTTCGCGAGTTAGAAAAATAGGATTTATAATGAATATTTTCTATAAAAAAATTAAGCTTAAAATTTTATTTTAGTACACGATATTTATAACTAGTTTTTTTCTAAGTTTTTATTGTCTAAAATGTCTCAATAGTTGTGAAAAATCGAAGTCAAACGTCCAACCAATTGTCAGAATGGCAGTGAACTGACAAGTGACTGTAAAAGTATCTCAAGCGCCTTTGTTAACATTTTTTGCTTCCTACTTAGTTTAGTTTATTTTGTTTGTTGATACCACGTGGTTTACTCAGGAAACTCGAAACAATAGTACCAACGGCGCTTCCTGAGATTTTCATTCAACAATTTGGATTTGAATGTGAGTTAGTAAATATTGTGCGAAGTTTAAGCCTTTAACACTTTTGAAGTGAGTTTGATTTTTACCGGACTGCTCGAAATATAGGACCGTTATGTTTTTTAATATTAATTTATTGAAGATTCACTTCTCTGTTAACAATGTCCACCACTGTTTCAAATGTTACACTGAATTCAGTACTTACTCAAAGAGACAAGATTAGTGTTATCAGCCATGTTCTATCTAAATATTGAGTTAAGCTAATAATTATAGGTCTCATAATCGTCTAACTAAAGCATGCCTTAGTAATCCTGTCTAAACTCAGCAATGCGGTATAATTTGCTTTATTTATTCTACCATCAAGTGTTTCTTTGTTTTCCTCAATTACATAACATCACACCAGTAATCCCTAAGGGTTTGCGCAGAGGTTCATCTGCAATAGCGTCATACGAATTTAATCAGTATTATTTAAGTTCCACCCCCCTAGTTTCCTCGAACCCAGGACTTCTTGCTCAGCAGTAGCGAGGGCGATCAGTAGACCATCCAGGCAGTTTCTTTTTATCCTTTGCATTAAATGGAAGCTGCCGCAGTTTTTAAAGATACATTGTTTTTAAAAGCCTCGAACGATCTTGACCCAAAAATAGCAAAGAGGCGACGTGGTAAAAAAAGGTTCGTGAGAAAAAAGAAAAAAACCCCGTTATTACATTTTATTGACGTCACTAGAGTGCAATGACACAAGTTCTCGAAAGATCATTTTTTAGACCATAATAACCGACTATCGAAGGATTTTTTATCACTACGGTGTAGGGTGTCCTGACACCACTTTAATTCTTATGTTATTAATATTGTAAACATGATAGTCACACGTTTTTGACAGAAATTTCCATATATATGTAATATGTAGTTTCATTTTTTTTTTCATAAATCACAGTTGATCCTGCATTTCCTTATTTTTACTTATTTTTACTTTTAATTACTAACATTAGTTATAAGCAAATTTTTTGTTTCTAACAACCGTGCTTTGCCTACGGACTTGTATGTCTGAAAGAAATGTACTTTTTTTATTTAAGTAATTTCCGAACATGTAGAAATATTCGTTCTGGAGCTGCATACAGACATTCACACATAATAAACACACGCCTTAGTCTGATGGGCGTAGGCAGTAACTACATATCGCCTGTTGGAATCATCGCTAAACTTTGATAGGGTTATATTGATGTTATAGATTTAATTGGTATCCTGGCATCTCCTTGCTTGCTTTAACGGCTAGTCGTAAATATAAAACTTAAAAAGACGCAACTCCCACGAAAAATTATTAAAACGACTCAAAAACCTACAACGTTGTATTGCTTTTTCAATCAAACAAAATCGATTAGACACGGTTTTGATTTCAATACGGTTTCATGAAAATAAACAGTTTGAGTTATTTTTAATATGTCAGTAGGTAGGTTTTTATTGGTTGTATTTCAGTAAAAAAAAATATTATTCACATCGAGCTAAATAATTTGTTGAGACTACAGTAATTTCTGTTAATCCTTCGCAAAATTCTCCTCTTAACAGTGAAGGTTTCCTCACGATGTTTGTGCGAGGAAACTGCCATGTCCCAGAACAGAAAAAGCGATTAGGTATACATGGTGATATACATTAACCAGCACGGGGCCATTATCTATAGCAGTAGAAACATTTTTGATAGATTGAATATAAGAATCGTTCACGAGAATTTTAAAAACATCAAAAGCATAATTAACTCTATTGCCATACGATGATACATTTTTGCACGTTACTGTACCATATTTATTTACACAAGAAAAAGTAATAAATTATAAGAATTATAAAACTGTAGTCCTACACAAATATGTAACTTGATGTCTGAGCCATTTCTTAAATAAAACAATCACTGCAATGCACACGTTGTAAATGTTTTTTTTTACTCTGGCAATAAGCATCAAGGAAATGGTCCTGAACTCGTGCTATCAAAGTAGAGTGATAGACAGTGAGTTGAATGACCTTAAAGCTTAAAAATAACAAATCGTAGTAAACAATTACCTATTTTACTTACTATTTTGTGACTTTATCAGAAATTTTATAGTACTTTTTAAATGGTAGTAAATCTTAGAAATCATAATAAATTGTAATATTTTTTTTAAATTATACCATTTATTATTTATACATATAATCGGAGTAGGTACCGCTTTAATAAAATTATCTCATTCTGTGGATAATAAATATTACTGAAACAATAAACTGAATTCAGCGTTTATGTCCCCGACAAAGCTGGGATACAACAGACCAACTTTAAAAATAAAAATAAGTTAAAAACTCTCAATTTTTATAGTACTCTAATCGCTTTATTAATATATAAGTAAGTACATGCACACTTACCCATTTACCTTCACACAAGGATCTCTAAGTGCAAGTACACGAAAACACAGTAACTTATCGATAAAAGTCGTTAACCCCTATATCCATATCGTTATCACAATCAGTAAGATGTGTGTCAATATGCAACTAGCATTATATTCTATGTTTATATTCTGATATTAAGCTATCGGCTATCATGTGGAGTGATAAGATTAGCCATGTAAACTATGCTGTATTATGTATTGGTAATAAAATTATGTAGGTACCTTAGTAAGTTTGTGTACCTACCTCCTAAACCACGTTATCAGCTTGAGGTGTAAACGGACCCTTCACGAAGCTGTCAATCAAGGATTTTGTTCCAAACTAAGTAACCCTACGCAAAAAATATTTCTGGGAAACGCCTTTTTCTGGGGTGAACATCACGTTTTTATTCAATGTAAGGCATTAAAAATATTGTGCTAATGGGGGCATTGAATACCACTGCTCTCAACCTCCAGAAAGATTTTAAATATGTGCAGCCAGACTGCAAGTCAGCTTGTAAGGTAGTTCATTCCATGACTGAACCTGCAGGTTATTAACCCTAAGATCAGTGACATTCTATCAAGAAAACTTTGGAATCTAGCCTAGATATCGTTCGTTATCAACCTCAGTACATGTGTACCTGATACCCTTGTTCATGAAGAGTTTCATGATCACTATTTCAAGCCTACTTGGTGTATCAAAGTGCTAAACAATTTAATTTTACAGTTTGCTACTTCGTGAATAAAGAAGACGCCTTCGATTGCGTCGAAAACATGGCATTTAGAGATTTCGCAAAAGTTCAAGCGAGAGTTTCACGCGTATGGCAACATTGTAAAACGTTGCCTAATTACTTAACTGATAGTAAAGGAATTTGAACTTATATCGACTGACGTTTAAAGAAATTTTTCACCATTGACGTGACACTAGAGGGCCAGACAAGTGGCAATTTGCTTTCAAACCAAAATCTTTTTGTATTTCTTCAGCGACTTTCAACAGAATTGGCATTAGCTTTTCCGTTTCCGTATTTCAATCCAATAGATATATTTTTGTCCGTCTGACAACCAGTCTTACCAAGGGATGCTCCAACATATTTGAGAAAAAGCAGAAGACAAGAAGATAGGTATTTTTTTGACTTAGAATCATCAGTATCGCTGATGGTATTTTATTTATGTGGGCCTTTAGTTTTAGGTAAAAATATAAGCGTAAGTGATAGCGCTAAGTTCTTGAAATTAGTCATACCATCATTTTCAATTGAATAGAAAATCAGTCAAAATTAAATTACTCACTGTGATTATTCAATCATTTAAACTTAAATAATGCACTGATATTGATCTTCTATTTCATGAAAATCGAACGACATTTGTTTACAAAACAGGAAAAAGGAAAAAAAAGACTATCAATACAATCAGTATGATCAAATCGCGATTACAATCATGACACGCTATTCGTCCCCTTTTCTTTATCAAACACATAATCCATCTTGCAAAAGTAGGTTAATAAGATAGCAATATGTCTGATAGCTTCAGCAGACAATGTAGAACATGACTTGATAGCAAGTGCAAATATTTAATACTGCCTTAGATAAAGTTGGTTATACTGCTAGTTTATCGTGGGAACTGTACTGCGCATTAAGCGTAGGTTAGGAGTGAATTGGTGGTCATCCTTGAAAGTTATAAATAAAGCTAGCAGTAACTAGATAGTTATAAGACATCTGCAGGTTTAACAGCGGTTACTTTGAGTTCTAATAAGGTGGATAAGTTGGTAGACCACTTTCAAAATGCCATAAAGCACATCTTGGCAAGGACTTTTCCAAGTTGCACTTTGATCATCATCATCTACCTTCCAGTCTAACTGGATGCAGCTTAACACCAGTATTTTGCATGGAGCGACTGCCTTTCTGACCTCCACAACCCAGTTATCCGCCTACATTCAACCATGTAACGGCAAAAAGCAGATTTGTTAACGTTTGACAAGGGTACAATCCTTTATTTGTAGTGCCAGCGACCGATGGGAATATCCCTCAACGAGGACGTACGATGAACTGATACACTAACCATATCTCTGATGTACTTCAGAAAGGTCATTACTAATTGTAAGCTAACGTTTACGCGTAGTACAACAAAAGTTGCAAAGTCAAAGTCGAACTCAAAGTCGCACCTGTCTACGTATTGTTGATGAGGATTACTCGTACCTTAAAAATGCATTATATATATATATAAAGAGGTAAAATTTGTTTGTAAGTTTGCGGGGTAATCTTCGGAACTCCTGATCCGATTCTAAAAATGATTTTACTGGTACAAAGCAACAGCGCTCGTGGGTGCTATAGGCTATAAATCATGTTTATATCATGCTTATTAGCCGAGCTATCACAAATTTTGCGGACGAAGTCGCGGGCGAAGTGCTGGTTGACGATAAGGTGAAAGAAAATTGTAGAGATTTACACGAGGTTTGCATGAATCTATTGCGTGTGTATAATGTTCAATAGGTTGGTAATGCACTCGACTTCCCCCAGCACATTATGCAATGTTCTTGAGCATTGACGTGCATTTGCGTCAGTATTTCATAGCTTGGCTATTTTTATGACTGTTTTCAGTACTGACATTATAATTTTTACTAATAAAATTTCGTTTTTGAAGGTCGCTTTGGGTTTTTTTTTTGAGATTTAAGGAAGTGATTGGAGAGTCAGTCGGCCGAAATTTTGACAGCCAGTCTTGCCAAGGGGTATCGTTATAGGTACCCAGCAACAAGGTTGTGGAGGTCAGTCTTGCAACACTACATGTATGTTGACAATGTTATCTGTCAATATACGTCTTTTTGATTTGCTCTAAAAAGGAAAACACGTGTTTTCTTCAACACGAGCCCTGTCCCTCAATTCACCAGCCCCACAGCTGCATACAAATTCGTACAGTCCGATAGGCAGTCGCTCCATCTAAAATACTGGTATTTAGCTGCATTCGGTTAGACTGGAAGCCGACCCCGACATATTTGTCAAAAGGTTAAGCAGATGTTTAGCTGAGATGGTTTTTAGTTCAGCCAGTGAGATTTTTATCATTTTTGTTTGTCTGTACCAAAAGTCATTAACCTCATTGTTTTTCTTATCTTAAAATTTAAAGGGTGAAGGAGTTTCTACTGATATCAGTAATAAGTTCAAGTGTGTCAATACGATTGTACCCACTTGTGAAATAATTGTTTAATTTTATCTATTATTATATCCGCTTGTAAACTTCCACTAACTTTAAGTATACCACAGAGTTGGAAATACATTGAAGATAATAATATAATCGCTACGTTGAGATTTTTCCTGATAAATGTTCCCATTGGTTTTCCGTAGCAAGCTATAGAGACCTTATTGCTAGACCTGTGATGTTCATTTCATGTTAAAAACAGTTTGCTTGTTTTTTGTACATTGCCTCTTTAGCTAAAATCAACAGAAAAATCGCTGTTATGTACACTTCGCTTGATAGATAGATTAAGAACTAAGTAGTTTGTTTTTATAAGTAGACACAACGACGCTGTTGACAACTCTGACAGTCTTGACTTTTGGTGGAAGCCTTATTTGTGCTCTTCAAAACGGACTATTCCTCCCTCGTTATAAAATATAGAGTGACTGGTAATTAGTGACTGATATTTAAACACGTGATTGTACTCACGATAACAAACAATTTTTCCAAAGAAACATTTGTTTTATACTCATTCACTTATATCACAATAACACAACAGCCGTATGAAATTCGCGCGCGTGCGCCTGTGATCTATCAGCTGTTAGCCGCGAATAAAAAAAAATGTTTCTTTGGGAAAGTTATTTGTTATCATGAGTACAATCAAGTGTTTAAGTATCGGTCACTAATTACCAGTCAACCTATATACGCAGTTATTATTACAACAGTCCTTAAGATCTACGTAGTAAATTCCAAAAAATACACTTCTATATTTCACAGATTAATTGATTTCAATTAGCAAATAATTCAGTATAAATAATTTAAAACTGTGACGATATTAAATGCGTTCTTGTACATAACGGTGTCCGTAATAAAATTCCCCCAATGACACGGAAGCTGTTTTTTTATCACATCCTTTTTACGCAGTACTTACACGACAAAACGTATGACTGTGTAATTGGAATGTCCAGTAGGACCTTTTTTTTAACATTGATCTTTATTTTAATTTAAATATTATTTACATCAACTATATACATACATTATAATAATTAAAATAACTAAAATAAACTAACTACAAACTATAAAAGGGCATCAAAAAATTCCTCCTCAACGCTGTCAGCCGGTAATGTGCCCAAGAGACTGGATCTTAAGTGTTTTTCATTTGCCTGAAGAATATTTTAATTGAAAGGTTTTAGCCAAATCAAATGAGCATTTTCTATAGGTATTATCTTTTGGTTGAAATAGGTCAGTTTATCCATAATAATCTCTGTATTTTTAATGCTATATTAACTTCCGACTTATTCATTTTAAATAGACTTATAATATCATTTATTCTTCAAACATCACAGAAAAGCCAATCAATAAATCAGAAGCACATGGTGAGCATCACAAAAAGAAGCTAATTAGTCATAAAATCGTAATAAACCCCGCAGTTCTGTATATAGCAACTCACAGACAGACAGACTATTTCGGGAACAAACGCCCGTCGCGTGAGTCACCCGGATGACTGTGTCATCGTGTTAGTTTACCTAGAACAACGTATTTTTAATGTTACGTGATTCTGGGACTATGGGATAAACTATTGGGCTAATGGTGAGCATTTTTGGGTAAATTCGTCTTGCTATGTTGCAATTATAGAACGTCTGCAACGTTCGCTAGTCAAATGAAACAGCAGATAAATAATAACAATTAAAAAATTGTACCAAAACCCAATGTAATAAAATTCTGGAAGATTCTGGAGAACTTTTAATGGATTAAAAAGAAACACGTCGTTCATGGTTCTTGACTCTAGTAAAAAGGATTAAAACAAAAGAAAGGTATTCATTGACATACCCCACCTACCTAAACCCGGTAGGTGGGATACGACTTGAATGAAAGAACGGAAACTTAAATTCTCCCAAGCTTTCAAGTGAAGAAGTCATACAAATACACCTTGCCAAACAGGTGGTGTACCAAAGCGAATTACCTGGACATGACATATTGTCCATAAGACCCAACTATAATAATACAAAAGTTAACAAAATCACTGCAGGTAGCATTACAAGAAGACACGATTAACATTGTTACAATCTTGACGTTCAATAGAGATGCGCAGGATTGCAATAAGTTCATAACAAAATACTCGAAGAATGTCCGTATGAGTCAGTTGTGAGGAATTTCTCTCCATTTTCTTTGTCATTTCATAGTGTGGAATGTTAATTTTCTTGCTTATTAATTTATCGGCGTGTGTATCGTAAATATTTATTATTATGTCCCTTTTTATTATTTTGTCCTTGTGGTTAATAATAACCACCCACCCCATGAATTGCTGAGAAGTGACAATTTATTTTTTAAATAAGGGTGAATTATTCATTAAAAAAAACTTGCATTTTATTGTGAAGAATTCTTGTTCGAGTAGTTAATTTGCAATGGTGAAGAGGATATAAGTCAATTAGATAAACTAGAAAGTACTGCTCCATTAAATTTTATCATGCACCATCCCTTGTTCATAATTCTCACCGTCTAAGTAGCAACTATAAAAATAAGCCAAAAAAAAAGAAATATAAAAATAAGACAAAAAAATGAAATATAAAAATAAGACATTAGATTTTTATTGATTATTATTTTGATTATGATTATTTATTGGTATGAGATATAAAAGATTATATTATAAACTACTCAGTCTTTTAAACCCTGAGTCCATACTCATAATCAGTAATTCTGATGATAAAGCTGTAAATGGTTAACCAAAACAACACAATCCAATCTTACAAGTTCGAAAAGACTTTCTAACACATTTAAAACTTTTAACATAATTCGAAGATGAAGAAAGTTGCATATAAAAGAAGTAAGTTAGACCGTTTTCTTTTCTAACCGTTCTGTTTATAGCAATTAAAACTAGTTTACCTGCAATACCTAAGCTATCTATGACGCAAAACTTAATGAAACAAGTTTAACAGAAACTCGTTTAAGCATTAATACGAAGCAATGACGCAAATACATGGAGCAAGACTGACACAATTTGATATTTTCTAGTAATATTTTATCGAGGCGCTACACGTGTTCGAATCGAATCTAATACAAAGATATAATGTTCGGGAAGAAGCTGCCCGTCTTAACTCGAATTATGCTGAGCTGATCCGAACATGATTTGGCAAAGGTAGATGCAATACAGAAGACCAAAGGAAAGATGTATGGATTGTGTGAGGAATTATATGAAAGAGTAAATGATGACGTGACGTTTGACAGGGCAGAATGGAAGAAGAAAACGTGTTGTGCCGACCCCAAGTAGAATGGGACAAGGGCAGAAAGATGATGGAATGTAAAACAGACTGTTCTGATCGGCATGAGAATTTGTGTGTTGGCTTGTTTTAGGTTGGCTTTTTTTGTTTAATAAATACTGACAAGTCAAAATACCCGCACAAAAGTGTGTAGTACGGAAATTTAAAAAAATAATGTCATACGTTTTTTCCTATCATATGGTACAGTAATTGAAGTGATAATTTTAATTAATTTGTTTCATACATTTTTTTATCAATTGTTATGAAATTGTAAATGTTATCGTACGTTATTTCTGTGTCTGGTTCATTTCCGCGATGTTCCAGAAATGTGACATAAAATTAAACTTTGTTTGTGACAGTCATTACCATTAAAGAATCGTGTTTTTGGGTTAACGATGATAAGTTTATTTATTTTTTCTAATCGTTCAACGGAAATAGATTTTTTTTAAATATTTATTTATTGAATGTTACTAAAAACAAAATGAGAGTGAGATTTTCAATCGCTGAACCCTTGAGCAAAAACTTACTTAAAATAATAATATATTATTGAAACTGCAGTGTAGAGTGTGTATAAGATTGCGAAACCCAAACAAATGAACCGATTTGAATTTCAACATCTGGCATTCAGAACACTTTACGAACCACCTACATTCTTTTGTTTCATCCTAGACGGATTCATTCAAATTCTTTCTTTATCGTCTAGTTCGTGCCTAACCTGGAGTCAGAGTTTTTATGCCGCCCATATGGGCTTCTGACTTGGCATTACATGCCGTCGAGGAATATCTCTCAGGCATGCTGGTTTCCTCACGATGTTATCCTTCATCGAAGTAAGTGATAATTATTATACAATACCCACATGGCCTTGGGTTTGAACTTGAGACCTATGACTTAGCAGTTCAACGGCTTATTCATTCAGCTGAACGGCCATGATAACCAAATGGTTTGAATTTTCAAGTTCAACACACCAACTACTAAATAAAAACGAAAGAAAAAATGGTTGTCAGTGCTGTACAATACCTGCTACATAACATGAAAACCTTCAGCTTATTTTAGCACTACTTAATATCCTCGTCATTCAACTGTAACGACAACTATTCAAATTCAAGGCTAAGACTTTCGACTATCACTTGGAGTTGACTTGCCTTCAACTCTGTTTTATTACCAAGCTTCTTTATTTAAATGTTTTTTTAATGGAATTTATTGTTAAAAATAAAATATGTCAGTTGAATTTAATAATTAATATTGTATTATTTTGTAATCAACCAGTGAGTACCTATTTGCATTGTTTGGCGAATCTTTGGAGTATTAATTAATAAAATATGTATTGTTTTTTTTTCCAACTTGCCATTATTATAAGGATACACTACTGATCGCTTCGGTTTAAGGTTTATTTTTAAAGACTATTGTATTATTTTGGGCTAATTATAGTTACTACTATTTTTATGCATATTAAATTTCTTTGCAGTTTATCAAAATTGACAATGTCAAGTTCAGAACTCTCAATGCCATAACCGCTGAACTACTGAGAGTAGGTGAATACTGTGTGGTCGTACTGTACTTCACAAAGCATTAGGAGCTCCTTTGTTTAAACCTCTCAGGATCTCACGCTCAACAGTTATGTTAAAACAAAGAGATGATGCTTTACTACGTAACATAACTTCAAGCCTGTAATCCCTGATGTTTTAGGCAGTGGTACACCTGTATGTATGTACTAGTATATGTATAATATAGTGCACCGACGTTTCGTTATGGTTCAGTTCAATGTAAAAGGGGGCGATCCAGTAATTGCCATCAACCGGGCACAAAATCAGAGTCCAGCCTAGTACCGACAAATTCCTGATGGAAAAACCCAATAGTTCTTTGACCGACCAGAGAATCCACCCCAGGAACTCATGTTCAGCATCGCTCGCGCTTGCGGCCAATAGATTAACTAAGCAGGCTACTTTGATCAAGTTTGTAGACTAAACAAAATGTAACCATAGATAACATAAGATCACCAATTTTCCGCATGTATTACCCTTGTAATATCCTTTACACCCTTATGTCCTATGTAATAAGGTTGAAAAGTGGTGGACCGTCAGTGAATTCGGTAGTACATTTGAAAGATAACCGACTGCAAATACATCGAAGGTTTCTTTGTTTGATTATTATATGTACACTGTTATAACTTGAGAGCCCAATGCCAGTAACAAGGTCTTCGCTGTTAGATTCAAGTCGCGAAGAAGGAAGTGCTTAACGAATTACGAAACAGAGTTGTGTACATGCATCTGACGTTTGTCGAATGAATTAATTGCTTTTATAATGAGTTTTATTGGTTGAATCGGTTTTGTTAGTCAGTGGTCCTATGAGGAGTAGTGATAATAGATTTGTCTGTTTTGAACTAAATTAATGTCTTTTTGTAGTATTTTGTAACTTGGATGGACTATAGTAGGTAGTTAATTTCTACATTTGAAAAACCTTTGCACATGTTATAACAACTTAAGAAGATTAAAAGAAAGTTTTGTTATTTAATGATTAAGAAAGTTTAGTAATCGAGTGAGATGGTTTAACATAAATTATAATATCGAATTAAATAATATACTCGCAAATGATTAATAATGATTGAAGGATTTTTTTAAATATACCTTATGAAGTGATAGCCTTTCTAATACGATTAAAATATCTTGATCACTACTTTGGCTTTCACTTACCAGAATTTGATATGACTGTACTGTGTGTTCTAATGAAATGAATGTGAAAAAATTTGATTTATTGCTAAGCATTAAAATAAGAAGCCTAAATATAATTTAATAAATGGCTCACTCGCGATTTGAGTATAATTTGATCACTGAAAGAATTTCAAATAAAGTGCTTCGGTATAGAAGTAGAAATTAAGCAAAACAATATTCGTGTTTATGATAATCTAATAAATAGGTCTTCTCTAGGTTCTTTTAGAAATTCTTTTGATATTTAGATTACGTTTAAGAAAAAGCAGTAACCAGAAACAAGTCTTTCGTATTTTTCTATCTGTCATTTAAATAAATAATGTAATATTTTTGTTACTTAAGCGCCATCATCAAAAGGTAAGCCAAGGCCACTTGATGCCATTTCGAAACGCTTCCCGTCAAATATTACATAATTGCTTGCCTTTTCTGTGCTTGAGCAAATAGTGTTATTTATTGTGACAAAACTCACAAATAAGAATATTTATCTGATGTCAACATTTTTGAGGATTACTGGCCATTTTGAGCTGTGTGGAAATACAACTGACACAAGCATGTCTTGGAACTATAGTTTTAGATTTTATGATTGTATGTTATCATAAAATAATGATAACTGCTTATAGTTATACAATACAAAAAAGTTTGTAAAGGGCAGTTGGCATTCATGTTCTTAAAGACACATGAACGATTTCTGAGATCGACTAACAAAGCAAGAATTTGAAAGATTTTAAATAAATATTTATTTTGTGGACCACAAACTACAACAAATGGCGCACTGTACAGTTCTTTACAAAAAAAAAATGTCCGTTGGCTCTTTTTGTCTTTTTAAATAAACAAACCACCTGTTCTATTATCCCAGGACATTATTTCTTAAAGGACAGGCGTAATTAAAAGTCACAATGCATCCGCTCCACACGTGTACTTCATTTTTTATCGTGTTTCTTTATACTAGCTGTTTTAAACTAGTTTTCATGTAGGGTTTCTTAGAACGTCTCTTAACCAGACGGAGTAGGGGTTTTTATCAAGGGTAATAAGTACTATCCCCAGTTATTTCACGATGATTAAAATTAGTTGTAAATCAATTTTGACAACAGTTATATTTACTGCCAGTATTTTTGTCAATTAAACGATTTACAGGCACTTTTGCTTAGACAAGGAGTCAGTAAATCAAAATGCGACCGTTCCATAACGTAGTCTGTGATCAATACTAAAACCAAACTATGTCAGAAGGATACTTTAGAAAAATTCTGTGGCAAGTCTGAAATTTGAATGGATAAAAAGAAGCTAAGTTCATTGTATCATCTCACACACCGTGTAACTACCAATGTTAACAAATAAAGTTTCTTATTCTTCACATTCTTACGAAGAGTAGAGGTCACACCGAATGCTAATTTATTTATTATTATTAGTTCGTTACCAAGCAACAATCTTTCTGTTTTGTCTCAGATTCGATGACGAATCAATTTGATATCAGTCTAATTACTTTAATGACTTTAAATAGATTAATATAAATCGGTAATTAAGTGTACTTTACTATCTGTTAATGACCTATCAGACTTTGGGTTGCAGACGGAGTAGGTAATTAAAATTTTATGTGAGCTCATTTAATTGCAGACGGATTATTGATGATAATGATGCATGCAATGATTTGAAAATGCTTTCAAAAGCCTCATATAAAGTGGATTCAGATTCTGTAATGGGGCTTTTTACTTTTTTAAAGAAAAACCAGCCAAGTGCGAGTCAGACTCACGCACAAAGGTTTCCATAGCATCAAACAATATAATAATATTTTTAACGCTCATCCATAGGTCAATTTACACTTGACAGCAAAATTAAATTTGTTTTTCATAGTATGTTAATGAAAAAAAAAAGTTAGTGCTGCAGTTTCACGAATAAGTCTCATAATATGTATCTCAAAAACTAAACATCAGTTCTTATTCGAACCAACTTTCGTTGAAAGTCCCTTTTGCGTTCTACAAACCAACTTATTTTCAGAATTTGTCATCTTTTCTTTAAAAATCAACCATTGACTTAAGAAAAAGTATTTTAGGAACATCGATTTCATTTTATAAGAGCTGTCGATAAACACAATTATATACGTAGAATACAATTCGTAAGTCAGGACCCTCCCACTGAGCCAACACACCACAACCGCTCTACACGCTTTCCGCTCATCGCCGGCGGTGAGACAAGGGCTTACTGTCAACCTTCAATCAATTTCCTGAACACACTTAAGACCAGATTTACGCAGCAAAAACAAATGAACGGATTCGAAAAGCGATCAATGCAATTAAAAACTTGTCCATTTTCAATTGATTTCTTCAATTAAATTGCATGAGCTTGTTTTGCTGGTTTACATTGGGGAACATTCACCGTCGATGTTGATTTAAATTCAATGCTATTGTTTTAAGGAGAAAATTTTGGTTGGCAACATTGGTAGAAGAAGACAGTTTTGTTTTATAATTTCGTAATGATCAATTTTAATAAAAGAATAGATGACGTAACAGCTGTTAATCTTTCTTTAGTTGACACTAAATGATTTGTTGATGATATTTTCGAATAAGACTGCCTCGATAATCCAGTGTTCGTAAGCGCAACTGCTGAGCAAGACGTCTTGGGTTCGAATCCCGGGTCGGGTAAAGTGTTACTGGGTTTTTCCATCAGGAATCTCACACTAGCAGCCAGAGAGTCCGGGATTTGTGCCCGGTTGATGACAATAGGCTTGCCCCTTATTACACGGGACTTAAAACATAACTGGCAAAATGTGGGTGTACTAATAAGTACACCTTTGCCTAACCCTTAGCGGATTAGAGGCGTTGTCGTTTGTTATGTAATTTTCTAAATCCAAAATTTCAGTACATCATAAAATATAACGGATAAAAATAATATCGGTCAAGGCATCCAAAGTCAACAAAATATTTAACATAATATATTCTTAATTACTACAGAAGTCAACATTTATAAATAAAATTTACATACATTACTCCGTTGACTGTATTGATACAATGTAACGGTGTTTTAAATTAAAGTCATTATAACAGTATGTTCAATTTGTATTATTGACAAATTATATGATAAAAAGGCAGTTATCGCTGAAGATATTGAAGCCGTAACTGACAGGATGCGGTTACTACACTTCCTTTCAACAATATTGGTTACCGGTAAAGGTAAGGTGTGTATGTGTATGTTGTGTGGCATCCAAAAGTGGAATTAAAAAAAATACTGTAGTGTACTTGGTTGTACTAATATTACTATTTCTTTCCGTATTATGAGGCCATTTTATTTATTATTTATTAAAACTTTATGCACAAGTATAAAAAACACTGTACAAAGGCGGACTTAATGCCTTGGGCATTTTCTACCAGTCTACCTTAGGGACATACATTACATTACATACATTACATTACATTACATTACATACATTACATACATTACATTACATACATTACATTACATACATTACATTACATACATTACATTACATACATTACATTACATACATTACATTACATACATTACATACATTACATACATTACATACATTACATTACATACATTACATACATACATTACATTTTCCAACAGGACTGCCTCTTTGGTCTAGTGGTCGCAAGCGAGACTGCTGAGCATGAGATCCTGGGTTCGATTCCCGGGTCGGGCAAATTGTTATTGGGTTTTTCAATCAGGAATTTGTCAGTAGTAGCCACAGAATCTGGATTCGTGCCCGGTTGATGATAATAAGCTCGACCTCTATTACATGGGACTCACGACGCGAAACGTGGGTGTACTATTAGGTTCACCTCTGCCTAACCCTTCGGGGATTACAGGCGTGATGTTATGTTATGTTTCCAACAGGGAGATAGAAAGATAGAAAAAAAATAAAGGCACTCCTATCTAAAATATCATATCTGTTGAACTTCGTTATGTCTGACCTTGGTTATGTCATACATCAAAGTCATAACCAAATTAAAGGCTGTAATACAACAATTTTCAATAATAAATGATCCATTTGCCCTTAATAAATCATCATAAGAACCAGGAAGTAATGTGAACCAATATACACATACTTAATTATTTTATTGCATAGATAACGATGATATAAATACATTTAAACAAGGTGAAATCGATTTCTAATTAGTACTAACGATGCAGTTATTTGATACTAAATGAACGATTGCTAAATACAATATTCAAGGAAACTATTTGGTATTCCGCATTAAAGGGAGGAAATGCATTTCTTAGTTAGATTTTCAGAATCGATATAAAATACAGGACAGGACTACCTAAGCGTGAACCAACTGAAGCTCTAAGGATTTCTGTCTCGTTTAACCTATTCTTCGTTTATGGAAACCAAAAACCTTTAACAATAAAATTTACAACCAGTCATTGCATTTCCATAAGTTTTATTGTGTACACTTTCCCGTCTTATTTCGTCATCAGCTGATTTACTGTATATTTTGTCGATATCTTCTATTTTTTCTATAACACCCTGCAGCCACCATAGTATCAAACATTTATTTAGTAAAAAAACTAACATGGCTCAGTTATCCGCTATCAAACCTACGAGTATGTATAATAAATTAATAACCATTGCAAGGACAGCAATGACGCACGAATGCATTCACACGACACGCGTTTTTATTATTTTTCCATTCGTAAATTTAATGGAAGTGGGACTGGGCAGGACATGTCTGTCGCATGCCGAACGAGCTGTGGGCCCGTAAAGCTCAGGATTGGTGCCCTGAAACAGTGACACGGGGTCGCGGCACACCACGAAGGAGATGGCGGGACGAACTGGATGTCTTCCTTGAGAATTGGAAAGAAGAAGCCCAGAATTGTGACCGTTGGAAGGAATGGACGGAGGCCTTTGCCCAGCAGTGGGACGGTACGGGCTAGTTATAATAATAATAATAATAGATTTAATATTATAGTTTATTTCTTTTTTTTATGATTTTATAGCACGAGTTTTCTTGGAGTATAAATCATTTTTTTATAGTTTAGGATTGATTATGTATGACAGAATGTCGAATTTGATTCCGACCCATCTGTAGATAATTATGATGAAAGGGTCAAATAAAACAAAAAAATATATACCGTTTTTGCATGATAATAATAAATTTAGAAACTCGTCACAAAATGTGAAGTTTAGCTTAGGTTTTTCAATAATAATGCTCTAGTATATTGCTATATCTATAAGTATGTATTGCTGTACCAAGCATTTCAATGGGAAAAGTCAAAGATTCTTATCGCAGGTATCGCATGATATAAACCTGATTCTACCTATCACGATATGCTTTTTATTAATAGCTAGACTAATGTGTTATATTTTCATCAAAAATGATTTAATTACTTTTACCACGATAAATTTAGAATCCAGTTTTGAACCACCTAATGTATCAATGACAATTATAAAATCCGATAATGAGCTCGCTACCTTAACAAAAAAAAAATCCTATCATAATATTTGGTGACTTGACCACGAAACCACAATGTATGTCACCATTAGATCCTCATCTTGCTTACAAGTATTGATGCTGTCATTATGATAACAAACTTTTAATATCCAATCATCAATTTCCTGTTAACAAATTGTCATATTGATTTTGTTGACTATTTCAACACAAATCCACGTCAGAAACATCTTGCGACGAACACAGGGATACATATAGAAGCTATTGGATTTCAATCATATGATGCCAGTGGGAAACTGTGATGTATTATCTATCAGTATCTAATTATAATAGTACTGGATCAATATTTAAATATAATAATTATGAATACTAACATAATCACGGAAAGAAGGTGAATTATAAGATGACGGCTAAAATAAACAAATTGTAGAAAAAATCGTGCTGCGCTGACGCAAAGTAAACCAATAAATACTACACAATAAAAAAAATTTCAACACCGTGAAATAAAATATCCGAAATGCACGCGGTCACCAATTTGTGGTCATCATCAGACTGCATTTTGGTCTCCAACGTGTTACTGAACGTGGTCTTCAATATCTTCAGTCACGCGTACTTGCGAATACAAATTGCATAGGTACTGACTCTTCTTATCCATCTGTCTAGTAAATATTTACTAGCCATTTGCGTCATTAAATCTCTGGTGACTTCTGAACTATCGAATGATATCTCTACTAACTTCATCCCATACATCTATAATGCTGATTACACACATTATAATTACTATGGCGTAAATACCGAACTAGTTTATATAATGCACAGCTGATTTTTGTTATTGCAAGAGCTTCGTTCACATAGCTTACGTAACATGATCTTACTTGCGTATGTCGTATTTGAAGTAGGTCGATTATAAACCAGGCTTATATTGCATCGATTGTGTGTGCACATCTTTATTTTGAAATATTTTTTTTATTTAGGATTTGCCTGTAAACGGGTTGTGAAGGTCAGATAGGCAGTCACTCCATGTAAAATACTGGTTTTCAGCTACCAGCTGATCCCAACATCTTTGAGATTGTTTTTGTATGTTTCGGCTAAAATAGTTTCTATTAATAACTATATTCATATTTGTCAGATAAATGTCATATTTTAATGATGTTTTCAACTAAGCATTGGCTGGTAGGCGAGTCACTATTTTATTTATAAAAATACTATGTTTATGAGAATAACAAAGTCGTTAATATAGAGGTAAAAAGAAAAGGCAACACAAGGTTGGACAACTTAGAACTTCGTTGTTCGTGACATTGTCAGCATAAAACTATACTATTGAACAATCATAATATTATTTTCTTTTGTACCTTAGTAGATACTGAAAATGCAATGTATCTTACATTGCATTTTTTTTTTTGTAATATTTACTTTGCAGAAAACAGATTATATACAGGTATAATTTTGTAGCTGGAAATGATTTCATAGTGAGTAAATTAAATGTAGAAACTAATTTGGTATTACATATCGTAGAAAATGAAAATACTGTTACTCAATAAAAAAAACAAGAGAAAAGCAATAAAACCCTCCAATCAAAGAGAACCTTAAAGAAAAAGACACTTCAAATCTAGATATTATTTACACTATACTAGATACTAATTAACGTTTGATAGCTAATAAAGATCAACACAGACACATAAAACGACAATTTGCCATAGAAGTCAGTATCAAGAACATTTCCCGTAGATTAACATAACCAAGCGTTTCTTTATGAAAACAAAAATAATCATTATACGTCTGATTAGTTTTTCTAACAAAGAACTGTAAAGGCAATTAAAGTTAATTTATTCTGAAACGTAATTATCAACTCGAATGGATTTCCTGTAAGGAAATAGCTTGTTTTGGATACAATACACGACATAATATCGATCGGTTTAGAGTATGTGGAGGCAACTAATGCCGAGGGAGGTGGGTGTAATGTAACTTCCCAAAGATAGATTGTATGGGTGACCTTCAAAAACTTTTGTCCACTACGCATTTAATATTGACGCTACGCATTTATAAACGCAAACTGGTATCCGATCAAATTTTGAAACATCAAAACATCCTTCCGCCATTGCAGGTTTTGACCTTCACGAGCATTTTTTTTTCAATCATAAACAGCTGTCTTCTGTTTGTCTACAAATAATTGCGTTGCTGTTCCAACTGAATCCTGTATTATTGCAAATATTTAGCAAACAAACTACTTTTAACAAACGTGGTTTGGAAGATACGTCTTTTTATTTCCTATTGTAGATCTTTATTATTGCTTTGTAGCTTCCTGAACTACAAATTCAACTTCAAATGAAACTCTGGTTTCGATATTTTCAGCAGTGACGAATGTATCATCTTTATTTACAGTAGCACTCACACCTAAAGAAGTTTCAACATTTTCTTTGTCATTTTTATCAGTTAGAACAACACACGGCTTAATAAAAGCAAGAGCCTTCTTTATCATAAACACAAAGAGAAAATCTCTTTGTGATGTCCTCCTCTGACTAGTGTTCCACATTCTGGATTGACATAGATCTAGATTTCTGAATGACGAGACCTAACAAATTAGTGTCAAACGTAATAATGATAATCCTTAAATACTTAAGGTTTAAAGATATATTTATGCTCAAAAAAGACAAACTTTTATACATGCGGATATTTTCTTGTATTAAACTGTGCTCCTTCAAATGTCAATTATTTTTTTGCCAAACTTAGTTCTACTTAAACAGAAAGACTGAATAGATACTAATGAAAACATGATCTATATGGAAGTATAAGTGGGTATAGGAATAAAGACACAAATAGTCAAAGGTCTAGCCAACGTACTGAACCAGACGTTCGATTTAAATGAATTGTGCCTAAAAATGGTCCACCAAGTTACGGTCGTCTAAATACATAAATATGTAATGGGATTCCCAAAACGTACCATTCGATGTTCGTTTTTTTAAATTATTATTAGTATCTAATCATACTTAATCCAATTTTATGTTATTTTGTAATTTATATCTTTCTACACAATGCATTTTGTTAAGAAATAAATGACTTATGACGTACTTATAACTTATGAATTTTAAGTTTCTTTTTGTAGGAGCAAATAAGTTTTATACGATTCCCAAACAAAACTAAATCAATAAATTGGCATCCGATGGTATTTGAGAATTATACTAAGTACCATGACATTAAAGCAAGGTTAAAACTAAAAGGAACCAGCTAATTCCGACGACATCCGATTAATAACGTTTTCTCATAAAACATTAAGAAGAAATTTGAGTCACTCAAGCAATGACTCAGTACTTTGTGACTAAGTGGCGAGCTATCCCTAAATTGTCTGGGGTTGTTAAGGATTCCATTGAACATCATATAGGGATGGGATACATTCATATTTACACATCGCTTTCTTTAAAGTTAAAATTAAAAACTAAACCCTTGACATTATGGTATAACCAGATAGACTCTAGAGATTATCGCACAAAGAATAAACAATTGAAGACTTCAAGAGCATTTAATATAACAGGAAAATGGTTGTCAATGGTACAAAGGATTGTCTATCCATTGCATTGATTTGTTGCTATATCTTGTTTTGTAACATGATTTATGTTGGGATTTTCTGATTAACTAAGAAGATAAAGCAGTCAATTATCCTATGTGTTGGGTTGTTATTATTGATCAATAAATCTGTTTTGATCATCATAATTATTATTGTCTTGTACGTAATTATCATCGGATTTGAATATCTCTCGGAAGTCTCTAGATTATTCTATAATGTCAATGTCAGGTTCAACGGTTTTTTAAACTTTGTCTTGCTCTGTCTAATTCTAGGTCCCGTCGGAACTTCAAATTATTTAGATATTTCTGTTACACCAATGTTATTGTATAACGGGCTGGTGTCCGCAACTCCACGTCCAAAGCCCGTATTTTGCGTACGGTACACCATGTTGACAACTTGATCATTAATGGAATAAAATCCTCAGTTAAAACAATTCTCTGTGATCTAAACTGTAACCACTAATCTGTAATTTTACCTCAATAAGAACACAATACACTTCCTCTTACATAACCATTACAACATCAAACTTGACCTAAATTGTTACTGCACTATCAGTTACATTTATATTAATGTTCATAACCGCTACTGTTACGATTCTCATCACGGCTGCTTTAATCAACGCATTTCCTCATGAGATATCTTGCAAATCGAGAGTAAGTGCGGTATTATTGTAACTATATGTCTACGTGCCTTCCGCACGTGGTCTTTCCCTCAACCATTCGCTAAGGTGAAATCATTGAAACGTGATCGACATTGCTAGGCGCTAATTTGAAAGATCGAAGTTATTAAATAGGTCATACTCATACGATAATCCATTTCGTATTATGATTCACTTGGGTTTTAACTTTCTAGTTGACTTATTTGGTGCGTCCTTTCTTTCTAATAAGGTTGACTATGACAATGGGTAGGAAAGTTGTTTCGACGAAGACATTACAGAGCTTTGTGTCATTGTTTTTCGGTGGAATTTGGAACAAAAGCTTTTTTTAATAGTAACTGGAGTCTCATTAACCTGTCTATTAGTATTTTTTTCTCTCTTAAAGCGTTCTTTGTTTATTTAATCTCGTTTAAATATTTCTCTACATTTAGCAATACTTAAAAGTCTGTCATTATTATTTGCAAGTCTTATTTCTTTTGAACCAATAATCCCACGACATTCTGTCTTGCACATTGGCATAAAAATAAAAATATCCTCGTCTCCATTACCATAAAAAGTACAATTTGCAGTCTGGCCACTTAAGCCTTGTTTAATCGACCATATGAATTGCATGTGCATCCCGTTTGCCATATGGCCATGGCCTGACATGCATCTTTCGTATGGGCCAATGACCTTGGTTTAAAGTTGAACCTAGTCAATTTCATTCTTATTTCTATATTGTTGAACAAATAAATAGGAGTATGGTATATCGACAGACATGTTGAAGAAATTCAAACCCGTTCCGGAAAAGGTAAAGTTGTCTGGACGTGTTTAGGGTCTCCGGACGTCACACGTGGTATTAAAAAATGGTTTTGGTAATTAACCTGCGTGTGAATGAACTTTCTGATGTTGCTTCTGTTTTATTGTTAAATCGAAAGGAATTAACATATACTTAAGGATGGATTTATGTTTTGCATGTTCTAGTGACAAAAAACTATGTTTAAATCGATTTATTCAAATGATGACTAACAAATTGACGTCCACGATTAAATTAAAAAACAACTTTTTACGCACAAAAACATGTTTCCATCTAGACTCAACCCAAAAACGTAAAAAAAAAACTTACGATATTACTCACCAAGCCTTGAATCCTAGGAAACATTTTTGTAACTTAAAAACCACAGCACTTGAACACAACGCACTGTATATAACACTCACTATCACAAACAGAATGCTTGTAATACCATTATACGAAAAAAGTTGGAAAAAAAATATCGGAGTTAATCACCCTGTACAGTAGAACTGCGCACGAGTTGATTCGACGAGCGATCGCGAGTTTCTGACGCCGACCCACTATAGCGTACGATACGATGAATCACACATGTGTGTGTAACGGAGAGGGGAGACTTTATCTTTGTTTACCTGTACATGCTAATTGTTTTTCTTTCTTTCTTGATTTTTCAGTACCTACCACTTACTGTTCGTGGTTTTTCTTTGTTTGTAATTTATTGATGTTTAGACGTCTTGTTTGAAAGTTATTGGTTTGGTGTGAATTCAGTGATGGTCTGAACAGCTGATTGCATGTGTAAGTTAGGGTAAAAAACCGGAACTTTACTGGGTTTTTTACTGGTAAGTGTAGTACCCGGTTTGCGTCAATTTTCAACTTGACTGTTAACGATAGGAGTTATTCTAAACAATATATTCGTTAGTTGCGGAACCATACATAATGATATCATTGAACAGGCTCATTAAATTATCGGTTGACTTTATAATATCAAGATTAGTAAAAAAATATATTTTAATATGGCCTTGGATCTGGGCCTAAAAAAATACAAAAGATACATATTACAAATGATTGAGGGTCTGAATTTGAAACTCTACATACAATATTCAAGTCAGTGAAAGAGGAGATAATATTAACAATTTACTTTCTTTTGTTCTTTAGGCTTGTCCATATACATTATATTTTCATAAAAAAGCATTTAAAATTATTAAATATTATCCATTGTCATCATCTTAAACATATCAGCAAATAATATTATTTTCCATTTCCTTAATCAAGAAATCATTTTCAACTAATTATTTTCTCGCCTCAATTAAAGAGAATGTTCACGACCCCTTTATCTTGACCAAAACAAGCCCTCGTCAAAACATTGAAGGCATTTTCAAACACAACGATATCAATAAATTATTAATATGTAAATGTTTTGTACACTGACAGCTGATAATGATACACAATACGCAAATAGCTGCGATTTTCTATATGTCATCTGATACTCAAATTTTGTTGAAGCCTAGTATTAAAAGAGGAACTTGAAATTATGTTTGTGTGAAATGTAAATTAATTTTTTATGATCAGAAATCGGAATAGATAGTTGTAAAAAAAGAAAAGGTAGAGTTTATTTGCCTAAACTTCAAGGTAGTAAGTAACACGTGGCAAATACCTCCCTCTTATTCATCTTTATTTCGGAATTTCAAGATCAATTCCGGGATAGGTAGTATTAAACACGAGTTATTAACTTCAACTTTCAAGGATTTATTTTACAAACATTTAGACTCTTCGCGAACGTCGTTCCACATTTTATAAAAAACGCGGGAAATCCGACCACACAGCCAACTGTCAAACGCCGTAGGGATGTCCCCATGACGTGAGACAATTAGTGTTGTCCCGTGTAGATTCGATTTTCTTCGTCTAATAGTTCGGCCATCCTGCAGTCCTTCGGTCCCCGAAGGAGATAGTCCTCAGCTTGGCACGCCAGATGAGCCGCGTACTCGCTGCAGGGTTCAACCCGCGATCTTCACCATTTCCGGCAAGGGATGTTAGCGCTGTGAGGCCCCGAAGGCAAGCGTAAACATAAAATGTAGCCCCAAAGGCAAAGACTGAATACCCAATGGAGAGGCCCCGTAGGCAAGTCTTGGGTATCATGATTTAGGCCCCGTAGGCACTAGGCAATCGCCTGCTGACTCTGAAACGCACGTTAGTAAACGCTGTGTTGGCCCCGCTAGGCAAGCGTTTGTTTGTTAACGTGCAGAGGATTGTGTTATAAGGCTCCATAAGCAAACACTTCAATAAACGCTGTGTAGGCCCCTTAGGCAAGCGTGGTGATAGAGCAATTGACAACTTGTGCTGTAAGGCTCTGGAAGCAAGCACTTAAGTGAACACTATGTTGGCCCCGTAGGCAAGTGTGATAGTAGAGTTATTAGAGATTTGTGCTGTAAGGCTCCGGAAGCAAGCACTTGAGTGAACACTACGTAGGCCCCGTAGGCAAGTGTGATAGTAGAGTTATTAGAGATTTGTGCTGTAAGGCTCCGGAAGCAAGCACTTGAGTGAACACTATGTAGGCCCCGTAGGCAAGTGCGATAGTAGAGTTATTAGAGATTTGTGCTGTAAGGCTCCGGAGGCAAGCACTTGAGTGAACACTATGTAGGCCCCGTAGGCAAGTGCGATAGGTGATATTGTTTAAGTCCCCGAGGCATACGTATCGTACGTCATGAAATATAAGGAATAAAATTAATTACATGGTAATCGATAAAAGAGCACCTTAAGACTGCTCTGTCAGATCCTCATCAGACGAGGAGTCTCGACGTCTATGATGCCAGATCTTAATCTTATCACGGGCAACTATATTTTTATACGCTTGTTTGCCTTTCGTGTACGATGTGACCTCATAGCGATCATTGGGTAACACAGCTGTAATTTTGTATGGTCCCGCGTATCGCTGGACGAGTTTGCCGCTTGTTAGACCAGGGCGTAATATTTTCCGCTCTACCATAACCAGCTGACCTATAAGTAGCGGTTCTACAACTCGCCGATCTTTATCGTAACGCCTTTTCATCTGAACTGCATTTTTCTCAATGGTTTGCGCAGCCTCGTCTCGTGAAGTTGACACTTCTTCATTGTAGACTGCCCCATGCAAATCATTGGGCAAACGGGGTCTTAAGCCGCACAGCAGCTCTAAAGGTGACTTGCCTGTACCTTGGCTTACCGTTGAATTTAAACCTAATTGAACCTTTGGTAAATAGGCATCCCATCCTTTTTGATCATCACCCATGTGAGCTGTCAGAGAATTTAGAATGGTTCGGTTCAGACGTTCGACCTGTCCATTCGACCTAGGTGACGCCACCGCGTTTAAAATATGCTTGATGGCGTTGTTGTCGCAAAATTGTTTAAACTCTTTACCCGTGAATGCTGAACCTTGGTCACTAACAATTCGTTCGGGGTAACCAAATGTGTGACTCAGTTTACTTAATGCAGTAATTACTCCTTTAGCATTAGCTGTAGCAACGGCTTCTAACCACACGAACTTAGTGAATCCGTCGATAACCGCAAAAATATATGTTTTCCCATTGCTCTTACTAAAGGGACCCAGGTGGTCCACATGTAAAGTGTGGAAGGGCACGGCAACCTTCGGTATAGGGTGTAGTAAACCCGGTTGTCTCCCAGTAGGTTTCTTCGTGAATTGGCATCCAAGACAGCTTGCCACATATTTTGTCACATATTTTCTCATTTTCGGAAACCAATATTTAGCTCGTATTGCTTCAAGACACTTTTCGATTCCCAGATGCCCATGTTCGTCGTGATAAATCTTCATAATGTGAAATCTTGAACTCTTAGGTAAAACCGGTCTAAACTCATTGTCTACTACACGACATAACCGTCCGTCTACGACTCTATAGTCTTTCGATAGTCCCTCCTTCTTTTTCTTGTTAGCTTCTTGTTCTAGTTTCAAATTCAGCAGCAATGCTTGAATTTCCTTATCGTCATCCTGCAACGCATCAATTAGATCCTTTTCCTGTATATGGTGCACCGTCACAGGGTTTCTGCTTAGGGCGTCTACGTGCACCATAGAAGTCCCGGGTCGATGGTCGACTTCAAAATCGTACTCTTGTAAATCAAGCCACCAACGGGCGATCCGTGGTGACAAGTCACGTTTTAGCCAAGCCATCCTCAAGGCTGAACAATCAGTCACGACCCGAAATTTAACGCCAGAAAGGTACACTTTGAAGCGATTGACAGCAAATACCACAGCAAGAGCTTCCAATTCAAAACTGTGATATTTTTGTTCTGTTTCTGCTGTTTGACGGCTAGCAAAAGCGACAACCTTCATATCACCATCCAGCTGTCGTTGAAAGAGAACACCACCGAGTCCTGCTTTTGATGCATCAGTGTGCAATTGGGTTTCCCTGTCCGGGTGATAAATTGCCAGCACTGGATCAGCGGTAAGAACTTCCTTTAGGGTGTTAAATGCTCGATCTTGTTCAGGGCCCCATCGCCACTCCACGGTTTTCTTCGTGAGTAGGGTGAGCGGTCGTGCAATACTCGCAAAATTCCTTATAAACTTACGGAAGTAACTGGCTAGTCCGAGGAACTGCCGCAACTCGTGCACATTTCTAGGTTTCTTAAAATCGGCGACTGCCATGATTTTTAGAGGCGAAGGTCTTATTTCGCCACCCGATATTTCATGTCCCAGGTATTCGATGCTGTGCGTTAGAAAAGAGCATTTCGCTTTCTTGAGCTTGACACCTGCCATTGAAATTAATGTAAGCACCTTTTCTAAATTTGCCATACATTGCTCGGTGTCCTCGCCCCAGACAACGACATCGTCGATATAAACCTCACAGCATTCATGGATAACTGGCTCGAGTATGTGGTTCATGGCTCTCTGGAAGACAGCTGGGGCATTGCAGAGGCCAAAACTCATCATTCTGTACTGGTAATGACCATCCGGCGTCACAAATGCAGTTAGTGGTCTTGACTCCTTCGTAATTTTAATTTGGTGATAGCCATTTGCCAGATCCAGACAACAAAATACCGACTGGCCCACCAACCTGTCTAATAGGTCTTGTATCACTGGTAAAGGGTATCGTTCCTTTTCGGTGATCTTGTTAAGTGCTCTGTAGTCTATGCACAGGCGACGTCCTCCATCCTTCTTTTTCACGAGCAAGACAGGGCTTGCAAAAGGGGATTTTGAGTTTTCGATGATCCCTGTCTTGAGAAGTTCGGCGATGATATTCCTAATAATTTCTCTTTCATGGAATGACACTCGGTACGGCTTGTAATTTATAATTTTGTCTTCTGTTAGCTTTATGCTCATTTCTACACTGCAATTCCCTAATGCCATTCCATTCCCAGAAAAGCAGTGCTCATACTTGGTAAGTAGTTTGTCCAAGGATGCCTTCTGGTCTTCATTTAAATGATCACCCACTTTAATATTTTCACAGCATTGGTCTATCAATTCTGCTCTGGCCACACAGTCATTTTCTTTTAATTCCAGGGTCCGGTTTGTCTTGTTGATAAGTTTTATAAAAGCCTGACCCTCATGTAATTCGACACTATCACCTATAACATCCTTTTCGCATAATGGTTTTCTTTGTTCGCTCAGCCTGATAAGCATAACACCGTCAACAACGGGATCTGGTCTCACCAACAGTTTGTTAACTCCAGGGGTAATTTTTGTATCAGCTTGAGGATACAACCTTATCTTGCCAAAAGAATCACACAAATCAGTCACTTGCAATGCCATTTGATCTTCATATATGTTGAGCTCAGTCGAGGTTTTTACAATAACTACGTTTGGTTGCTCTGTAAAAGGCTGTCCTATGAGAACATCAACTTCTTGTAGGTCATCATGCACAACATAAAATTCATTCAGCTTCTCCACACCATCAACTACAAGAGAAGCTGAAACAATACCCAACGGTGTTGTTAGTGCATCTCCATATCCCTTTATAATAGTGTCATTGTTGGGTTTCAGCTCCAAGTCTTGTGTCACAAAGAAACTGTGTTTCATGGTGTTACACGAGCTGCCAAAATCTATATAAGCATTTGCTGGAACTCCATTAACAATCACACCTTTAAAGTACTTCCTGTCTGAGGAGTCACAGCATACAGTTTGAACTTTTTGTACTGAACGGTTTTGTGTACTGGTTTTGGACTTCCTCCTGCACTCTTCCAATGTATGACCATCAATATTACAGAAAGAACAATGTTTGCTCTGATTTTTCTTTTTGAAACACTCAGCTTCAGTGTGACCTGGTCTTTTACAAAATGAGCATTTTCTGTTGTCCTTTCCATTTTTGCGACACCTACTTGCTTTGTGACCAGGTTTGCCACAAGAGAAACACTTTGTCACCCTGTCTGGTCCATGATGACTTTTCACTGAAGTTTCAGGTTTGTCTTGCTCTTTGACAGCAACCGAAGTGTTGATACTAGCCAAGTACTGAAGTAAGGAATTGGTGTCCCGGCATCCAGCTGATTTAGCACCAATCTCTAATAGTTGGTTCCCAAGTGTACCTGTGATAGCTTCAGTCATGATCTCATCACTCAAATGGCATGACATTCCAATCCCGAGTTTAGCATAATAAAATTCAATAGGGTCTTCGTTAGGCTTCCTGACTCGGTTCACTAATTCTCTTATTTGTGTGAGTTTGTTTTTAGTGAAAGGGAATGCTTTAATTAACTTTACCTTCCACTCAGTCCAACTCATTTCATAGGACGCTTGGTGTTCATACCAGCTTTTCGCATAGCCACCAAGTTTAGCAGTACAGTTACATATTAGTGTGCGTTCGTCCCAACCATGCATATTGGCAATTCCTTCCAAGTTCCGGATCCAATGATCAACAGAGACCGGGGAGGTCTGTGGGTCAAACACTGGTATAAAATCATTGCGACCCACATAGCGTACTACAGAGGGCTGGGATGTATTTCCAGTATGATAGTCAGACTTCTTTCTTAATTCTCTTATCAGCCCCTCTAAGGCTTCTATCCTACTGCTTTTCTTCTTTAAATCCTTCTTGTAATGAGATTTTTTCCTAATAGTTTTTTCCCCATCGCTTGAACTTGAAGAGGTAGAACTAGGAGACCGATGCCTCTTCTTATGGCGACCCATGGTTATAATTAAAATAAGGTCTAAACAACACAATAAATAATACAATACTATACACACACAACAATACAGTTTATGTTACACTTTTCCTTTAAAAGTTTAAACACTTCACACCAAAACAATAGAAGTTTAATAAAATATAAAAAATCTCTTTGCAATTATTTTATTTTAATTTGTCCTTTAATTATCACTGTAATTAGGCTTGCTTTGTTACACCTTATAATGTCTCATGATAATAATTATGGAGGCAAAATCAGTCTAATAACTACATAAAAGTATGGATGGATCTCACCAAAGACTTGAAGGATTTGGAGATTTCAAGCAGATGAAGTCACAATTCCTGACCTAGGGGAATGTCAACCAAACCGTTGCCTTGGTTTGATCTTACCCAAATGAAGAAACCAGCGCCAGGCGAGCGCTACTTCATACAATTTGTAAATGTTTTACACTACACAAAATGTTTGAAAAATAAGTTTGATTGAGCACTAAGAAGTTAGTTACACACATGTACAACTAAGAGCATCCATTTTTGCAATCCGAAATTAACGTTTTTCCACTTTTTATCTAAAATGTAAAAGTATGAACGAAAGTACTAAGTTTTTATTTTTAACAAGAATCACTCCAAACTTTATAGTTACTTTGTAAGCATAGGTAAATCGCACTTCTGAATTATTAAACACGAGTTATTAACTTCAACTTTCAAGGATTTATTTTACAAACATTTAGACTCTTCGCGAACGTCGTTCCACATTTTATAAAAAACGCGGGAAATCCGACCACACAGCCAACTGTCAAACGCCGTAGGGATGTCCCCATGACGTGAGACAATTAGTGTTGTCCCGTGTAGATTCGATTTTCTTCGTCTAATAGTAGGTACATGTTATCCATACCTACGTTACTTACTTCCTTGAAGTTTACGGAAATAAACTCTACTCATTCTGATCTCCGGTTATGATGCAGAGCCTTTTAAATAATCAATAGATCATCGTTAAATACAAGGTCATCTACTGACTAACTCAGTGGTGGGCAAACTTTCCTCATGGGGGCCAGAAAGTTGAAACAATTTCGGAGGAGGGCCAGAATTATAGCAAAAATGCATTATAATTTGAGATTTTTTAATCATACAAATAAACAATACACACCATGTTATTTACTAATTACAATTTAACTTGCGACGCGCAACACATGAACTACGCGGCTAGTATCGCTGGCTCCTTTACCTATGCATCTATTATTCTACTTCATACTGCTGGACCGTCAAAATATAATTATAGCGGGCCATATTGTATTAATTTTGAAAGACCGTCGGTGGGCCGGATTAAATCCTTTCGCGGGCCGGAGCTGGCCCGTGGGCCGTACTTTGCCCATCACTGGACTAACTGAAAGACTCAACACCTTAACAGCTAGTCATTCATATTATTCAATATTATTTTAAATATAACTTAAGAAGTCATCGGAGATGATTGTCACATGGCTTATTAGGGGATTGTCAAGTAGTTATCGACAGTAAAATAATCCGGCTAGTTATCTTGTCTGTCTTTACGTACTTTAATTCACTAGAACATTTACATTTTCGATTCATTGATTTCCAAAATAAAATGCGCATAATAATATCCGTGGCAAGACTCTTCTCTCAGAATTTCTTCAAAATATGCTATACAAAAATTCAGTAGGTACGTCCATATACATATATAGGTACTCTACATACTGCGACGCTTAACTAAATATATTTAAAAGTTGCTAGTCTTGAATAAATTTATGTGTAAATACCTGAATATATTCTTTAGGTCTAGCCAAACGATTGCTTTGTCTACGTGACTGTACGCAGCCACGGTGAACGTTTGAATTCTGTTCAAGTTTTCAAACCAAGTCTGTATGAAAAGGCGTATGGAAACAAGGTTCGTCATAAATTTAAAATAATATATAAAATTGGAAACGTTGTGTATAGCTGACAATATTTTGTTGCTGCTTGTACAAAAATTAGCTACGTATGAATATCTGACTAATTTACATTAAATATATGGAATCTAAAAAGCTGTGATCACACTAAAATAACTCAATTACCTACAGGAAGGATTTGATCCTCGGGGGCCTATGATTTATAGAATAATAAGCTAGATACGCTGTTTTATGAAACTTAAAAAAAAACAAAGAGATGAGATGAGAAAAGAATCTCCAATGTCTACAGGTACTCGAGAATTTTTGTCCAGTGTGCTTGAACAGGCCATCAATATTCTTGTCTGTTCAACTTCCGTTATTTTTAATTCTTTGGCCTCATAAAAGGGTTCCTTTAAAGTAGTCTTTAAAACTTCTAATTAACTGTTTAATATTCAGTGCAGGGCTTTTAGAGAGAATAAATTAACTACTAATTATTCTGGAGACTAATGTTCTTCTAAAATAGTAAAGTAATTAATGTTTACTAGGCAGTGAATGTCACAACTAATTGCAATATTGCCAGTTTTCTATTATTTTACGCACCAAAAACCACTTTTCATGTTGACAATGAACGATTTAATTAATCACCACGGTTGCACAAAATAAAAATATTAGACCAGTATGGACCTGTCCAAGCGTCAATGTCTCCTAATGAGGTTTTCCTTTACCAAATCTGTCTTAAATTGAGTAATTGACGTATGACGCTTTTAATTGACGTAAGCTTAGGGGCAGGTAGTAAATGGGAAAACTTGCAAAAAGGTATCAGGTTTTATATATTAAATAATATATTATAGTAGTTAAAATATTTATTATTTTTAGGGTTCCGTACCTCAAAAGGAAAAAACGGAACCCTTATAAGATCACTTAGTTGTCCGTCCGTCCGTCCGTCCGTCCGTCCGTCCGTCCGTCCGTCTGTCAAGACCGTTTTTCTCAGGAACGCGTGGAGGTATCAAACTGAAATTTCTATATGATACTTAGTTCTACTGTCCCTGGAAGCTGTAGAAAAATCAACCTTCTAAGTCAACGCAATCAAAAGATACAGCCACTTAGGCCGCAAATTTCCGCAAATTTTCGAAACTCGCACGGGAATCAAAACCTACAGGGTACTTCCCGTGAACTTAGAATCTTGAAATTTTGTACGAAGTCACGTCTTATAGTACAGATATAGGAAAAATTACGAAAACCGTAAATTTTTAGTTTCGTCATATAAAAAAAAAGTTATATACCCACAGGTTTGTACGGAACCCTCGGTGCGCGAGTCCAACTCGCACTTGACCGGTTTTTTTTTTATTATAATAGTTATAATATTTTTTTATCCCTCATACAATATTAGAAACTTTGAGTTTTATTATGCCAATTTATTTGGAATGGGCTCAGCATGTCTTCTTTTTCCATAATTCTCTGTTATTCGTCATCACAGTAGTGTTATTTTTCTAGCCATTTCATCTTTCACACAGTCTATCCATCGTTTCTTAGCTCCTCACCCACTCTTTCATGCGACCCTTCTCAACTATCTTCAACTTAAATATCCATAGCAACCTAAATACTCCACAACCACTATAAAGACCTATATTACGTCGCTAGCCACACATGACGCCGTTTACTATCAGCTGTTTACAATACCAATAACAACTTCCTCAATGCGAGACCATTGCATCTCATACCGCAGAATTTCACCATTCAGTTGTGTGAATAGCGTTAGTCATAACATCATTATGTTCCACAGCATCTATTTAGTCATTAAGTATACATCTATTTTATCTTTGATGTAACCTGAATTATGAGTTCGTGAAATTAGATAAAGTTAGATGTATGTCATTGTTTGTAAATGTGATGATAAAATTAATAGTGAGTGAGGTGTATCCTTCGGAATTTGTCTGGGGTGTTACGCATTTCTTGTCGGTTCGTTTCGGCAGTATTTGTTACACCAAATGTGAACTGAAGCAATTACTACTATTCGGCTCTCGTTCTGCTGGAGCCAATCGATAAATTCCGCTTGCCATTTACCATCGCTGAATCATCTAAAGGCGTTTCCTCACCGGGAGTATTCGCTTGTAATGCTACAATCCAAGATTCGATTTTGTACAGAAACAAGTGAATCAGAGCTGTTACATAACAGGCGAGTGCTCCTGGTGTGGGAGTTTTGTCAAGTTCGGCTCGATATTCTTTGAGCGATTTTTTTCTTTTCGACACTATTTTTGAGATAGATCGATGATGTTTTTTTTCGAATATTATTCAATTTTGCTGCCGTCGAATGCGGACCCGAACATAACCATACGAAGTACCCCTACACGTTCTTTGTGCAAATGCAGGATTAACATCACGGTTCTTTCAATGGACGTCGTAATAGATGACTAATGTGGTATACAAAAGTTTCTAGTGAGCATAATGCATGCATGTTTTACTCGTGAAGGCAATAGTAGGAATCTCTCAATCGGTAGTGAATTCAATTTCAGAAATAATTCTGGACGAAATTAGTTTGATTTTGTAGTTCGTGATAAGGTAGAGTTCTTAGAAGGAGAGTTTGTGTTAAATCTCTTCATTGTTCCATTAATTCCTGTTGACATCATTGTTGCTCCAACCATTTCATGAGGTAGCTTAACCCTTGATTATGTAAAACGTTTGTTCTATGGTTGGCAGTAATATTTTAGAGATTAGGCACCAGAAATTTGAAGTTATTGCTGGAAACGACTTTTTTTTTGGCGTGAAGAATCACTTTTTACGGTAAAACTCAGTGTAACGCACTCAAAACATTGTCCTGATGGATGCATTGAATAGTTAACCGGTTATGGGAGTCATTTCAACTAAAGTAACCTTAAAAACTAGAAAAAAAAACTTGTAGAAAAGTTGGAACTTTGACCTCCAATATCTAGGTAACTAGAAGGTTCCCAGGTGTGGTCTAGCACAACAAAATGATGGCAATGTCGGTGAGAACAAGTGCTTTTTGGCCTCGTTGAGGGTACTTTTACACTCATTAAATGACGGACGCCACCTTTCAGTATACATTAAGGTGCATTTGCCTACTTTATATTGAGTTCGAAAATTGCTTGAAACAATACTACCTCTCGTTTTTGGTGTTACTCCTAAAATGCATTTCTTTTCACAATCAAATTCCTTTGAATGGTCTCTATGATGACAAACGCTCTAGTATTTCATCATTATTTAAACAATATTTAGATTTATTTATTTTTTGAAAACATTTGGTGGTATGAGCCATATGATAGAAATCTTGCCTATTGTTTTATGATGAAATTGCATTACCTATCGTAATTTGATCATTATTGTTTGGGAAACCATTCTTTAATGGAAAGAATTAAAAATCTCAGAATAAAGACTGCATTGCATCTCAGACGATATTATCTTAAACCAATGACGCAAATTCCGTTTGTACTTATTATTGCCTAACTTAAATAATTTTCCTTGATGCGTCAACCTAATATTAACATGCAATTAAAAACCGGGTGGAATATAATTATAATTAATCCCGTGAGTAGGTTTTTCTTGTGGGTTTTTCGTGCATCTCACGTTGTACGAATGTAATGACTGTCAGTTTTTGCACTGTATTGCTAGTTGCCTCTATTTTTTTCAATTTTTATTATAAATGCGAAAGTAAATCTGTTTGTCTGCCTGTCTGTCCGACTGTTACCTTTTCACGCATTAATGATGTTTGGCACACTGGTAGACTATGTCCTGGGTTAGGATTAAGGATATTTTTTTTTATGATTAGCTGCAGGTAAAAGCTTGTTTTAATCATCAAACGTTAGAAATTTACTGCACCCAGGCACCTCCAATCAAGCATCAGCCATCTTAAATCTATCCTCGGTCAGCTTGTACTAGCCTGAAAAGCGCAATAGACGCGAACGCATGTCGCATGACGCGTACCAAGTTGCATCGCTCGAACCCTTGAATGGGGCCTTAGTTCCTTTTACCTCACGAACTTTTTCTTAGACACCTCTTAATTGTGAGAAGTGCTGTCATATTCTTGACAGCACTTTTGACAATTTAGGAGCAGACGCATTAAAAATGTATTTTTTCCTTTTGGAAACTACCCATTCAGAATGAATTAATACTACATTTTCATAGATTAAAGTCTGTCATAACATGTTCGAAAACACCTATCTATCACCCCCAGCATATTTAGGCAACAGTTTATGATACCTAGTATAACTAATATAACCCGGTCAGAGCACTTACTTATCTCTTAGATAACGTTAAAATCAGCCTAATGTGATTTAGATATTCACAATGTTACAGACATTTTACTGAATTTGACATTTAGGAAACTTTCTAGGTTCCCTAACCTCGTAGCCTCTTGGTACAGGCAACACGCAAGACGTATTTCAACAGCGACTGCGGAAGAAACAAATAAAATTATTTATCTACTGCGATAGGGCTGCTAGAAATGCTGGAACGCCGACCGGGACATAAGAATCAGTAGTAATGTAAACAGTGGACAATGATGTGAGCAAAATACATTTTTCGAGGGTTTCTGGGTTTATGAAGACATTTTTTGGTAGAGGTTAGGTTATGGAAAGAGATTTTAAATCGCCAGTTTTTGGCGATAACACGAGTTAATTTATTATTTACTTAGAAGGGGCGTAGCTAGGATATGCATTTCGAGTATGGGGGGAATGAACAGTGCCAGCCTGGGGCTAGTTAGCTAGCACAACACCCATGTTTTCAATTTCGGTAAAAGTGATTAAAACATTTCTTGAGGCAATACTGAAGCAGGGTGTGCCAACACTAACTTGAGAGGAGCAAAATTTTTCTCGAAATTTCACGATTCTGTTCTGATAGGGCAGCCAACAGAACCGCGACAACTGACTTATTGACCGGGACACAACGTTTCGAACCGGGACATGTCCCGGATTACCGGGAGGCAGCCCTATGCCACCAGTCACTGCGACATGACTTTCGGAACGACCTCACCCGAAGTGACGTTCACGCGTGTCGCATGACGCATGTCGCATCGTCCCGGACTATGAACGAGGCCTAATGGCACCGTATCGCCAATCGTATCCCAATCAAATTATCCTGTTTATATTAAAACCATTAATTTGTCCTAAATTTGTCGTTTTGGGAAAATTAATTTAGTAATCAAAGAACTGGTTTCTGATCATGGATTCAATTAGTTGGAACATTTATGATTGGATTATGATTAAAAGGCGTTTAGTTAACTGTGTTGTGTTATGTAACTTATTATTGGTAGTGCGTCGGGGATGTTCGCGGATGCGCATGTAGATTGTTTCTACACAACCATGCCCAAATGATGCGCTTCCATGGAGCGCAGGGTGTGGGACAGCTCCAACAGCATCCTAAGCATGATTTCAAGTCGCCTAGACTGTGTTTTCGCGGGTCGCTGTTGTGCCATCTCACATGGGTTGCCAGAAACGGTGATCCACTACTATAGTTTGTTTTTGTGAAGTTTTAGCGCTTACTAACATAGTTGTAAGTCATACTAATCATTTTGATTCTATTATTTTCTATTAGGAAGGATTTTTGATTAATAATTAATTGTTATCGTTGTGAAATATCTTTTCTTACATTTATTTTTACATGCTAAGTAGAGTTCCTTGCGCGTTTAAAGAGTAACAGTGCTTTTCAAATTACACATACATACATGAGACTTTTTAACTTTGTCGTTGTCTCAGACAAAAGTGGACAGTTGAAAAGTGTTTTGTAGGTACCAACTGTAATGACTTCTTGGAGAGGTTGATCCTAGGAAGAGATGACAAGCTAACTTGCAAGGCAGATGTTATTGTTGAACAAAAAACGAAATCAAAATGACTGATTTCGCGAAATAACTACCACATACATGTGACACACTTGCACCGGTAATTTGTCCTGGTTATCACTATCTTTCTTTATCTTTTATCAGTCGGTCTTTTATTGTTGGCGGCGTTTATACAAACAATCGAATTCTTCGCAGTTTTGACGACTCTAATCATTATTTTGTTTACTTTTTAGATGTACCTACGAGTAGGTACATAATACAATATAACAATACATAATTATAAGTGAGAACTACCCATGATTTCCGGGAAAAACTGGCCTGATTTAAAGTTATTTAATGAGAAAGAAAAACATACAATATTTTCCTCGTATAGACTGATTAAAAATAAAAAATGTTTAATTAAAATAACTTTTTTTTGGTTTGTTTTATAAATATGAAGTCCGTGGTGTAATTTACAATGAATAGTTAAAAGGAAACATGTAATATGTATTTACCTCATTCTGTTGTTTCTGATCACTGTTTGGAAATCACTGACACGAAGGAACTCCCTTGATGCCAAACTTGAACAGCCGTTCGGGAAAATCGTCAGGTTAAGCCGCGCTTGCCTAGGTTGGTCCGTGGATGGGTAACTATCCAGAAAGCACGTTATATGATCAGTCCTTACAAGCAGTCGGTGGCCTAAAAGTCTGGAAACCCGTCTTGCCAAAGGATATCGTATTACCCAGTACTAAGGGTTGTGGAAGTTAGATAGGCAGTCGCTCCACGTGAAATACTAGTATTCACCTGCATTCCATGTGACTAGAAGCCGACCCCAATAAAGTTCGGAAAAGGCTAGACAGCTGATGATGATTGGCAAATCACAGACGGCAAGATGGAACTACCTTGGTGCTATATTTAATTGCAAATTTATCACACCCAACGCGAAGATCACATCTTATTAGCAGCTACAACCTTTATGCGCCCCATACAGATTATGACATAATTTAAAACCCGGTTTTTATTCATATAAATATCTTGTTTATATTGCAAGAATCACGTTTCGAACTTGCAGCCGGACACGTAGACTCTTATGGCGTCTTTAGACGATTTATGGTGGAATTATGTATTTAATATCCAAGTGCCTCGGTCTTTGATGGGTTTGATGCACTGGTTATTACCGAGTTTTCATTGGCAGTTCATAAAGATTCATGCGATTCTCAGGTCGGATAAAGCGCTATTTTGTTTTTCGACGAAGAATTTCACCGTAACAGTCCGAATTCTGGATTTAGTGCCTGAAGATTGGCAATAGGCCGTCCCTTTTATAAAATGGGATTCAAATTCAAACATACTGGTAAAATGAGAGTGGGTACTTGAGGTAGGTACACCTCTGCATAGCCTTTAGGTTATTACAGGCGTGATGTTATGTATGCACTCCTATTTGATCATCATTACCTACCTTAACAGTCCATTGCTGGATAAAGATCTCCACAACTGCAGGCCATTCTGTTCCACCATAGATTACTCTTTCACTCTCTGTTACTCTAAATACTTCTCGAGTAAAACTAGCAACCCGCCCGGCTCCGCACGGCACCATCTATTGGGTCCAAAACTATCCTATCTTTCAAGCCGGAACCAACCATACAGATCCAAAAAAATTCATTGAAATCGGTTGGGGTATTTCAGAGATTAGCGTGTACTTAACATATGACTTTTTAAGAACATAATCAGAGGACAGAAGACAATGAAAGGAAAAACAGAACGTATCAAGGGCATTTATTAAGTATCTATTTACTTATAATTCTATGCCAAAAGTCAGCAGTTACGCTGTTTATTCTCTAGTGGCTTAGACCAATGTCACATCCAATCATTGTTCCCTTATAAGTGCAGTATAAGGTCTCCCAGTACATTCAAGATTAAGTGCCAAGTTACAAGATGAACAAAAAATCTTTCAAAGCTGAAGCTGAAGCAGAAGATAAGCAAGACAAAACTAAAAACTTTTTTCTATGCAGTTGTTTTATTTTTGAGTGACTGTATCATTGATCGAATGGCAGCAAGCGCAACTGCTGAGCATGATATCTTGGGGGCGTTTCCCGGGTCGGGCAAACTATTAAGTATTAGGTTTTCCATCAGGAATTTCTCAGTAGCAGCCACGGAGTCTGGATCTTTGTCCGGTTAATTTCAATAGGCTCGCCCCATTACAGCTTGCCCTATTACATGGGACTAAAAACATTACTGCAATATGTGGCTGTACTTACCCTTCGGGAATTATAGGCATGATGTTATGTACGTGGTGTTATTATTATTTTGGCTTTAGTGTGACATAATGGATATTTTTTTCTTTTGTAAGATGCGTTTGGAATAGGTAAATATTTTTCTTTTATCTTCTATATTAATAAACAAACCTAACCCGCGTAATGCGTAGGTAGGTGTGAGTATCGCTAAAAATAAGGTTATCTTCGCACTCATTCAAATATAAATAAAAGCCACAAGACATTGACAATCTATGACTTAACATAATCTTACAGCAAGCAATCTAAATAACACACTTGACACACAATCTTATCAATACATTGTATTGTAAGAAAACGAAAATAAACGGCTTATCTACAAACAAAAACAAAATATGTCTAAAAGGAAATCACAATAGGGAATAAAACCTGCCAGAGACCAACAAGGCGCTCAATGTGAAGTGAATCTAGATTAGTTTTCATTAAAATATTAATCTTCTATAGCATCATTATCTGCCTAGCATTTTTTTCCATAATTTTATATATATATGCATTTTTTTATACAAGGTGTAGTTTTGCATCTTCGTCAAATTCAAGGAGGTAACTATGCTAATGATTCAAATTTTTTATATTTTTTTACGGAAATCGGTAAGTGTACACCACCCGTATTAAAACTCGGCCCGTCTAATACTAGCCCTATAACCGCGCTTTCACACACAAACAAACACAGACGTTTATTCGATAAACGGGTGATTCTCCTCTTTTGAGAAGGGCTTCATTCTGAAATAGTGTCAAATTAAAACAACAAAAAAATGCAACCTTTATTATTATTGACCAAGTACCGTAATTTATATTGATTATTTACGTCTTCTATGACAACCTCCTGAATTTTGACGAGGATGCAAAACTACACCTTGTATTGGGGTCGGCTTCTAGTCTAACCGGAAGCAGCAGATTACCAGTATTTTTTATGGACGGTTTGTATATCTGACCTCCACAACCCAGCTAGTACTGGGTAATAAGATACCTCTTGGTATGCCTGGTTAGACTTTCTGGCAACTGACTACCCATAGCGACTATCAAAGTTCTACAAATGACAACCGGGACTAACAGCATAATTAAAGCAATTAATATTAACCATTTAAAAATGAATATAGTCTTAAAACTAAGTAAATATTATGAAATAAGTACCTACTTATTTTTACAATCATTCAAATTTAGTTTACGTATTTTCTGCGCATTCGAACTGGGCACAGAATTTTCCTTTTAAAAAGCATCCAAAAATGGAAAAAACAAACAGAAAAATTATCGTATTGTTGTCAGTTGACCTTAAATTCTCGAATTTCTCTTACACAAACATACTGCTCTCACAAGTGCTCTGATACTGTTATCAGAACTAGGTCAACTACGTGACAAGCCTACATTTGAGGATGTAACAAGTCTGTGCAATATTTTTGCAATGCTTTTTGAATGTTCACTTGGTTCCTTGAGAGGCTTTAGCGAGAAAGAATTACCTACTGTAACTAACTCATGCCCACGGCTTCGCCCGCGTTGAGTTCGGTAATTGTTCCACAGGATTATACTCCTGATATAAAAAAAAAACAAATGACACTTTCTGTGCTAAGCATTCAGCATATAGGTCGAACAATAATTCGTTCGTGTGCGCACAACCCGCCTCCCGAGGCGCGCATACTAGTAAAAATGGATTATTTGCACTTAGCAGCAAAAGTGTTAATATAAAAATGAGAACAAACAAAATTAAACTAACAGATCCTGTACGAGGCTAAAAGGTCCCTGTCTCAGCATGTTATTGCGATATCGAAGTCGACCATACCTAAATCAGGTCTTAGATGTCAAAAAAACAACAACCAATATCATTCAAATAATTTGACATAAGATTTTAACATCAGATAAGATTGAATAGACGAGACTCAAAGGTCAAGATCGTTTTAGCCAATTTCCTCTACAACATCGTTTCGGCGAGCAACCAATCATTGTCCTTTCAATGTAAGTATTTATGTGACACCGGGGTGCGATAAAAGAGGCTCCAACATTCAAAATAAGTCAGACATACTGTTTTCACTGCATCACTACAGAGACATGACCTATACAGGGTGTACCGGAATAAGCGTAATACCTCTTAGATAGTGATTTAGACCTTCAGCTTCTACTGGTCTTCTACCGGGCAACTCTTCCCAAGAACATGGGTCGAAAAGAAAAAAACCGGGCTTTTCATACTTTAATCGCATCGGCTGACGCAATAAGTATGGAAAGTCCATTAAAAAAACCAGGGCAATTGTAAATTCTTATATGTATATACACTGTATATACACTGAAGCGCCATCTACATCCTATGCCGCTGGGTCTAGGAACCTGAATTTTTCACAAAAAATATTTTTACACTTAGATGGTGCACTAAGGAAGATTTTATGGAAATTCGTTCCCAAATTGTTCAGATATGTAGGTGATTGTTTTTAAGTTCATTTTGTCGATGGAAGATCCCATCAAGCGCGCGGCTTGTACATAATTTACAAGAATATTAATGTCGATTCTTAAAATCCTTAAAACCGTTCCAGTTACTGAGTACGTAGTAACAAGCACTTCTTAACCCATGACGTTTTTCACCACAACATTAACAATGGTGACTTGACATTGTAATTTCTTGGCACTCGACACTTCAACCAACTTATATATACAGACGGGAAAACACAGAACTAAAATAAATGTACCAAGGTTGACATATCGGTGCATTTTTGTCTTGACCAGCAGCGCCACCTTGAACTGCAAACTTAAAGTGGTCATACTGTACGCTTGAACGTCAGCGAACCGAATTTGATTGTCAACTGTTTTGAGAACGTTACGCACTTTCGTACGTGTCACGTGCTTGATGGCACGTATGTAAGTACGATCACATCGACACCCAAAAGAAGACGTATAAAATTTATTCTAATGAATAAGTTATCGCGCGACTGCTGAGCATGAAGTCCTGGGTTCGATTCCCGGGCTTTTCCATCAGGAACTTCTCAGTGGCAGCCACGGAGCCTGGATTTGAGCCCGGTTTTTGGCAATAGGCTGTCCCCCTATTCATCGGACTTAAACTTAACTGGCGAAATGTGGGTGTACTATTAGGTACACCTCTGCTTCACCATCGGAGATGCGTGATGTTATGTTATGAATAAGTTGTACCGAAAATCCTCAAGGTCCTCTACTTACCCATATACCTTTACCTCTACCTTTAACTCGCACGGTTTCTCCAAAGACTTGACAAAAAAAGGAAGATTATCTCAAGTATGTATATAAAACCTTCTAGAATAAATTCACTTGACGACGGCGAAAACCGCAAAAAAAAACAACAACACAAAAAACAACAGAGATCTGAAATGCAACTTAAACTTATTAGGATACTCTTATGGCATTTTAGTGCCAATGTCATGCCATTTTCCTGTCTGTGTCGGTTATACATTTGGGTTTTATCACGGCCATTGACTAGCGCGTGTGGCATGACTATAAATTGTGTAATAGGCTAATGAGGTAAACGTACTTGAGGTAGACTACGTTAATAATCTATGTATTTCGTAAAATATCCTGAAATGAAAATATCATCATCTGCCTAGCTTTTCCCAACTATGTTGGGATTGGCTTCCATTCTAACCAGATGCAGCTGAATCCCAGTATTATACAAGGAGCGACTGCCTATCTGACCCCCACAACATAGTACCTACTAGAGAATACAATATCCCTTGGTAAGACTGGTTGTAAGACTTTCGGGCCACTGACTACCTGTAACGACTGTAAATAGCATAGGAACATGAATGAATAAGAACCAAGATCAGGATGACCACAAGACCCTAAGTAGATAGGTAGCACTGTATTTGTTAACATGCTTGTAATTTAGAGCAGTTACTTAAAACAAACTCCATTTAAATTACACATGAAACGGACACATTTTCCAATTCAAGTAAAAACGTGTCCTTTAGTATAAATTCGGAATATATTCCAGTTATAACTTGAAAGTCATAAGGATGTGAAAGTAGTACATGTCGCGATGACCTATACTCGCAGATGTGACGTCACGGTGATACCGATACTATAATAGTTCGCCATGACAAGCGAGCGCCGGATTCAAGTCCAGTGATAGTTGTATCCTTAATGGAATACGTAGAGTAAATAAAATTGTGGATAGTGTTTAACTATACCTACAAATAAATAAAATTCAAGTGTATGTTTGTAATAACAAAATATCAGCTTTTTGCTGAATGCATATGAAAGCGGTATACGGTACTTGTAACTGTCGTCTGTCTGTGTTTGTTCTCGCTAATCTCCGAAATTGCAGAACCGATTTTGACAGGACTTTATTGGCAGATAACTGTTGTTATACGGAGTAACTTAGGCTAACTTTAATTTTAGACAAAAGATTAGGGATCCGTGCAAAAAAATAAAACCCTAGAAATCGGTAACAAAATCCGATTCAAAAATTGAATTAATATTTCTTATAATAATTTCACGCGAACGTGGGTCGCGGGCATCAGCTAATTTGAAATATCCTTGTTAAGTTACGCAAAGAAATTGTGAATGAAATGATACGGATATTTTCGAAATGATTTCTTTGGAGTTAAAGAGAGACGTAGGAAACTGTTTTCAAGCTGCTATGTCCGATTTTCTATACAAAGGCCGAAAGTTACAAGATTCGGGGGGAGTTTCAGAGAATATTTCGCTAATTACAGAGACGAAGGTAAGTTAGTGAGTTGTTTAAATATGATAATCCTGGAGTTGACGTACTTGTAATGTCCAGATGTAGGCGTCTTTGTATAATGGACTGTGATCGATTTACAATACAATAAATTTATTACAATAACTTTATTATGTCTTTTTCATTAATATAAACCGTCAATTTGTTAAACATGAAGTGTATCTGTTGTGTGCAAGATCTCAAGTGCCATTTGTGAGAAAATAAATATAATTTACAGTTAGTAAGTAAAACTTCGATTTTTTCGTATTATGTCTGAAATCTTATTGGGGAGGTAGCTTTACTGTGAAATACCATACATCTTAAATCTAAACTAATCTATTTAAATCTATACTAATACTAATAACAGGTAAAATTTCCTTGTAAGTTTGTATGTTCGAGTTAATCTTAGGAACAACTAATCCTATTCCGAAAATTCTTTCACTAACTGGAAGCTACATTATCACCGAGTGTTATAGGCTATATTTAAGACGTTCCCGTGGGTAAATTCCGTACATAACGGGGGCGAAGCCACGAGCAAAAGCCTCCTTAATATGATCTATCTGTTAGCTTACATCGGTAATTGAACAGTAGGTAATGAATGATTTCCTATCAAGGAATTGTAAGACGAACATGTATTTATCTACTGCGCATTTTTTGTTGTATAATATGCAAAACTGCACAAGTATATTTCTTGCAAAAAAATACCGTTGCTTTTATGACCGTATCCTTTATAATGAACGTCATCGTGACGTTTTTCTTAAAGCTTAAACGTCATTAACCTCAATGAGTCATACATTATTATCACAAATTCACTCATAAACTTCCATTAGGTACTGGACATATTTCCTTCCAATGACCACTACACAAACTGGTCAAAGAGGAAACCTTTGGCAGACGATAGAGTTGAACATCGTAAATTATTTTTGTTTGAACAGGAAGATACTCCGTATACCTAGATATCTTCGTGGTAAAGATGCGCCTTTTTGATGGGGAAATGGTTCGCAATAAATCATCTTCTTTTTAGCGTGTGGATGGCAATCCTGGCCCTCATATGATTTGATATCTGGACTTTAAAAGAAACAGTGGCCTCTGAATTTGTTTCGGCTGTTTTTTCTCAGAGTAGTCAGGTACGAACACCGGCCCAATCTAGTTTGAAAACATAATATGATGTGACGTGTAAAAGTGTTTTTTAAAACCAATTAAATATGATTTATCAAAATTGTGTCGGCCCAGAGCTGAGCCACGAAAATCATTACAAAACAGAAAGCTAAAAGAACTGAATAGTTTCATATTTCATTATATATGTATATTATATTCTTCACTTTTACTGCGAAAAATTCCTCTGATTGTCTCATTCACACAGACATGTGACGTCATTTCTCCGTCATCACAATCTAGGTAATGACAAACCACGCCCACTGGTGATTCCCAGCTTATTCACCACATTTCTTTGAAAAAAAAAACAACGTTTGATGCAATTTGGCCGAATCGGTGGTAATTTGTGTTATATTTTTTACTTTCCTTCTTTATTGACGTTTTATTTTGATGTGGTCGTCAACCCAATGGGATATTGGAGATGCGTAGGAAATTCTCAGTATGAGGAAAAATTCTAGCAAAATGTGTGATTGTTTTGTTATTTATTATCTAGTCATGACGATTTCGTGGTAAGATTCCTTTGCTAATTTCTGCCAAGTATCGCGGGACAGTTATGTTTATTTTTGAGCCGTGAGTCATGATATTATGATGTTAGATTTTGATCAGATGTCACAAATTGTTTGGATTATATTGGTAGGCTTATATTTTTCTTGTATAAGCTTATATTTTTCCAAATGATAATTATAACCAACAAGACGGCACTGGCCTGCTCGGTGGATTACAGACATCTTCGAATATTTGGTTCTATTCCGGTTTCCTTACGATGTTTTCATACACCGTTTTAAGAATAGTGGTGTTGAGATACATTACACGAATTATTTGGATTGGGCCCGGTAATGGCTTGAAAATAATAAGCTTGCTATTGTGTTGTAGATTTTTTTTTAAAGTTTGTTATATTAATCCCAAACTATCGACCGTACAAAAAATTAAATATTGATTAAAAAATAGTAACAAGATTAAGTTGTTCATGAAAACATACATAGCGATTTAAGAAGAAACATTTGAAATATTTTTATTAGACTGTATTTGTAGGTAAGACTAAACGGTAGTACAATTTTCGAAAGGCAGATGTCTTGCCACAGATTAAAAAAAAACTGAACAAGAAGTGAACATTTAAGTACAACAAACATCAAAATCGGTCAAGCCGTTTAATAAAAGTGACTGAGTATTAAAAGCGAGTGAGTATTAAAAGTGAGTGAGTATTAAACATTAGAGTACTTTATCTCCTTTATTTATTTCCTTTACACATTACTTTATATTTTTAAATATGTCGTAATAAAACATACAAAAAAAACAACACAAAAAAATTGTAGCCCACCGGTTTCGGGAACAGGATCCAAGCTACCGGCGGTCAGGGTTCCAGAGAGAGGAATCTCCTAACAATACGAGCCGCCTCCAGGAGAACCGCTTTCTGAATCAAGCCCTTGATCCAGCTGCCTAATGAGAGCCTCCTCATGTGTTGGTCGAGGCTCTTGGCAATTAAGCCATTGGCTGAAATAACTATCGGTACAATGATCGCTGAGTTCACATTGCACATGTCGACAACCTCGTGAACCAAATCAAGATATTTGATTTGCTTATCTTTCTCGGCTTTCACGAGGTTCCTATCATAGGAGACCGTTATGTCAACAATCATTGCGCGCCGCTCTGATCGATCCACCACCACTATATCAGGCTTGTTGGCCACAATAGTCCTGTCAGTGATGATGGATTGATCCCAGTACAGTGTGATATTGCCATTTTCAAGAACTGGGTCGGGCACATACCTATAGTACGGCACTTCCGATTCCACAAGGTTGTATTTTAGAGCAAGGTGCTGATGGATAATCCTGGCTACAAGGTTGTGTCTATGCAAGTAGAATACTTTTGTTTTTATTACTTCAATATCATATTGGTTTTGTTTGTAAAAACAAATATGTTTTTTAATTTTATATTAACGTAACTCTGTCCCCTGAGATACAGGCGCAGCCTAGTTTGGGTACCTCTGTTTTCTAACTATGTATGTATATTATTATCTTGTTACGATTATTCATAGTGCTAAGTTGGATTAAGAAAATGTTTGTAATAATGGCTTAGTAAAATTATTTTTATTCTTATTCATGAGAAGAAAACAGAGTCAGCAGACACATATTTGCATAGTCAGTAAAAACTCTTATTTTAATATCTTTGAGTAAAAACTCTTACTATAATATATTTGTCACAATCATATACTTATTGCCTTTTACGTTTATTCGTAATTGACCAAGTACACTGCAAAAACCCCGCCTCACTGTGTTACCAGAATGTTAGTCAATGTCATCTGTGTCATGACAGTATGACTACGTGCTATGAGTCTGTGACCCCGTCTGTGTTCTAAAATGCTCAGTCATATTTTTCACATTAGTAATGTTTTTGTTAACACTCCATAGTTAATTAGCCGACCGACCCGCGCAACTTCGTCTGCGTAACATTTATTGATCGATGCTCCGCTCCTGTTGGTCGCAGCGTGATGTTATATAGCCTGTAGCCTTCCTCGACAACAACACAACACTAAAAATGTTTTTCAATTCAAACCAGCAGTGGTTCCTGAGATTAGCGCGTTCAAGAAAATAAACAAACGAACTCTTCAGCTTTATAATATTAGCAAGTATAGATAATGATGGTCAACAACGAAATGGGAAACCTTTTGGCAAGCACTCTTTAATCATAATCATGAATTTAAACCTTATTATGTTGATGTTTAGGTTTATTTGTTAAAACTGACATCGACTGTGTTTTTTTCTGCATGAGAAAAGTGGACTACACTATTTGTTATAAATTTTTTGTCCAGTACGGAAACGCCTTGCGAGATGTACATATACTATGCGCAGAAACGTATTGCTACAACAATTTCAACAGGAGCTGCAAAGCTTAATGTTGCGATCAACATAACTAATAAGTAATAACCGGAATATGTTTATAGTATTTTGATATACATATATTTATAGTATCTTATATAATTATCTTTGTAACCAATCTTTTATTTTTTTAAATAATTATTTTCAGATATACACCTATCACTGTTTGTCTTTGCATCACCAATGGTTGACTGGTAGAAAATGCCTATAGCATTAAGTCTGACTGTGTACTTTGTGCTTGAAGTGTTAAATCCTTACTGATATTATAAACGCGAAAGTTTGTATGTATAGATGTTTGTTACTCTTTTACGCAAAAACTACTGAACAGATTTGGATGAAACTTGGCATACAGATAGTTTATAACTTGTATTAACACATAGGCTTACTTTTTATCTCGGTAGTACGATCCCGTGGGGCATTAACCGAACTCCACGCGGGCGAAGTCGCGGGCATAAGCTAGTAAATAATAAATAGGTATACAGATTTTGCTTAACCCAGACTGCGTTCTAGGCCAATAGGTTTCGGAAATTCAATATGTGGGTGAGACGAACAGTTGGTATTGAGTTTGCTCATCCAAAAAATCCTAATTTTAAGACCTATTTACTGAAGGGGATATAATCGATTGGTTTTATGTATTGCGTACGAAGCGCAGATAAGATCTTCGCACGGATTCTAATAAGTATTCTTGTATTGCCTAACCTTGTTAGAGGTAGATGCTAAAACTGGGTATAAAATGTGTACGTGTGTGATTTGAATCTGAGTAAAGCACTTACTCGAAAACAAATAAATTACTGACCCTATTAAATTAATGTTACGTGCATAATAGTATAACAGATGCAGAAAACATCAAAGTTGTGTTTAAAAAATACATTTCAGTGATAGCAGGTACGTGGGTTAGGACTTAGAAAAGTTTCGGCATCCATTAAAATGTAGAAACTATCTATTCCACACGCAAGTCCAATTTAACTTACTTTGTTACCAAATTATATTAACTATAAGTATCTGTATTAAATTATATTGTAATAAGTACCAAGTTTTATTTGAGATAGGTAGTCTTAAATAAAAAAAAATACTTTAAACTTAAGTTACATAATAAAATATAGAAACTTAAAATAATAATAGAAATATGTACATAGATAGATAAAAAAAGAAAAGCATTAAAGGGCGTCAAAAATTCGTCCACATCGCTGTCAACAGGAATAGTGCCCAGAAGGCTGGCAGCATTGCCACGTTGAATGGCAATGCTGATTCTTTGACCCAAAAATGGGCCAGCCCTCTACTTACATTAGAGAACATTAATTAACCTGTAAATCTTTCTACTGCAGAGCAAAACCATCTTTTCTTGCAAATAAGATAATACGAACACCAAAATTACTTATCAGATTGTCCCTCCTAATTAATAACATTCCCGATAAGATTCACCTTCCAATTACTGTAGCTCGAGACCAGAATATTAATTTACCCAAACGAATTTGTGAGCAGAAAATCTCGCCCAGTAATTTTCCTGTAGGAGGAAAAAACATCAAAATAACTAGGAATTAAGTGTTTAGTAGTAAATAGTTGTTTATGATTTTCTAGACAATGGTCTGTTAAATCTTCCGTGAGGTTCAATTTGCTTTGGTTCTAAGTCTTATTTTAACTGTGTGGTGACGACTGAAAACAGTTGAGACTATTTCAAGTGCCGTATGAAGGTATAATTAAAACACAGAGTACAATCTCACCAACAGGAAATAGAAACAAAACCCTAAGCATAATTCTTTCAAAATAACATAAATATACCAGAGCTCAAATACTAATGGCATTCATCGTTTCTTGGTCAACTTCCATTCTTATGGTTTGAAACCTTTTGTCACTATTGGTGTCGTATGGTGTCAGGAATTTCTCAGTAGCAGCTTAGGAGTTTGGATTTGTGCCCGGTTGATGGCAATGGGCTCGCCCACTGTTACATGGGACTTACATATAACTGGCGAAATGTGGGTGTACTCTGCCTAATTCTTCGGGGATTACAGGTGGTGTAATAATAATAAAAAATAAAATTTATTAAAAAATATACCTAAAGGACATTAAATACAGTTTTTCTTAAATCTATGTCAAGTGCACCCATGATTTGTGCCTGAACTAGGTAAACCTGTTTTTCAGGCTATATACATATATAAATAAATATCGCTGGATATTCCCCATTCCCTCTTAATTTTCTCTGGTACAATTCTTCCTTGACACTACGAAATACTTTAACCACATTTGCTCACAACTCTTTACCCTTGTTCCAGGTAAAACGCTCAATAATGCTCAAGATGGCGGACGCGTGCGCCGACGCATCAAAGCAGACACGTTTCCACGAGATGCACGTCCAGAGACACAACAACGTCAGCATCCTGTACGCTGACATCGTCAACTTCACGCCGCTGTCCGAGCGCCTCAGCGCTTCTGATCTGGTTAAGACGCTCAACGAACTGTTTGGGCGGTTCGATCAGATTGCTCAGGTGAGTTTGAATCACCATCTGACTAGCCTCTTCCCAACTATGTTGGAGTCGGCTTCAAGTCAGACCGGATGAAGATGATCTGTCTATCTAACCCCTATATGCATGATCACTACATGGTATAAAAGAAAGTCGCTTCCCGCTGTCTGTCCCTATGTATGTTTAGATCTTTAAAACTACGCAACGGATTTTTATGCGTTTTTTTTTAATAGATAGAATGATTCAAAAGGAAGGTTTATGTGCATAATACATGCATATTATAGTAGAGAAAACATTAGTATCTACATTGCACCCGTGCGAAGCCGGGGCGGGTCGCTAGTTTGAGAATAAAACAAAGCAAAAAAAATATGTCTGACTATCCCGCATACCACGTATTCTCTCTTACATAAAGCCAAGTCCTTTAAGACTAAAGCAAGGTGAGTATTCATTAGTACAATAAGGTAAACCAGCATAATTTATAAAGTATCTACTATTTACTTGCAGTGTTCCTCAAGAACAGAAAACTTGATTAAAACATAGCATAAGACTTAAGAAAAACATTGTTGTTCATAATAAATGCTCTGGAGACAAATGAATGCAACCGATAAGATAAGATAATCAATGCTTTCGATAAGGATAATGTCGGCATTGTCCACAGAAAACTAAGTCATAATTGTTAATGTTTCCCAGAATGATGAGATCTTGTCTGCTTACGCTGTGAGTAAAGAGTAAAAATCGATAAGCCAGTGTGGTTCAAATGAGAAATCTCTAAAAACGGTAATTTGAAGTTCGGTTCCCAAGTTTAACAAAAGTTGGGTTGACATTTACCAAGTTTTACCAAAATCACACCGCACCGAGTATCGATAAAACACCCATTAACCTTAAACGATATATCTCATATTAAAACTTACCTATCTAAAATAAAATAACTTGTTACAAAACTGACAGCACCGTCAAACGAAACCGCTCGCCGTGCATGCAAAGTACCGACTAGTGCACACTGAACGTAGCCGACACGTCGGAAATTTAACAAGTTTCATGAATAAAACACAAAGGTGTTAAAGAATACAGGTGTTATGTTATCCGACTACCTTGTTTTACGAAATTTAGTTTGTATGTAACCGTTTTTAACCGACGGAAGAAAGGAGGAAGTTCTCAATTCGAACCGTGTATAATTTTTTTGTTCTTCTACGAAGCTAGCTTGAGGCGGCTTGAGGATTGAGGCTTGGGTAGCTTGAGGTGCTTTTGGGTATACCTCTGATTAATTCTTCGAGTAAATATAGGCGTAATATCATATGTTAACATTGATTGATATCGATATGATATGTTAATGTACATTTTGACAAATAAAAAACCCTTGATAATATTAAAAAACAAGACCATTCTCTTGCCCTTATCCCAATTTATTTGGTGTATGTCAGTATGTCATTTTCTTCCATACTTCTCTATTACTTCTCATCTTAACAGTCATCTCCTTACTTGCCATGTCATTCTTCACACAGTCCATCCATCGTTACTCCATCGTTACTTTGGTCACCCGATTACCACACAACTTTTTAGTTATTACTTTGAAAAACATACTCGAAGACAATTCAAATTCAAAACGTTGTATATGGATACAACGTTTTAAATTTGAATTGTTTTCTGTGTGCTTTAATCCCAATATTTTCATGCAAACTCTGCATAGTATGCAGATTTTGTCACGCTCACATAAGTGTTATAAGTTAAAACTACTAATTTATCAACTTCCTGTAGTCTTGAACAAAATGGCTGCGCAAAATACTGTCCATTTTGTTTTACAACCCAGTTTGTCAGTCCCTAACTAGTTTGTTAGCTGTTTTTTAACTTTTATAATTAGGTTCGTAAAATTATATTTTTGGAGCCGGTTTTATATTTCAAATTAGTTGGTCCGGTTGTAATGAGTAATATTTTGACTCTGAATATTTGGTTTTAGGTGCAAAAAAACCTTTTTTTAGTAATCTTTTATATCCCTCGCAGAGACCTCCCACATATCCTTACAGATACTGTTTTCGACCCAGCTTTCGTGATGCGCGTCCAGATCATCTCGCACGAGGTGACAAAAGATATAACACAATCAATCAATCAATCGTTTATTTTATAAAAAGGTGCACAGTTACAATAAGATATCATAACAATTAAAATAGAGCACAGTTGCTTATTTGCCTGAACTAGGTTGAACCTGTGTCTCAGATTACAAAGTGCAAGTAGACATCTACTTAAAATAAATAAAATTAACATTAAGTGAAAAGTAAAGTACTAAAATTAAAACTTACATAAAAATAAAAACAGCGTGTTCGCGGATTATTTACAGACAGCACGTAAATCTTCTGTCTGCGCATAAGAGGTGGTTTTTAGGAAAATACATATGGACTTTTTACAGCTAAAATAATTTAACTTATAGATACTTAGAAACATACAACAACATAACAATAATGAAACGAAACTGCGAACTGATTGACAGTTATTGAACTACTTTCAGAATGAAGCCTCCCACTTCTTATTCATCTACTTACTTACACTTATTTTTAAATTTCAAACAAAATATCCGGCTGACTATCTCAAAACAAAGTAAGTGTCAGCATCTAACATTTTATTTGCCAAACGCGAAACGACGGTCACGATTCTAGAGCATTGCTAACACTCTCTAGAAAATTCCATCTACACTTACACGCGTATAGTCGACCACCCGTCGGTGGTATACTTCGAACTTGACCTGGCCTGGCATAGTACGGAGTTCCAATAGAATAAAAGGCCATCTGGTACTGGTTTTGTTACTACTAATGTACTACCGGGTTCACGGACGGTTAAACTTTTTACCCTTATATCCTGAGTCATAAGGTTGAAAAGTGTGTAGTACCAATTGTATAACAACAAAATAACAATAATATAAATAATAATAATTCATAGCTTGTATTCTCCAAAAACTTAGGCAGAGGTGTACCCTATTGTCCACCCACATTTCACCTGTAATGTTAAAGTCCCATGTAATACCGAACAAGCCTAGTGCCATCAACCGGGCAGAAATTCAAACTAGTGGCCGCTACTGAAAAAAAGACATGGCGGGAAAACCCAATAGTTTGCCCGACCCGGAAATCGAACCCAGTACCTCATGCTCAGCAGTAGCGCTTGCGACCCCTGGACCCATGAGCCGGCAAAACAACAAAATATTATGTTACGTCGTGTAGTGAGAATTTCGCTTTTTATGTATGTACATATGTATTACAATTTTGTTACATTTTCCTTTGAAAGGAATAGGAATAGTGATAATCCCCCGCAGAGCATTGTCTTCTGCAGAGTAATCGTAAATGTTTGCGAATATCGCCGCCGTGACGTTATTTGATTTTTTCGTCCTTTTTCCGAGTTCTTTTATGTGTATGGAATTGTTTTTATTTCGTCGTCCATGATATAAACTTACACGTGGATAGAAAAACTTTTTATTAGATCTCGTTGTATTCAATACAGTCCGTAGAGGAGACATTACATAAAAAAAATACATGTCCGTTTTTCTCATCTTGTTTTATTTTATTTTTAACCGACTTCAAAAAAAGGAGGAGGTTCTTAATTCGGTTGTATGTTTTTTTTTGTGTTTGTTAACTCATATCTCCGTCATTTCTGAACCGATTTGAAAAATTCTTCTTTTATCTGAATGGATCTAGTTCTCGATTGGTCCCATAGAAATTTCATCAAAATCGGTTCAGCAGTTTGGTTTTGAAATCAAAATAACTGGAAAAAATGTCATCCAAGTAAAAGAAATTGCGAAATTGATACTTGACAAGGATTTGTGTGTTATACGATAACTAAAAAGGGTAAAATAAAAACTTTTTTGCAAAAAAAAACCGACTTAAAAAAAAACACAAAAAAAGTGGAAAATAACTTTACTTTCGGAAGTCGGTGGCAAAAAAGTCAATGAAACAAACAATAGTCACCGACTTCCGAAAGTAATTTTCCACTTTTTTAGTGTTTTTTTTGAAGTCGGTTTTTTTTTTGCAAACAAGTTTTATTTTATTTATTAGGGAAAACAAACAATTGCACACTATAAATGGTTAACAAATAATTGGTACGAGACTGCGTCAGTGTGCAACTAACTACTTGTTTTCTAGTTAATCCTGTTGAAAAGAATTTTTCAGTTAGGTTAGTAGTAGGGCTAATTTACCAGAGCAGCATCACCCTTATCAGCCTAAATAGTGTTCCCACATCCGAGACCTGCTTTCTCTCTGTGAGAAAGTAGACCTTCATCCACCGCGCAGGCCCGGTGCGAGCTGGTGGATGTTAAATGTTGCTTTAAGACATGTCCGACTCCTCAAGCTGTTTTCGTTCAACTTTTTGAGAAAGCATTTAACAAAATGTGTCGTACTAACTGCTCAATTATCATCACTAGTGAAAACTCTATTTAAATTCCATTGCGATATTTATCACAAAAATGTAGGCTTCAATTGTTTTCTCACCTTCCACAATCATAAAAAAGTTATTCTATTCAGTTTATAAGAAGTTAACGCAGACTCCGACCGTAGTCAAATAACAAGGCATTTCCGAGTCCCACAGCAATCATTCACTCTTGAACATTAAGAGAACTTCAGAAATTTTAAAACAATCTCATAACAGTTCAATAGAGTGGAAACCATTTGTAATATCTCGAAATGTACGAGTCTGGAGACAGTCGGGACCAAAAAGTAAGCTCAGAAGATGAAGTTAAAACAATGGTCGAGGAAATCCATGCAGTAAGAAATGTAAATTACCAGCTCGCAAGAAAATAACTTTTTTTTTTCAAAAAAAATTGTGGAAGGTCTATAATAGACTTTATTGTTTTTTATTTATCCTGAGTCTTAGATATAGAGTTCTGAACTAGTTAAGGAATAGGTTATGGTACACTCCATCAAAAATCCCACTCTACACCGATGTTTAAAGAGAGAATTCTGAAGAGCAAACTCCGTTCAGCTTCTTGCAGTCGGCTTAGTACAATTCAAACTAGCCGAGGAGGGTTTTTCCAACAAATGCCCACATAATATTCGATAAACCCATAAACAATTCATGCCAACCCCTCATGCCTAACATAATTATGAGGTTCGATTCGGGCAAAATGTTATTGGGTTTTTCCATCAGGAAAGTAGAAGCCATGGAGTCGGGATTTGTACCCGGTTGATGGCAATATGCTCGCCCCCTATTACATGCGACTTAAACATAACTAGCGAAATGCGGGTGTACTATTAGGTACACCTCTGCCTAACCCTTCGTGTATAAAAGGCGTAATGTTATGTATAACAAGCCTCCCAAAATAATCTGCATTTTTCCTAATTCTGCTATGCATTGCTACTCAGTGCCCAAGACACTGAATTCAATTTATCTCCATTGAGTGGCAGGGTGTGCCAGGTAAACACAATCGCTGTCGAACCCAAGCAGGCGTTTCTACTTGTTCTGCACAAATATTTAAACGCGTTTTCATTTCGACTTGAGGATGCAATCCGTTGGTTGAGTATGTGTCCTGTTGGACGGTTATTTGATGATAGTTTCACGTTGTTGGTTTGTATTCTATGCTATTGTTGGCATTTTATGAAGCTTGAGATATGAAGTCTTGATTTTATAAGCTTTTCGACAATATTGAAGAAAATCTGTCCAATTATACTTCGTTGCTTCGTCCTTCGAGATTAGATAACATTGTAGTAATACGTCTAATATATCGCCTTTCATCCACTAAGTTGTAGGTTTTTTTTTTTTTTTTTTTTGTGGGTACTTTTGTATTCCTATTCGTTATGCCTGCAGTGTCACTCATTCGCGTTTTAGTGCTTCGCCGATCACCACTTTATTTCCCTTTTTCGTTAAAAATTGAAAAAAAAGATGCCAAAACGTACTCACACAAACGACGACAGTGATTATTTGAGACGGAAGATCCGAAAACTTAAAAAGAAAATCAATAAACGCGACAAACGGTCGCGTGTTCGAATGTGTTCCGAAAGCAGTAGTTCGTCGGCGAATATGTCGCCTGAGCTATCGCATCATGAAGGTAAGCTGAAGTGTTTTTATCATCAATATTAAAAACAAAAGAAAGATATTGTGAATAGTTTTTAGGACTATATCCGTATCTAAAATTGACATGACGTCATGCACCAAATAATGTTGTGTACATCTCAAGGGGGTGTTACCTTCATATAATTTTGGATTCCCAATTTATATTGGGAAAAATGACATACCCACAAAATATGTGATTGTATACATTTGAAAGGAATGTTATCTTCACATTATTTAATGACCTACTTAGTTACCTACGAGCGTGTTACCCTCATATTATTTCGATTTCCCAATTTATTGGGTTAAATTAAACCACAGTAGGCGTGATTGTGTACATTTGAAAGGAATGTTACCTTCACATTATTTAATGACCTACTTACATATAAATACAATTTGGGTACACACATACCTAGTGTTGTGGATAGTTTTAAAGGACTATCGCCGCGCTATTCTCTTTTCGATACCTACATATTATTATTATTATAAGCCTGTGTTGTCCCACTGCAGGGCAAAGGCCTCCCTTCCCTTCTTCCACTTTTCGCGATTTAGTGCGATTGTAGGCCAATCCTTTGAGAAGGAGTCCAACTCATCCCGCCATCTTCTTCTGGGCCTGCCGCGTTGTCGTTTCCTGCTGTTTGGTGTCCATTGAGTGGTTATTTTTGCCCATTGCTCCTCCGACATGCGGCAAATGTGACCAGCCCAGTTCCATTTCAACTTAGCAGCTGTAAGGCCAGCATCAGCTATTTGGGTTTTGGAGCGAAGTATGGAGTTTCGAATGCGGTCTGTAAGTTTGACACCCAGTATACTTCGCTCCATAGCTCGTTGGCAGACTCCAAGTGCGGACTTTTGACGCTTTGTAAGCGACCATGTTTGCGCTCCATAGGTGAGGGTGGGGAGAATGCACATATCCATGAGCTTTCGTTTAAGTGAAAGAGGGAGAGATCCCTTCATTAAATGTTTCATCGACCAGTAACTCTTCCAGGCATTCTCGGTGCGTCGAGCAACTTCTTTATCTTGTCTTGCCTGGAAAGAGATTATCTGGCCGAGGTATATGTATTCATGGACATATTCAATCACCACACCCCCAATTTCTATGTTACGCTCGGTGCTGTTTGTCATCAGTTTTGTCTTAGTCATGTTCATTGAAAGCCCGACTTGGAGACTGGCATGGCTCAGTTGATCGAGCATTAGGCCTATTTCAGCTGCTGAGGAAGAAACAAGGACAATGTCGTCGGCGAAACGAAGATTAGTTAACCTCTTTTCGCCGACAACAACACCCTTATCCTGCCAGTGTGGGTTTATTTTTTGAAAAACCTCTTCTAGTGTAGCTGTGAAGAGTTTGGGAGATAGCGGGTCGCCTTGTTTAACACCTCTCTGAATGGGAAAAGCTGGCCCGGTGGTAGTTAGGCGTATGGCTGCTGTGCTGTTGTGGTATATTTTTTGCAAAAGATGTATGTATGTAGGTTCTATGTTATGTTTGCCGAGTGCAGAAAAAATTGCGTTGTGTGTTAAGCTGTCAAAAGCTTTTGAGTAATCCACGAACGCGAGGTATAACGGTAGATTGAATTCTTGGTGTTTTTCGATGATCTGGTTTAAAGACTGTAGGTGGTCAGCTGTCGAAAGGCCACGGCGGAATCCAGCCTGTTCTGGAGGTTGATGGAGGTCTAATGTTCTTGATATGCGGTTTTCAAGGGTTTTGATGAAAACTTTGTACAGATGTGAGACTAAGCTAATGGGGCGGTAATTCCCAATATCGGATTTATCACCTTTTTTGTGTAATAGAATTATGTTCGAATGACAGAAGTGCCTAGGGAAGATGCCTGTTTTGAGAATAGTGTTAAAAAGGTTGCAAATGTAAGGTAGTAGGGTTGGTTCTCCAACTCGAAGTGATTCAGTGGTGATGCCGTCTTCACCAGGACTTCGGTTATATTTCATACCATTAAGAACCCGATGGACTTCGAAACCAGTAATTATTGGAATAGTGTCAGGGCATGTATAGGATTCAGCTACGAGTTGAGGAGTAGTACTATCAGAGTATAAGGACATAAAGAACTGAGTGCATATTTGAGTAACTTTGGTCCTATCTCCTTGTTTCACACCGTTACTGTCCCTTATGTGTGTTATTGTGGACCTGCCTGTATCCATGCCTCGCATGGCTGATCTTAGGGAGCAGTTGTTTGTTAGAGCTGTATGAGCGAGTTGTGTATTATAACTTCTAATGTCATGTCGTATGCTTCTCTTTACTTTACGATCGAGCTCTCTGTAACCTAAAGACTGAAAGATCTTGGTCTGTCGTTCCTCGATAAGGCGAATTGTGCTATTGGTGAGTTTCTTTTGTTTCTTGTTATGACTCTTAATATTTTGGCTAGCGATTTTTATAACGTGTTTTAAATTATCGTATTGTATTTGTGCATCTTCTGAAAATTTTGTTTCTAATAAGCTGAAACTATTTTTAATATCTACGTTAAATTTTTCTTTGTTCGAAATTAATGTGGTTTTATCTAAACGTTTTATTGAATTTTGAATTAGTTTGTGGCGGTGAATCTTCAATTCAAAACGTACATCAATACGGATGGGTCGATGATCGGAACTAAATTTAATTTGGTTAAGTGCTTCTACATTTTTTATTATTTGTTTGCTGGAAGACAAACAAAAATCGATCTCGTTTTTTGTGTGTCCGTCGGGAGAAAACCAAGTCCAACGACGGTGGGTTTTTTTGTGGAAAAAAACTGTTGCCCACACTTAGGTTCTGACCAAAAGCAAATTCCAGAAGCCGCTGACCTCGCTCGTTACGGTGTCCCGAGCCATGTGGGCCCAGGACATTTGTGTTGTCAGATGTTATTCTGGGGCCGATTTTTGCGTTAAAGTCTCCTATAACCAATGTCCATGTTCCTCTATTATCATCACAGGCTTTATTTAGCAAATCATAAAATTCTTCAATTTCATCGTTGCTATGTGAAGATGTTGGAGCATAAACCTGGATGATGGTTAATGTTTTTGTCTCAGCAACACGAAACTTGAGCGCGGCAATCCTATTGGAATAAGCGACAAATTCCACAATGTTATTTTTCCAGCGCTTAGAAACTAGGAAGCCGACCCCGTGATTCGTGTTGGTATCCCCATTGTAATAAAATATATTGTTACTTCGCTCTATTGTATTTTCGCCTCCTCGTCTTACTTCTGCTAGGCCTATGATGTCCCAGTTGACGTGTTCTAGAGCATTTTCTAATTCTATGAGACGTTCCTCTGTTCGTAAAGTTCGTACGTTGAAAGTTAAGATTTTCAATCTATCGGTGTCCTTTTTGCTAGCCGGAGTCGTTTGGCAGTAGGCCCTCGCCCGGAGATTATGATCCCCAGCTCCAGGGTGCACCTGCGTACTGCCAATAGCCGTGCACTGACTGGAGCCGCCGAGCACTGGGGGATTGGCCTTAGTTGTGTCGTTCATTTTTTTTTTTTTTGGGAAGGGGTTTAGACAAATTAACCCACCACGCTTGTCTAATGCGGGTTGGTGGGTGCGCAGTAGACCACCTGCCTGGGTCTTTGGGCGCCGCCGTTGACGTGCGTGACGTTCATCCGCCACCGCCCGGAGTCGACATCCTACACTGATGCTGACTGTTCCATCCAGACCTCTAGGAAATACTTTTTCCGAGCCCCAAGATGGCCTTGTATGGTGTGAAGTTATCAGTTAGAGTACTCACACGAGTATAGGTGGATGTAGGATGATAGTTATCAACCACCTACACCATCCCTTAGTCGGCTCTTACGACACCCACGGGAGGAGAGGGGTGGTCTATTCTAGGCCGGAACCACACAGCCATATATAATGATTACCATACCTACATATGGTAATCATTATATTCCAGATGATATGGAAGTTCATCCTGAGGTCGAATCCGTGCAGATTATTGATACGGAAGAACCCCAACCGGGTACGTCCGCCTCGGCTACAGACACCCCTGCTACAGATGCGGTACAGTCAGTGCAGTCAGTACCCCCTGTAGAAGCAGCGCTTGACCCTCCTGAATTGGATGAAGAGATTTTGAATCTCTTGGGCGAAACACCTTCAAAAGATAAAAAATATGGACCGGATATTAGAGGTGAGTTATCTGTTCGCTGGGAACACATCGCGACGACAGGTCTGACGAAGGATGCCAGAAAAGAGCTGCTAGAAAGACATCTTGTTCCAAATAACTGCAAGAAGATTGACGCGCCGAAGTTAAATCCTGAAATAAAGGCCGCTTTATCAGATGTGCTTGTCAAGAAAGACAAAGCACTGGAGAACAAACAGGTGCAAGTCGCAGCAAGTATATCTTGTATTAGTAAAGCTCTTAATATATTGTTCTCCTCAGATCCAAAAGACCAGACCGTTATAAAATTACTGATCGAAGCGGGTCGACTGATGTGTGACTCACAACACAATGAGTCCATGACAAGACGTAGTTTTATATGTTCTACAATAAAGAAGGACATTAAAGATCAATTATTTAATACAGAAATCGATAATTTCTTATTTGGAGAACAGCTGACTGATACTCTCAAAGCTGCAAAAGCGATATCGAAATCAGGCGCTGAAATTAAAATAAACACCCAAGTCAGAAGACCTGTACCAGCCCAGAGACCGAGACAGGCCACCGCTCAGGCTTTAAACCAGAGGCCTCCGTTCCCGCCAGCCCGGCAGGCAGGAGCAGCGAGGAGGACCGATCCGGCACCGCGCCCGCGACCGCAGCAGCCACCGAGACAGCAGCCGCGCTCGCAGCAGCGCCCAGCCCCCCGGCTTTAGACTTGGTATGTTCCGCAGGACGATTATCATATTTTTATGATCAATGGCAATTAATAACCAATGATCCTGTTATATTATCATGGATAAGAGGTTACGAGATACCGTTTACTAAACCGGTTTATCAGTCACACGAACCTAATCTGCCAATTTTATCTTCATCAGAATCAGTTCAATACAGGGTGACCATCACTGATCTTATAAACAGTAGAGCTATCTCACTTTGTGAACCATGTGAAGGACAGTTTCTTTCTAGCTATTTCCTGGTCAAAAAACCTAATGGTAAAAACAGATTTATATTAAATTTAAAGTCTTTGAATAAGCACATCATAACAGAACATTTTAAAATTGAAGATCTGAGAACAACTTTAAAACTAGTATCAAAAAACAGTTTCATGGCCACCCTTGATTTGAAGGATGCGTATTTTCTCGTATCCATAAGCCCAACCTGCAGAAAGTACTTACGATTTAGGTATGATGGTAAAATTTACCAATTTAATGTTTTACCGTTTGGCCTCAACACAGCCCCATTTGTTTTTACAAAATTATTAAAACCGGTAATTGGTTTGCTGAGGTCATTAGGTTATTTGTCATCAATTTACTTAGATGACATTTGTATTATTTCTAATAATTATCAAGATTGTCTAGATAATATTTTAAAAACAAAAAGTATTTTGAAGTCCTTAGGATTTATAATCAATTATGATAAGAGCTGTATGATTCCGAGTAACGTGTGTAAATACCTTGGTTTCGAAATAGATACGAAAAAATTCTAAGTTAGCCTACCTAAAGAAAAACGAAATTTAATTAAAAAAGAATTACAATCATTTCAACTCAAAAAACGTTGTAAAATAAGACATTTTGCACGCTTGGTAGGCCTACTCACTTCATCCTGCCCAGCGATTCAGTATGGTTGGCTTTATACTAAGCAAATGGAAAGATGCAAATACCTTGCATTATGTCAAACAAGTAATTATGATAACCACATGTTTTTACCACAGTATTTACAAGATGATTTTACCTGGTGGTTAAAATCAATTGATGTCGCAGTCAATCCCATTAGGCAAGACTGCTACTCGCTAGAAATATTTTCGGATGCTAGCAAAAAAGGGTGGGGGGCAGCATGCGGTGAGGAGACCGCCAGTGGCCAGTGGAGTCATTTGGAATGCGTCAAGCATATTAACTATCTAGAACTTCTGGCAGCTTTCTTGGGTTTACAAACATTCGCAAAGGGATTAAGTAATTGTCAAGTTTTACTACGTATTGACAACACAACTGCTATTTCATACATCAACCGTATGGGTGGAGTAAGATTTCCACATCTAACTGAAATTACAAAGTCCTTGTGGCAATGGTGTGAAGCTCGTGGTATATTTATATTCGCTTCATACATAAGTTCAGCAGATAATGAAATAGCAGATGCAGAGTCTAGAAAATCTCACCCAGATACCGAATGGGAGATCACAGATCATGCTTTCGAAAAGATTGTACAGGCCTTCGGTCGACCTAAAATAGATCTTTTTGCATCAAGAATTAACAATAAATGTTTTAAGTACATCTCGTGGAATAGAGACCCTGGAGCATTCGCTGTGAACGCTTTTACATTAAACTGGAAAAATCTTGTTTTCTACGCATTCCCTCCCTTTGCAGTAATACTAAAAGTCTTACGCAAAATAATAACTGATCAGGCCGAGGGTATTGTTGTGGTGCCATTTTGGCCCACGCAACCCTGGTTTCCACTTTATCAAAAACTTCTTTGTTCTGAATTAATTCAGTTTACACCCTCTGATAATGCAATTAGACGTTGGGTAAGCTTTTGTAAAACTCACAGTATCGAAATACATGAGGCGTCAATTCCGATGGTAATTTATTTTCTCACTGAATTATTTAATTCTGGTTTACAATACGGATCTTTAAACAGTCATCGCTCCGCTCTGTCTTTGATCTTAGGATCGAGAGTAGGGTCTGATGACCGCGTTATTAGACTTTTTAAAGGTTTTTACAAACTTCGTCCTCCAACCCCCAAATATAATATCACTTGGGACACCTCAATAGTTTTAAATTTTTTATCAAAATGGCACCCAAATAGTAGTTTAAGTTTAGAACAATTAACCAAAAAGACCGTAACATTGCTCATGCTTATAACTGCACACAGAGTACAGACAATTAGCAAAATAACACTACAAAATTTGATTATTAATGATCAGTTTATATTAATCAAGATAGCCGACTTCATAAAAACGTCTCGTCCGGGTTCAGCTCAACCTTCTCTGAAAATTCCATTTTATAAAGACAGACCGGAAATATGTCCGGCTGAAGCTTTGGTAGCTTATATAGATAGGACAAAGTCTTTAAGAAACAATACCAATAACTTATTCCTTACTATTAAAAAACCACACAAACCGGTGTCCACAAATACCATCAGCCGATGGATAAAAAACATGTTATTAATTAGCGGAATTGACACCTCTATATTTTCTGCTCACTCCACCAGACACGCAGCTACCTCAGCCGCTCATAGAGCTGGTGTCAATATTGACACAATACGAAAGACAGCTGGGTGGAGTGACAGCTCCAATGTCTTTGCTAGATATTACCATAGAGATATTCAATGTGAACAACTTGATCAATTTGCTTTGTCAATCCTAAATTCCGATTGATGTATTATGTTAAAATGTTAGTAAAAACTTTGTTTGTTAATCAAAATCAATGAGAAGATACATTTTAATTTTAATGATAATTTTAGTTTTGTTTGATCATTATACTTTTAATGTTTAAACATAAGTGTTTTAATATTTCAACTCTTTCAAAATCTACAATGTTATCTAATCTCGAAGGACGAAGCAACGAAGTATAATTGGAGATTAAACGAACTTACCTGAAGTGAAGTTCTATCCAAATTATACGAGTTGCTTCGTCCGAAGAGATTAGTTCCCTCCCAGCCCTTTAACTCCCAATGTCTGTAGTGAAATATTAAAAAGGGTTCCAGGCTTTCAACTAAATGAGTGACACTGCAGGCATAACGAATAGGAATACAAAAGTACCCACAAAAAAAAAAAAAACCTACAACTTAGTGGATGAAAGGCGATATATTAGACGTATTACTACAATGTTATCTAATCTCTTCGGACGAAGCAACTCGTATAATTTGGATAGAACTTCACTTCAGGTAAGTTCGTTTAATCTCCAATAATATGACCACAATAAAGGAACTATCCCAATTGCGTAACACACTTAATCTCATTCCGCAAGATTTGGAAGGAAATACTTAATCCATTGTCGAAAATCGACGGTATTAGCGTGCCTAATGAATGTTGTGAACTGTCAAAACGAAAGACAATGCAAGTGTGTGACGTAACTACCCCGCAGTAAGGCTTATTTTAAATATCTATTGTTAACAGAAAAGCTTTGATAATTAAGAGATTTTCCAAAGAGTACTTCGAGTACTCAAGTTATAATGCATTTTAGGAGATGCACTTCCAAATCCCACCCCTCTCAACTTCGTTGTCGGTTTTCAAAACAAGACTTAATTGGTTGTTTGAAAGGACGTTCTGGCCACTAACTAGACTTTTAGCTTCCAATATTGGCCAGGCGAAACAATTTCAGATACATTTTGATGTCTTTGTATTGGACTGTCACACCCTTGTTTTTTCTGGAAAACCTTTGCTTGGTTGTGAAAAAAATAGCATGTAGAACTGAAAAACTGCGCTGTAAATTTTGATTTGGTGGGAAGTGTGTGTACGTTTTGTGATTACCTCGTTGGCTTAGTGGATGCAAGCGCTACTGATGATCATGAGAAATTCAGTTTGGTTCCCAGTTCGTACAAGGTGTAATAGATTTTTTTATCAGGAATTTAAGAGCACCTCGGAGTCGAGATCTATGCCCGGTTGATATACATAACATGAGATATACAGAGCTGGTGAAATGTGGGTGTACTATTACGTACACCTCTGTCTAATCCTTTAGACAGGCGTGATGTTATTTTATGTTATGATATATATAACGGGCTATATGTGGGTGTATTATCTCGGTGTGTTTTGCCTATGTATTTTGAAAGTTGCATGAAGAGGTTATATAAATTGAAAGTAGGTTCCGTTATCTGAACTTACAATTCAATTCAATTCAATTCAATTTATTCAAAGTTAATTTTTTACAATACAACATAAGTCTTAGAAATAATGTAGGTAAAACAGAGTTAGATGCCTGTACTAGGATAAACCTGTATCACAGGCGATGTGTTCTAATACTAAGTACATATTTGGACAACAAATTTTTAAACAATATTTAACATACGATGTTTTTACACTATCACTTACAGGATATATTCCGCGATTATTGTTTATTTTGAGCTCCCGATATTTCGACGCTGTTGCAAGCGCCATGATCACGAGATGACTATCGGGAGCTCAATATAATCAATACCTCCGGAATATATCCCGTAAGTGATAGTGTAAGTTCAGTTATAAACCGTGAAAGCTTAAAACAGTGTTTGGTTCCGTTATGACTGTAGTTACTGTAGTAAACATGGCGTTGTTAAAGTTATTCTAACCTATTTCTACTGTTGTTTTTTGTGTACATATAGCGGCTAAACAGAACAAGTACTAACTGAATAGTGTGTTAGTTAGAGTTCATGTACATAATAATAGTATTTGCTAGTAATTAAGTGCAGTCACGAGCACCAATATGTAAACACTAAGCAAATTTTGAAAGTGATTATAGGCGACTGTCCTGTTTAAAATTGTATGTCGTTACGAACATAATATTTTGGAAATCCTATTTTTATGAAATAGATCCTCTCTCCAAGTTATAGTCGTTATTTCTCTCGAAAATTGCTTTTGAAGTTTGGAAAGTGTATACATATTGGTGCTTGTGACTGTACCTACCCTAATCCTAGGATTTTGGCCATGTTCTGATCAAAGCGATCATAGCTTTCATTTTGTTTTACTAACCCGAAGGTGGGACTTTTTTCCTTTTTCTGAACATTTAACGGATATTTGGACCTGACGATCGCGGATTCACACGACCGATCTCTCATATTAGTACACGGGGTTGAGATGAGCAAGGTAAAAAGTAATTTATCAGTGTACAATTTATTACGACACATTTATGTATATTGGTATTTTAATAAAAGATAACACAGAAATTCAGGTTCAATGTACCTTCAAGCTCTAACCATACAAAACCTTCATACTATCTATTTCGCAACATTGCGTAAAATAACACAATTTATGCGCATATCAATAGTGCCAATCAGTAATTGCACTTTGTATAATCAGTCGATGTTACTTTGTTTATCTTTATTTGTGTATCTCAATTGTTTTTGTCATATTCTCTTGCTCAACCCACGAGAGGAATTTCAAATTAGTTATGTCTGGCTTTTAGGTTAGAATTAAAAAAAAAAATTTGACTGCTTCGTTGGTCTGATCGCCGCAAGCGTGACTGCTGAGCACGAGGACCCGGGTTTGATTCCCAGGTCGGACAAGACTGTTATTGGGATTTTCCATCAGGGATTTCTCAGAAGCAGTCACGGAATTTGGATTTGGGCATGGTAGATGGCAATAGGTTTTGTTCCCTATTACATGGGACTTAAATATAACTTGCAAAATGTGGGTGTACTATTAGGTACAGCTCTGCCTAACCCTTCGGTGATTATAGTCGTGATGTAATGTTAAAAATACAAAACTATATTATCATTGAATAAACTTTATATTCGAGATGTTATTTGTAACATTTTGATAACGCCTTTAAAACGGTAAAAGAAAACATCGCGGAGTAATGGTTAATAATGTTTTAAAACACAAAAAAATATATGCATATATGACATTGTAACATCCAGCAGTCGTCACTGAGTGGATTACATCCCATTCCCACTTACAAAGAGCAGACACAGACCTCCTCTGGACGGTGTTCCTAGCACTAAGGACATTAATAGGCGGTTTATGAATGACCAGCTTTTGCCAGTGGCTTCGCTCCCGTTAGTCAGAAATTATCTCACGGGAATGTTTTAAATATAGCCTACGACATCCGCGAATATTGTAGCGTCCCATTCGTGAAAAAATTTTCGGTATCGGATCAGTAGTTCCGAAGATTGCCCCCCACATCCAAACCAACAAGTAGCACCACCGCAAAAGGTTTTGCTAATAAATTTACATTAAAAGCTAAATTTGCTTTAATACTTACCAAATATTCTAGTGAAACTCCATGAATCATTTAATTTTCTTGGCCAGAGATTTTGTGCACCTTTTTCATGAGGTTACACTAATTAATATTCTTCGACTCAGGAAAGCTATGGAGTATTTTGTAATCATAATTTTTGACGACGTAAAGGTATATGGCATAATATAAATAGAGAAACTCCTCGTATCAACAGCCCAATCCCTCGCTTTGTATTTATTACAACTTTGCTTTCCAGTGAATTTACTAAATCACTACATAACTAAATAACCACTAACTATCTTCCATATACATATCTATTCAAATAAATAAAATTGAATGAAATTTAATTTCAAAATAACAGTTTTTACTGAATGCATACGTAACTTATAAACAAAAAACAATATTTTTATTTTTGCCTGTGTGTGTATGTCGGTCTGTCTGTTAATTCCGGCTAATCTTCAAACAGGCTGGACCTATTTTGACTGGACTTTTACTGGCAGATAGCCAATGTTTTAAGGTGTAGCTTAGGCTACTCTTATTTTAGAAAAATAATTAGGGTTACGTGCAAAAAATGAAAACCCTTGAGATTGTTAACAAAATCCGATGCAAATAGGAAGTAAAATTTTTATGATAATTTCACGTGGCCGAAGGGCGCGGGCAACATCTAGTATATTAATATGATTATGAATACTCATACAAATCATACAAATACAAATCTTCATGAAATAAGCATAAATACGATGAAAACACAATCTCCTTTTCACGTTCGGGTGATTGAACTCGTAAAAATAAACAACTTTTAGTTTTACAATATTCATAGTGCAGACTGTTTGTGAAAACAATTTCCATTTTGCTTACTCAATATTAGACACGGAGAAAACATGTTTTCTAACAAAATAAGAGATTATTTTTGTTTTTGTAAGGTTTCTAGATGAAAGTTCAAAGGTTTGAAGTTTTAGAAGTAGCTGGAAATATTTATTGTTTTAGAAAAGAACCTACTTGTAAATTGGTTTTCATATAAATGCTGTTATTTGAACTATTTTCCGAAAACGTCGTAGCTTTACACCTGTGTTCCATAAACACCGTAGACACTTCTATAACTTTAAGCGTCAGTACTGGTTTCAATGTAACTCTCTGAGCGGGTGCGTCTCATATCATATAAAGTTATTTGGTATATTTTCATTTCAATAACGTTCACAAGATATAATAAACGTGAGTTATACCAACTGTTGATATAATTTCCTTAGATATAACATTTATATACTCTAAAACTTATATCGTATAACGTTATTGGATATAAAGTTTATTTAATCGTATCGATTAAATAAACTTTTTTAAAACTTCGTTTAAAATATATAATATTGATACCATCTTTATGGTTAACACCCCGATTCTAAGCAATCCGACTGGGATGGGTTATTTTAGTTTAGAAGGTTAAGGCGGGAGCGGAGCGGAGTGCCAGGTCCACTTTATGTTCCAGGGTTGCGGATTTCTTCGAAAGAGTTACCGTGGCCCTTGGCACCTTGGCACAGGCAAGTAAAGGAACACGGGTGGGTTTTAGTCAGTAAGAGTCTGACACGCCCACCCGCTCCAACCAGAGCGGGAGAGGTCGTTTGATGATTTTCCACCCAAAAAAAAAGGTCCCCTTTATGTTGGTGAATCTTTTGGGTTAGGTTTGGTTAGAACAGTGACCATTAACGCGCGAAGGCGAACGAGTGAAGCGAGCGTGCTGCGGGAGCGGCGTGACTGAATTGAATCGCTGCAAAACCGACTCCACGTAGTCTTGTCTGCCCTACCCCTAGAGTGTTGTTTAAAATCGCGCGATTAGCTCGCATGGGACCGCCGGAGCCCCGCAGCGCCGGAGCCGTGACAGAAACCATGCCTGCTGCATGTTGCATGCTTGCTGCATGCAGCATGCTTTTGTACTAGGCGTTTTATCATATTAGACTAAATAGGTTTTATGTCTTTTGAGTGGTATATCACACGATTTTATATTCAATGTATGTTATGCTTATAAAAAATAGTTACTTTAAAATTATATCAATCGTTTTTTTTTTATATTAACTGATCATTTTATCAAATAAAATTATAGATTCAGTTGTTATATCTTGTAAATATTAGAGATTTTGTAATTATATCATATATTACTTACCTCTAGTGGTGTGACCGATGGACTGCCAAGTCATAGGTCTCGAGTTCAAACCCAAGACACGCACCTCTGAGTTTTCGGAATCATGTGCGTATTGTGTAATTATCACTTGCTTCGGTGAAGGAAAACATCGTGAGGAAACCAGCACGCTTGAGAGATATTTCTCGACGGCATGTAAAGCCAAGTCAGAGGCCCATGGGCAGCATAAAAATTCTGACACCAGGTTACGGACTAGAGATGTAAATTGAAAAAAAACAAAATGTTTTTTTTCACAATCTTGAAAAAAAACATGAAAAAAATCTTGGCGCCATTGTTTTTTTTCTACATTTGGTTTTTTTTCAGAAAAAGTGAAACACTAGCTAAAATGGAATAAAACACAAAATTTTATTGTTTTTTTTTATTCAAGTCAAATTATGTTTAAATCAATGGGTAACTATTATTATGAACTTAAAAAATACTTAAGGAGTTAGAGTTACAATCATCTGTATCAGTATCAGTAGCTACGGCTACGCTTGTTTTATCGGCATCGGATTCATCGGAATAATGTTCTGTGTCTGTATTTGTTTCATCTGATTCTGAATCAATGACTATACTATCAGGGACTCTATTACCTTCTGCTTGTGTTAATATTGTTAATGATTGTACTGATTGCAATATTAAATTGTGCGCAATGTACACTATTTTCCTAGCCCTGTCATTTGTCAGTCTATTACGTTTCTTGGTATGAATATCGCTGTACGTACTAAATGTTCTTTCGCACGCTGCTGATGTAGTAGGAAGAGAGAGAAACTTGACGGCTACTTTAGACAAAGCAGTTGATTTGCAAAGTCCTGCCCACCAAGCAATGGGATTCAATTTGTTCACCGATGACCACAAAAAAGTCTTAGAAAAAAACTCTTGTTTTGCTATGTAATTTGCAAGCTCTGCCAGTACTATATCCTCTTCGATATCTGGTATCTTTATAGCAGCATTATATATTTGTTCTACAGCAGCCGTTTCTTCTTCTGGAGTCAGATCGCATCCTTTAAAATGAGGATCCAATAGGTTCGCGATTTTATGAACGTCATATATAGCGAATGACTTTCTATTTTTGAGTATTTCTCTGACTTTTTTTTCCTCGGATTTTAACAGGGGGCTCTTGTCCAACATGTCTTCCACATTGACTTCAATTTTTTCATATAAACTTAAAACATGAGACATCTGTGGAGTGTCACTTTCTACAATTGTAATAGTGTCTGATATTGGTTTCAATAAATTGTAAAATCCAGTAACTTTATCCCAAAAGTCATCACTCAACATATTTACTTTTAATGTTTCCACTTTATTTATAACATCTGAAAGACTCTCATCAATCGCCATGGTTTTAATAGTTTGTTTGTTTTCTTTTAAACTCTCTAAGCAGGAGACTAGAGATCCCCAGCGCGTTTTAACTGGAAGCTTAAGACTTAATTTGACGCCGGTGGTCAACTGCTTTTCTATGAAAGCTGTGTTAAGCTTGTGAGAGTTCTTTATAGCCTTGACACAAGCTGTTGCATCGACTATGAGGGTCTTTAAAGTTGGCAAAGTATTCATATCCGTAAATATTAATTGGAGGGAGTGTGCTAGGCACCCGTAGGTAAATAAGTTTGTCCGTGCGTACTTCGTTTCGAGTAGTCTCCAAGCTGCCTTCATATTAGCTGCATTGTCAGTTACAACGCCAAAAACCTTTTGAGGTCCTATTTCATCAATGACACAACTCATTTCTTGAGCCATGAATTCTGCAGTGTGACATGATCTTCCTGTCGGTAAAACCTTGTAAAGAAAAGCTTTGGGCGTTGTGACAACAAAATTTACTATAGGTTCATTTCTAATGTTGCTCCAGCCATCCACAGCCAATGCCACAGAATCAGCAGCGGCAATTGCCTCTGCTACCAACGCAGACACATTCTTGTACTCATTTTCCAAAAACTGGCCTGACAACCTGTATCTAGAAGGTAGTTTATATGCTGGCCGAAGAAACGAAAACAATGTCCTCCAATGAGAATTTTCCACCAAACTGAGAGGAGATCTGCTCGCAAAAATTGCCCTGCTGAGAAGCTCATCTGCCTTGTCTTGATCTTCTGGACTCATTTTGTCTACAAAAGCCGCAATACCTGGCGTCTTTAACTTTTTTTCTGTAGTGGCAAGCATAGATGTACTGGCAATGCTGGATACTTCTAAAAAGAAAAGACAGTGCGGTAAGGTAAAGAACACTATAAATCACTACAACATAGTTATTTGATAATAAATACATATATGGACTACGAAGCGGCAGTTTTTTTTAATAATATAATCTTCAAGTTTCAACAAATAGAGCTCGGACTTTTAACACGGAGTTCCGTAGTTCGAGTCAAGCCAGTACAATCAAAAGAGTTTATCATGTGCGAATTAATTTGAATTAAACCATCACAAAAAAAAAAACGCGAGAAAACAGGCAAATTCCAAAAAAAAAATGTACTTACGCTGTGGAACTTGTGTGGTTGTCTTCATAATATATTTTTCTTTTACAGAGTCTGGGCATTTTTTACAGACTTCCAGATGCTTTGACATTCTTGTGCCGTTTTTCGTAAGACGTTTTGAACAGAATGTACATTCTACTTTAGGTATTTTGGAAGTGGAAACAACATTGTTAAAAAGATTTGCCACGACTGATGTCTTTCGACCTGAACCAACTCGTTTCGGCATATTTACAAATATAATCAATAAAATACTACAATAAAATCACTCAATACGATTTTAATATTTACAACACACACACAGAACACTCAACAAAACGAACTCTCACTGTCTCAAGCTTTCTGCAGTCTGCACGCAAATCAACCAAAACATAAACCAAACGAGGATTAGGGAAATCCCCGTCCATAAATGTAGTTTATGTGGTGTTGCCAATTATGTCAAGACATGTATGTACTATTTAACAAAAAACAAATGGTATTTTCTTATTGTACAAAAAAAATAATAATATCAACTCATATTATACGATAACCGCCTTTTCTCTTTTTATTTTCCTACTCATGAAAAAAAACCTGCTCCAGAAAAAAAACTGTTTTTTTTCATGTTTTTTTTAAACGTTTTTTTTCATCTCAGAAAAAAAACCGTTTTTTTACAACTCTATTACGGACTAACCATACGGTAAAGAAATAAAGTAACCCTCACGCTTCCATGGATTGCAACATTGAAACTTTTTGCCGTTTTCATGTAATTACATAGAAACGATGTAGTAGTGTCGCGACGGACTGCACTTACGATTTAGCAGCCGCTATGGTATGCGGTTGCCAATCAGAATTTAATCAAATAGCCGTTCCGTCACAATACTCCTCTTGTGGAGCGGGAGGGCGTGTCAGACTCTTACTGACTAAAACCCACCCGTGTTCCTTCACTTGTCTGTGCCAAGGTGCCAAGGGTCACGGTAACTCTTTCGAACAAATCCGCAACCTGGTAGGCATCGGTCCTAATGGACCCCGTCAGTTTGTGCTGACATCTCTTTACGGCCAACCCTGCAGAGTAATTTTAGTATCACAGTAATTAAACAAAGTCCACTCAGTGGTGTTCCATATGCTTAACTTTTGTTTGTACCTGTTTGTTTGTCTTGTTGTCTGTTTAAAGTTATAACTCTAATGTCTACTTCTACAAGTTTCTCTCAGTAGTTTGCATGTGAGTTTTCTAGTTAAGAACTAATAATAAGTATTTACTATGACCTAGAAACAATGAAGTAAAAGATAATTTAAACTGGTGCGGACTAACTGCAGATCGCCTGCGTACACCGGACACTGACAGATACTTCAGTACTTACAATATCCATCATTGTCTAGTGTCCGAAGCTACGTCTGCGTAAAACAAAGTGTAAACGGACCCTTCACGAAACCGTCAACCAAGCATTCTGTACATCAAACTAAGTGACTCTACGCAAAAACGCTACGCTTATTTTCGGGGTGAAAAATCACGTTTTACGGTAGGACTCAATGTAACGCACTCATAACATTGTGCTTTGTTTAAAGGTACCTATTTAAAGTAAAGTTATAACATACAAAAATGGTATTTAAAAAAAAAATAAAAAAACTTTGTAAAATTCGGGACTTTGACCCCCAATATCTCCGTAACGAAACTTCCCAGGCATGGCCTAGAACAAAAAAAAATTAACGCAATGACGCCGAGAACTACAAAATACTACTTTCAGTAACACGAAATAGAAATTTTCAGCTATATTCAGCTCACTACAGGCATAAACTGCTCTATTTGTATTACAAGTCGTAAAACTTAGCCGTTTGCATACATAATCAGTGTGGTTTGTACATGGTACATGCATATTCATGATAATAGCTTGCATGGCTGCTGATGTATGAAACGTTAAGGAGTTATAGCCCATAAAAGCCTGAAGAGAGATATTGTTTATGGGACGTCAATGGCTTGTTTTAGTGTCGGTGAATGGCAAAAATGGTTGTCTGGATTTTGATGACATAAGAGCTTTTCGGATGGATTGTGTGAGGAATCATAATTATGAGGGAAGAAAGAAGAAATGAAATCGTGCCGGCTTATAAGTGAGAACGGAAGATAAAACCTATTGCGCTGATTCCAAGTAACATGAGAAAAGGACAGGCATCTTGACGTAGTAGATTACTGCTCATCGAAAAAACCGTCGCTTACAATTGAACTGAAGAGGCAGCGACCTCGTGACGTTTTCACTTTGTTTGTACAGAAGAAAAGGTCGAAAGCACTTGTGCCGTTTACGGAAAAAAATATGATCACAATAGACCATACACACTCAAAAGTACGTTAGATAATTTAGCGTTATTGAGCCGGAGACAACAATGTTACTGCGGTAAAGGTTATTTTCCAAGCGATTATCGTTTTATATTTTTACGATCAGAAAATATAGTTGGGATTCTTAATTCTCAAAAACACTAAAAGTGGCTGAAATGGCAACCACCAACTTCCAAACTCCGTGCCATGACTAAGAAATTCCTGATACAAAAAACCCATTTTCACTTAACATGTCATAGGAATCGACGAACTTAATTCCCCGAGCTAATAGTCGTTTTAGAAAATGTGCAGTTAGACGGGTGTAATTATTATCTGTCTAGCCTTTTCCCAACTATATTGGGCTTGGCTTCCAGTCTAACTGGATGCAGCTTACATGGAGCGACTGCCTATCTGACCTCCACAACCCAGATGGTACTGAGTAATACGATACCCCTTGGCAAGACTGGTTGTCAGACTTTTCGGCCACTGACTACCTGTAACGACTGTCAAAGCTCTATAAATGACAGCCAGGATCAACAGCTTTATGGGCTCTCTGAGGCACGGAGGAAACCCGGTATGCGTGACTTTAACCTTAGAGAACTTCCGTGCGGATGTTATTATTTAGTCGTAGTATATTGAATGAAATTGTTTTATAATATCTGCCGTCGTGCTAGCATAAACACGCTCCGTGTGACTGCAATGTAAGCTGAAACTGTTAGCACATATTTCTTCACTTTAGTGAAAGGAATATTATCTTTCGTGTAAGGCTTGTCCTCGTTCAAAGAGATTGATGTCGTTCTGTTGTGACTCTCAATCTTTTAGCGGATAACTGACGAAAATGTTGTTCAATATACCTTTGCCAATCAATATACACCCGTCTATGTTAGGTATTCTGAGGAGCTCGTGGCTAAATAATAACAGCATTCAATTTCTAACCTATCCGAATGCAGTGACAAAAGAAAAATTATGAGACTACTTATTGACGTAATTACCCATAACTTATGCAGTACAGGCACATACTTCCGCCTTATTGTGTCCTTATATTTTTACAGAAAATAACACTGATAGGGGCTGACTACTTTCGCCAGGTATGTTTAAGTTCCATGTAATAGGGGGCGAGCCTATTGCCATCAACCGGGCACAAATCCAGACTCCGTGGCTGCTGCTGAGAAATTCCTCATGGAAAAACCCAATAACACTTTGCCCGAACCGGCAGTCGCAATCGCACAGCAGTCACGTTTGCGCCCAATAGACCATCGACGCAACGGTGTTACTTTTTGTACATGTTACATCAATCTCTAACGCAATGCGCAATTTTTCATGTCCATTTTGTCAAAAAATATTTAAGAGAAGTAGTTTTTATTCTTAGAGATAGATTTATTTCGAGCGAAATGATTTGGCTTTGAGAACCTTACGTTAGTTTAAATCGATGGATAGTTTTAAACTTAGTTGGAGCGGTTTAGTGATTGATGGAGCACTGCCAAGGTCCTTATCGGTTACTGTCGACGTGGTAAAGTGCATTGTATTATAAACTTCGTGCTTGTATTTACCACAAGTATAAAATCGGTGCTTTGGTTTAAAATCCAGCCGTTAAGTAAGATTTTAACTATTTAAAATGTATTCATTAACACTTGGTAATTAAGCCAAATAAATGTTTTACTGTCCATTCTTTCTTTCTAAGTTGGGTGCTCATCTAGAGAATATTAGTTTTAGTTGTGACGCGCGATGCTTTCACAAACGGTGTAATAATACAGTGTGTTTTCTCCAAAATCAACGGGTTCAATTCCTGGCTCGCAAAATTGTTTTTTCAAAAATCCAATAATGCAGTTTGAGTTTTCAACAAAATTGGGCTCGAGGCCGCTTTGAGTATTTATCACTATTCCTCATAGTTTTGGATTTAGCATCAACACCCACTTGAGAAAATCATCATGTGAAAAGCAAATACAAACTTGTGTTAATACAGGGTTAACCATATCATCATCAACATCATCATTGGCAGCCTTGTTCCACCTACTGCTAAGTATAGGCCTCCGCCATTTCGTGTTATGGTTCCTTGGTCTGCGGGAGTCTCAACCAGCTTACCCGCGATCTTATGAATACCATCCACCCATCTAGCTTTTGGTCTATTGTTGCTTAATCAACTTTCTTATTACAGGAGAACCAGTGCATGCGCATCAAGATCCTGGGTGACTGCTACTACTGCGTGTCGGGGCTGCCGGTGTCCAGGCCCAACCACGCCTACAACTGCGTCAACATGGGGCTGCAGATGATCGATGCTATACGGTAAGGAACCTTTGTCTTCCTTGGAGTACCTAATGAACAACTGGCATCTACTTCTTCTTGGCTCTTGCATGAGAGAATTCTAAATTATGCTGGCCCAAGTCTTTGCCACTAACACGGCTTCAACGGTGGCAGTGCATAGATCACTTTCACGGCATGTTTTGCGGCATAGAGGGCAGGATAGAAGGTGTAGCATACACCGGTGGAAGTTGATACGAGATTTACGCGTATTTGCGATAACTAAGACCAACGTGGTTTGGCCAAGAGGGCGCAAGTGCGACTGCCGAGCCTGGCTTTAAGGAAATATTCCGAGGATGGGCAGTTTTTTTGGGTCAAATATTTTGCTTAGAATTAATTTTGTCAAGATGTCAAGTGTGACAACAGTTGCGACCCCGAGCTAAATTCCTATAAATATAATACGTAGCCGTGGGATTTGGCTTGATGCGTGAAAGCACAGGACCCGTCTCCGTTGTAGCACTTGGGAGAGACTTGTATTAAGCAGTGGACGCCATTCCAGAGAATACGGGTGATGCTATTTTTACTTTTTTTCCTCAGGTTTGTCCGCGAAGCCACGGGGTTCAACGTAGACATGCGCATAGGCATCCACACCGGTAACGTGTTGTGTGGTGTGCTGGGGCTTCGCAAGTGGCAGTTCGATGTCTGGAGTGATGACGTCACGCTGGCCAATCATATGGAGTCAGGGGGTATTGCTGGGTAAGTAGAACATAGAATGTACTAGCCTATGTCATCATCCGCTTGGAGGTTGGAAATATTCCACTAAAACCAGGATAAAAAGTATTCCATATTTAAACCCAGGTAATGGTCTATCCGTGTGCCTTTCATCTAAATCCATTTAGCCGTTAAGACGTGAAAAGGTGACAGACAGACAACGGATTTATAATATTAGTATGCATGGATTAATTTAAAAAAATAACTTTCAGTTGAATTGAGAACCTCTTCCTTTTTGAAATCGGTTAAAAAATCTTCAACTGCAAAATTTACGTTTAGATAATATGACCTAGTAAATCGATGAGTTGGTCGGCTACTACGGCGTAGTCAAGGCTACGCGGATTGGTAAGAAATTTATTTACATCGATACCTACGCTACGAAGTCGCGCCTTGTAAAATACTGGTAACCAGCTACACCCGGTTAGACTGGAATGCTACACCTTCATAGCTGGGGAAAGTCTAGGCTATCTCGTAGCTATGACCATTTTCGCGTTTGCTACGACGTAGCAAATTTCGCCTACGAATGTTACAGTTCCAAAATAGCACGCGACAATTGTTGGTTTAGAATTTTAAAACTTTATAATTAAGAAATCATCTTAACATGTATAGGCTTCTTTGGTACAGCCCATATTTTTGTCCTGTTACCTATAAGTATAAATATATATTATGGGACTTCCTGGTTGGTCTGGTGGCCGCAAGCGCGACTGCTGAGCATGAAGTCCTGGGTTCGTTTCCCAGGTCGGGCAAAGTGTTATTGGAGTTTTCGATCTGGAATTTTGCAGTACAGCCACGGAGTCCGAATTTGTGCCTGGTTGATGACAATAGGCTTGCCCCCTATTACATGCAACTTAAACATAACTGACGAAGTGTAGGTGTAAGCCTCTGCTTAACCCTTCGTGGAGTACAGGCGTGATGTTATGTTGTGTATGGTGAACATACGGTGTGTTTTTAAACCAGTTCACGTTAAAAAGTTCCAGTAGCCACCATCTTGTGTACAAGTTTAATAATTATACTTGAAAAACTTGACAACAGAGCAGAATATTAATGTTCTAAATCCAATTGTTTCTCGCGCTTTGAACTACTTTCCACCCTCCCTTTTTTTATGAAACACTGAATTCATTTAAGCTTTTACCGGTTTACAAACAAAGTGAGTCGGTTTTTATAAAATGGCAGCACTATCCATTAATTACGTTCGGTTCGGTTCGCAACGAAGTTAAGGGATGAAAAATGTTTAAAATGATCGTAAAATTAAACAGCTTGCGTGTGTTGGTTGTGCTCTTCTTTAATCTAATCTAATTAGCATTTTGCAAAGACAGTATATCTTCCACTATGGTAAAAAGTTTCAATCACTATATTACAAGGACTTAATTATTGTATTTATATAGTACCCTAAGGGCTCCCGCACACGGCATCCGTCATTGACGATCCGTCATAAAACACGATACGTGATGACGGACGGACGTTTACATTGCATACGGTATTGTGTTTTATCACGATCTGGCAAAAAAAAAACTAATTGATGTTCTAATTTGAACATCAATTAGTTTTTTTTTGTGATTTTTCGGGAGCGAGCGCATTAGCGTATCCGTCGCGAATGTGATGGCGCAAGAGTATCGACACAAGTTGCGTCCCACACTAAAGGCTTGCCATCGTCCCGTGGCAAACCATTGGGCTGTAAGATAGCTGGAACGCCGACGGTAACTAGAGCTCGTCGGATAATGTCGTTTATGTTCGCGTGCCGCGAAAACGGCCCGCATTTCGGCTGCATGACAGGCCGTGGTGTCCGATGCTGTTGACAGCTTCACCACAGTGTACACAATAAAGTAAGATTGAAAACGTACAAGTCAAAAAACTTAAAGTTACTGTTATCAAAAGGCCAGCAATTAAACTTATAATAAAAAGTACCAACTAAAGCAAAAGTTAAACACGAAAGATCTATTAGGACAAAAGTTTAAATGAAATTAAAGTATTAAATAACTTTTGGGCCAATATTCCACTTTATAAAACTTACAATTGGATGGCGACCTTTGAATGTTTGATCAAGAAAAAGAGACTTTTTCACCTGAATTATACTTGGCCATAGCGATATAGAGGTAATTTTTGTTTATGATTTTTAAGAACGGAAAGCTTTAACTGCCTCATTGGTCTAGTGGTGGCAATCGCGACTGTCTAGTATAGGGCCCTTGGTTCGATTCCCGGGTCGGGCAAATTGTTATTCGATTTTTCCATCACCAATTTCTCAGTAGCAGCCACGGAGTCTTAATTTTTGCCCGGTTGATGGTAATAGGCTCACCCCCTATTACATAGGACTTAAACATAACTGGCGAAATGTGGGTGTACTATTAGGTACACCTCTGCCTAACCCTTCGGGGATTACTGGCGTGATGTTATGTATGTATGTATAGAAAGCTTTGAATCTTTGAAAAAATGAGATAGGCCCTAGACACAGTTCATAGGTTCAGTCAAACCCGTGAACGAAAAAATTGCGGTCGCGGCTCCGGTCTCCGCAGCCGGTTCGTAACTTGCCCGTAGCGGTTCCTGCTGCACCTTTCATCTTGTCATCATCGTCATCTGCCTCGCTTGTTCCCAACTATGTTGGGCTCGGCTTCCAGTCTTACCTGATTTAGCTGAATACCAGTATTTTACATGGAGCGACTGCCTATCTGAACTCCACAATTCAGTTTGTACTAGGTAATACGATACCCCGTGGTAAGACTGGTTGTTAGGCTTTCAGGCCACTGACTACTTGTAACGACTGTCATAGATCTATAATGACTGCCGGGACTAACGGCTTAGTGTGCTTTCCGATGCACAGAGGAAACTCGGTATGTAATGGGTTGTCACTCATCCACGGAACACCTTAGGCAAGCGTCGCTTAACCTGAAGGTCGATTCATCTTATCATTAAAAACAGTGCTACCCTGTTAACTTCATTCGAGAGCCAAAAGATCGTTGTGGCACTTAACAATCTCCCCGCCATGGGAACCTCCGGCGACCCCCAAAAAATTTTGTTCAGCAGGCCAGAGCACATTTCTAGAGAAGTATCACATTTTCCATAAAAGCACGCCAGTAGTTGTAAAAAATTTATTTGAATTCGGGAGGTCAGGGCGGATCCCACGGCGTCTTGAAAGATTTTTGGACCCGCCGGCGGCCTCTTGTAATAATTTTAACTTTTGACTCACGGCGTTCACAATCAGCAAATTTGGGACCCGGCGGCGACCTCCATGGCCTCCTGAACCTAAAAAGCTTTATATATTGTCGGCAGGGAGAGTGTTAAGGTTGTAATAATAAACCCCTCTTTGTTTAACCTGCTCTAAAGCTGAACAAAGTTCCCATATAATAAACCTGCTTACTTTTATTTCCAGCCGAGTGCATATAACCAAAGCTACGCTACTACAACTGGGTGGTAGGTTCGACGTGGAACCTGGAGACGGAGCCTCGAGAGAAGGATACCTTGCTGATCACAAAGTGGAGACGTACCTTATAGTGCCACCGAGGGTGAGTTTGCCATATTTTATTAGAAGAAGTACCTTTTCCTTACTTACACTATCACTTACGAGATATCTTCCGCGATATCGGGAGCTCAATATGTACATAAACCGTGGAAGCTTAAAACAGTGTTTGAAATATTGTTTCTTACTTTTGTTTCTACACACCTTTTCGTTGTCCGCACCATTGGGGTGGGGTAGTGGAGACAGCGGGAATAAAATTACAGACTTCTCGCCATCCCCACCAGTGGGGACATGACTGTGGGGGAAAACGGGAATATACCATAACTAATGAAGTTACGATTTTCAACTATTACATTTTCTTTGGTTATGATCTCGGACTCTTTTCAAATGTTAGCTATATATCAATGTGGTGTGTACTTTCTTGTTTTCAAGAATGAAAGCTGAAAGCAAAAATATTTGTTTACCAAAACTAGCTATTTAGTTTATGTGGTGTTGTCGGTTAGGAACCTCATATGCAAAGTAGGTTTTTGTTATTGTAAAACGACGTCACGCTTGATTTGAATAAGGATTTTTTTGTTTTGTAAAAGATAACATCAAGCCTGTTATCCCCAAAGCATTAGGCAGAGGCGTACCTAAAAGTACACCCACATTTCGCCAGTTATTTTCGAGTCCCATGTACTAGGGGGCCAGCCTTTTGCCATTTGCTCTGTGGCTGCTACTGGGAAATTCCCGAGGAAAAACCCAATAACACTTTGCCTGACCTGGAAATCGAACCAAGGATCTAGTGCTCAGTGAGAGGTTTTGTATCGTTATTTTGTCCATTTGTAGTCATTTTCAATAAATATTTGTCAAAGAAAAGTATACTCTCAGGGAGGGAGACACACGTGTCATATATCAATAAAATCGTAACACGCCGGAATAAATACGCCATTCGATTAGTTTCATGTCACATTAGAGCAGACATGTGACCGTGTGTCTGTCAAGTCAAGACTAATAATCTTGTAACATTTTCAGTATTTGGGTACTTGATTAGGACGTGTGGCGATCTTTGACACACTTCTTTATAAATATACAACCTTTTTATATTGATGATATTTTCATGTCCGGAATAAAAAGGAAGCAGAAATGGTCAATGAGCTTTTCCTTTGGTGAATGTGTGATTATATATAATCACACATTCACCATAATCTTCTATTTAAATCTGCTCAACACGTTAACAGAATAACTAGTGGAAGTCAACCACTAAAGACGTAACTAGTTTGTGGCTTGTACAGGGTGGAATTTCGAGATGGGGCTGTGAGGGCAGCTATCTTAATCGTTTTTGCAACAGGAAAACTGTCATTTCCATAATATGCAAATACCTATACATTTCTGGGAAAAGTTTTTTTGCAATTTCTGACTTTTCTGGTACAGACCCTCAGTTAGTCCCAATCGACCTTGTATTTTATATGGATCAAACAATCAATCCATATAACACCCGTATCTATAGTCAAGTCAAAGTAATTACTTGAGCTTAAGTAATTACCTGCAAAATTTTTCATGCAATAGACAAGAATTTAAACGAAGTAAGAACCGTTAAAGAAAGCCAAGCTAAGAATTCTAACTTTTTACATTTCTAACTTCAAGCAATTACTAAACTACATAATAAAAATCGTATCTTAAAAAATGACATTCACTCAAGTAAACACTTTGACTTGTTTATAGATACGGCTGTTTGACACAGGATCGATTGGCATCAAAAAAGTTTTTGTTAAAATTGGCCTTTTTCTTACCGACGTTTTTCTAAAATATGTTAGTGCATATCGAAATTTCTCAAAGAGTTTCGGTTAGTCTCCTAAAACCGTTTTCACTTACTACCCCACCTCAATATAAATAAAAAAATTAAAAAAAAAATTCAAGTACAACAGACTCATAATAGAAATATTACACATACAGTCACATTACATAAACAACATTACTAATTCAATTCAATCCAATTCGTAACAATTTAATAACTACTCTATTACTTCTCAATTCAATTACAATAAATCTCTAAAATATTATAATAATAATGTAATAATATTCCAACCTGTATAGGTGTTTTGTTGGCATTTCAATTATTTGGGTGTCTTGATTTTTAAATGGTTGTGTTTGGGAAACTAATCTCTCAAGCGATTTACTGCATATTACGATGCATAAACAATCATTGGCTTAGTGTGTGTTGATAGATGGCCACTTATAAAAATTCAAGACCGAATCGACGTCATACTGATGAACACATGAACATGGCATGCCAAGGCTGCTATATTAGATCTGGAAGTCTTTTCTCATCTCAATTATAACAGTTCTGAAAGCCAATCCCACACATTTCTGGTCTAACCAGATACTAAATATAATTATAATATTTTTGACGAAATTATATTCTAAATTACATTAACAACCTCCATCTACTACCTGTACTATAATCCATAACTATTTCCCTATTGTTCAACATCATTATTCATGATTAAAACCATCATCATGTCACTGATATAATTATTCCAAAACAAAACGTTGCAAGTTCTACATCCCAACATAATCCGTGGTTACCAGCTCAAATGAAGACAGAACTAATCCACATACAACCTTCATACTACACAAACACGTTACTGAAATCGTCTTCAGCATCTCTGAAAGATGTCTATGTCTAAGATTAATGATAACCTTGAACAATGCTTTCCAGTCTAGCGTTCAGTATTAGCGCCTTTTGTGGAAGATGATGAATCGCTTCTTTTCAGCGCGATGATTGTTATTTGAACTTAAGTGGGGATAATTTTCCCTTTTGGTTATTTTTCTGGATAATTTTGTTTGGGATTGTGAATTATTATGATGCGTCGAAGTTAAATTAACTGAGTCTTTTATACCTGGTTAATCCGTATTTGGTGTTTCAAATCCGTTTAATTATGTTTCTAACAAATTGCTTACTCACCTGAAAGATTTTTTGAGCTTTTGTGGTAATAAGGAAACTAATGTAACATAATGTCACGCACACTTTTTTCGACTTACCACGAAATTACGATTTTTACAGACCCTTTTTACTGAGTCTTTCAACTACTTATATTCAGGTCAAAAAAGCCCAGTAAACAGAAGAACACCAAAAAGCCCAGGTTTAAAAATATTTTTTAAATCTACTCGATAGCTCGTCGACTAAGTTTTGATGTTGACATGTATCATGATTTACTTTCCGACCCACTGCGCGATCTGTTCCAAGATTTATCTTCCTAGCCTATTCGTTAAAATTTAACGAGGAACCACCAAGGCGTCAGATATCAGAGATTTTCCGCTTTACGAAAAATATGTTGAAATTGATCGACTGTCTGAATTATTCTAGTTCAAATATCGAGAATATTGCTTTTCACATCTGGTTTCCCCGAATTGTTAGGTAGAGGTGTACTAGTACACCTCCATAATACCTGTCTAGTTGTTTAAGTTTTTATATTTACGATGAAATTGATAGAAATCTCACTTATAAAAGGCTAGAAAGTTTCAAGTAGTTTAATTAGAATTTAAGAACCAAACTCTAGGTCTCTAAGTCTATCATACAAGGCTATGTTTTTTTTTATTATAATTTTGAGACACATATAATCAAACCAAAAGTCGTGACCTCTCAATCCCTTCCTATAACACAAAATTATTTTTTCTTATGATCATCAAAGTCTCAAACACTCATGAAGAGAACAAAACGACCCTTCGCTACGAATAATAATATCTTAAAAAATTTCTTTTATCTGAAATCGTTTCCGTCTTCCATCAAAAAGAAAATTGTCGCGATTTTCACACAATTCAATCAATCGTAAATTCTATTTCAATTGATTGATTCCCGTCATTGGATCTCTCCAATTATGGTTCAAATTCATCCTTCATCAAAAAAGTTTGAAAAATGATTGGGTCCCAAACGAACTATTCATTGCTGAACTCGAGCATGCAAACGCAACCAGTCGTAGTCGCAGTTTCATTGAATTGTAAATCGGTTGCTTTCAGTTCAGTGGGTAAAATAAAATGAAGATGATATTGTTTAATATTTTTTTATTGTATTGAAATTATATTGCTTTGGTGACTGTATCTGTCTCGTGCAAACTGTAATAAAAATGTGGAATTTGGGAGACAAAGTATTCTCGATTTGTATTTTTTGTATTACGTTATTGAATGCATCGAGTGTTATACATAGATGCATTTTGGTTTTGCTACAAAACCAATTTCGTGTGTGCATTCGATCTACTAAAAATACTAAGGATTTATGGGTGCATGGGTAGTTGCATAAACCATTGAGAATTATCACTGATCATAGTCAATCTTCTTCTAAGCGTGTCGATGACAATTCAAATTGAGTCAGCCCAAAATTTGGCGACGAGTTTGGCATTTTCAGTAGCGTCCATCAGCTCCTGTTATTGGCAAACAGCAGGACAGGCAGGACACGATATCAAGTGTCGCATGGTCTATGGGGCAACATTACATTTACACTTTAGGGCAGAATCATCTATGATTCTCCAACATTGATAGCTCTTTCTTCTTAGTTTAGCCTAGCCTATCATAGAACTTTCTTTTTAACTATGATACCCATGTCAGTCGTAGTGCCGAAACAGGCATTAATTTTGTAAGTCTTTCAAGTTCGTGTTTTTGTTTGTGATTTGAGAGCATTATAATGTAAACACAGTTTTAAATAAAATGCGAATGCATCCAATCGCTGTAACAATTCCTACTCACTCAAGTTACGCGATAGGTACCTCTCATTTCGTGTGTATAGTTCAATCAAGCGTGGCGCGAAGTCATCGGTGGCGAATATTGCCAATATCCGTGTAGGTATATCACTTCTAGTGGCATCGTGTGTTGAGACAACTATTGTTTCATGTTATTTGGAACATTGGATATGAATACTATTTTAAGTAATAGGTGTTAAATTAACGGATCGTGTTCGAAACACAATACTGCGCTCCAAAACAAATATAGCTGACGTGGTTCAAAAGGCTGCCCAACTCAAATGGGACTGGGCAGGACATATCTGCCGCATGCCGGACAAACTGTGGGCCAAAAGTAGCAGGAAACTGGTGCTCTGACACAATGAGGCGGGGTCGCGGCAGGCCACGAAGGAGATGGCGGGACGAACTGGACAGGTTCCGTCCGAACTGGAAGGAGGACGCGCGGGTTCACGAGAAGTGGAAGGAGTGGAGGGAGGTCTTTGCTCAGGAGTCGGACAGAGCAGGCTTGTGAAAAAAAAAGTATAATTATGGTCATCATCATCATCTGCCAAACCTTTTCTCAACAATATTGGGGTCGGCTTCCAGTCTCGGGTCGCATTCAGCGGAATACCACTATTTTACATGGAGTGCTGCCTATCTGACCTCCACAACCTAGTTAGTACTGGGTAATACGATACCCCTTGGTAAGACTGGGTGTTAGACTTTCGGGCCACTGATTACCTGTAACGACTGTCAAAAATATGTAAAATGACAGCTTGGTCCCACGGCTTAACGTGCTTTCCGAGGCACGGAGGAAACTCAGTAGGTATGTAATGGGTGGTCATCCATCCACGGACCAACCTAGACAAGAACAGCTTAACCTGAAGATCGACCCGACCGGCTGTTGTGTTCTGTTTACGAGCTCACGATTTTAGAAATAATCAATATGATGAAAAATGCTCTGCGGAAATGACTTAGATAATACTTAGCGGTGTTGTAAATCATGATAAAGAGAGCGCTTTTGACTTCCTTACCGTACTAATATTATAAAGCTGAAGAGTTTGTTTGTTTGTTTGGCTGAAGGCGCTAATCTCAGGAACTACTGGTTCGAATTGAAAAAATATTTTAGTGTTGGATAGTCCATTTATCGAGGAAAGCTATAGGCTATATTATTGTATTAATGCTGTACCTACCTATTCAACACAAATGTATTTTTGTTCAGAATAAATGACTAATGACTAATGACTAATGACTATGCCATCACGCTGCGATCAATAGCAGGGGAGCATCAAACAAAAATATAACGCAGACAAAGTTGCGCGAGTCAGCTACTCGTAGTCTCATAATAAGAGGCGAAAGGTAATTCTCACGACTAGGGTGGAAATAGAACAAATCAAAAACATATTTTTTTTTGCAAAAAATATTTCCATGAGTTATTTTAAGGATTATATGTATTTATATGAGTCTCTTTACCCATCATTAATTATTTATTTACAGAAACATTGAACGCTCTTCAAAGTTGACTACCTAAACCTATTAAGTTATTTCCCTACAATTCGGAGAAAATGTTCCCGCTTTTACTTGGCAAGTAACTGAAAGAATTCTGAGAAATTCGTCGCCATACTGTTGTCTGTTGGTTTAGTCAGTCAGGGTACTTGTTAGCCAAAGGCACGCCGGAATTTGGTTTTGTTTTTCCAAGTAATTACGTTCACGCCCTTATTTTGTTGATTTTATATTTATTTAGGTACTATTTTTGTTGTTTTTTTTTATTTTCATTCTCATCTGCGTAAGTGTTCAGCGTCTTAAATTTTCTGCAGGTGTTTTTGCAAAACTTTCAGACACTACAAATCTTTCGATTAGGTATTAATGGAACCATATTTGTTTTGAGGTATACATATATATTGTGGAAGGGTGACCGACGAACAAACGGTTTCCACCTCCCCAAAAAATCTGCCGTTTCCTACTAAAGTGCAAAAAAATAATGTTAATGTATGGAACAGTAGATTTTTTTAAATTTCCCTTGAAAATTTCTATGTACAGAATGATGACTATGTGGTAGCCCCTTCACTCCCTTCCAATCTTTATAGGAACCAGACAAATACAAGAGAAATAGTATGAAATTATAAGAAATCAAATTCACATTAAATTAAATAGAAACACAATTCTAAATTAATCAAATGTCAGGTTATCAGACACAGATTATCAATTGTCTGGTTTTAAGCGATCACTTGAAAAGAGATTCGTCTTGAGATTATATTAACCCGGAACGTGAACTTGATCCAACTAACTTAACATAGTTATTGGAGACGCTTCATCCCCGGAGGCTTCACCGTAAGTGTTATTAGTGATACGCCTATCTAAATACATGATGAACGTATCTTCTATCTAAAAGATTGCACAAGAAACGGAACTGTTTAATTCGGTGTTATTATGAGATATCAAAATGTTACCTTGCAAACGTTAAATATGAACATTCCGGAAACAAATTATCTCCTCCTTTTTTACAAGTTGGTTAAAAAAATCAGTGAAAATCACATATTTAATGTTCTAAAAACTACGTTTACACAATATCTTTACAAATTATAGACCATTTATGTTATTCTGATATGTCGTTTCAGTAGTTTTTGTGTGAAAGAGTAAAAACAAACATCCATCATTCCATCCTCACCAACTTTTGCGTTTATAATATTAAAGTAAGATCAGATCAGTAAGTTATATTGCGATACCGCCCATTGTGTACTTAAAATTTCATTTGGTATTAACACAATGATGTAAATAATATATAGAGTTTTCTCTCTATCCATTATACATGACTATGCAACACATTTGCAACAAAAGAACCCAAATTGACTCTCACTAATCAAATCTTGCCAACTACGAGTACTGTAACTTCGTCACACAAACTAAAATTGTTTTATCACTAACAATTACTTGAAAGTTTTGGCCTCGAGGGACTGAAGTGACTGAAACTAGCCAACTTCAGTGATAAACTTAATTACTGGACACTTGCTTCACTTTCAAATAATAATTTTCGAAGTTGCAACTTGGTTTGGGGTGAAATTGAAACTAGTATTAGGTTTGAGGCTCATAACTGATTGTTCAAAGACGAAGACAACTTCTAATGATGAATCAATCTAGATATATAAAGTTATAAAATGACTGATTCACTGACTGATCGATCAATGCACAGCTTAAACCGCTGGGTCTAGCAGCATGAATTTTTGCACAAACATTCCTTAAATAACGTAAGTGTGCACAAAGAAGGGATTTTTGGAAATTCATCCCCTAAGGGGTTAAATTAGGGGTTGAAAGTTTGTAAGAAACTTTGTCCACGCGAACGAAGTCGCGGGCTACAGCTAGTAATAAACAAATACAGCCCAGGTACAGTACAAATACATCCTAAAAATAATTTAAAAAATAACTGAAGATTGCTTGTTTCGATGTCAAATAAATCTGAAAAAAAAGTAATCATTAATTTCAATGAAAAGCAAGAACAAAATCGTCTTCTAACCAAGGACTATAAATTATGTACAACTGATCCTAATTACAACATAAAATTCTTGATAGCGACAGAAAGTGAGTAAATAGACATAAATCATCCACTAGACCGAACTCAGATCAAAGCTATTTCCTGATACATTAACAATGAATCATATTCAAGCGTATCTAATGTTATAAGCCACTTGACTGCAGATCACTGCTGCTAACACAAAGCCTACGGTGAAATCATTGAGGCTGATTCAGTGGTTTGACCAGAGCTAATCTGGTGCAAATGCTGCTGTTTTCCTTTAGGCCACAACCTCATCCATTGCTATGGAATGACTGAGAAAATTAACTGCATTTGCAAATTAAACTGCTCGAAATTAATGTAGAGATTGCAAAACAATACATTATTTTGGCGATTCAGATGTCAATGACAAATAAAAAGGCAACATTGCTCCATACATTTTGGTCATAGTCTTATAGGATTCATCATCATCATTACGTCTTTGCTGTTTGAGAATTGTCGGGGAAAACCAGGTATTTTATTTTGTGTACATAACACATTACATCAAACTCAAACTCAAAGCATTTATTTCAATTAGACCATTAAAGGCACTTTTGAATGTCAAAACACAAAAAAAAAATAAGCTACAGTCCCAGTCACGGGGCATAATAACTTGTGAAAGTACTGTAGTTGCCCATTCGAAAGCGTAGATCTCTATGGAGAAGAATGGGCAAGAAACTCCATGGACACTCATCACACCTGTTATCCTCTAAGGGTTAGGCAGAGGTACACCTAATAGTACACCGACATTTCGCCAGTTATGTTTAAGTCGCATGTTGCATTATTATTGTTAGGGGGCGAGTCTATTGCTATCAACCGGGTACAAATCCAAACTCCGTGGCTGCTACTCCTGTAATTCCTGATGGAAAAACCCAACAACACTTTGCCCGACCTGGGAATCGAACCCAGTACCTCATGCTCAGCAGTCACGCTTGCGAGCACTAGACCAACGTTTAGTCTCATCAGCAGTGATCGGAGTAGGTAGATTGAATTGGGGTCATTGATCCGAAAGGCATATATTAACGTGGACATTCCTCCGGAATTGGTTGATTATTAAAATAAACGAAACTTAGGTAGGAATTGTATTAAAATGAGCAATATTATATTCTTCCTAATTTTTTTAACGGCACACAGTCACGATTAGACACAACCCAACGACCAATCAGAACAAAGGATCATGAGTGGTGCACTAACCGGTTATCAAAACAATGCGTACGCCCACCGACGACATGCCAGGTAGCTCACTCGTTTACTTTGGTTCGTAGAGTGCGCTTCTTTGTTTGTTACTGTGTTGTGAAAACGGTACTTGACCCTGGCTTGTCTACATACTGATTTCTGGAATCTGCTCAAAACCACGATTTGGCTCGAATATACGGACTTAGATTTTTCACTATTTATTTATTCAACAGATAAATAATAAATTAATTTAGTTTTGATACCTTCCTTTAAATTTTGATTTAAGTAGCAATAATATCACTACCAACATTAACAATATTTAATTGAATCTGGAAATACCGGAATTACTTTCCGGAAAAATGGCTTATCCATGTTATTCTTTCTGTGTGCATTTATGATACAAGTACCAAAAATCAATCTACCTACTCCGATCACTGCTCATCAGTCTGTGTAATAGACGGCAAAATAAAACATAAATACAAAAACTACACGTATTGATGAAAGCCAAAACGACCAACTATTGAAACTATAAAATTCTTCTGTTACGAACAAACAAGACTACAACAAAGCTAAAGACAAAAGCAATGCCGACTCATCAACCGGTCTCCGAGGTGAATTACAGCTGCAATCAACAGAGATCATTCAATTCAACTTGCGACGTTATCTATTGAACTCTCGAGTCTGCTGAGAACTTTCTGATTAGTCGCCACGATATTACGACTGTTTGAAAAATGTCGGATTAAGGATTTCTTTCTTGTTAAGACACTCCATTTTCTTGTATTATGTTTATTGAGTTTTAACACCTGTATCTATAAACAAGTCAAAGGCATGACTTGAGTAAAAGTAATTAGTTAAGATGCGATTTTGATTCTGTAGTTTAGTGATTGCTTGAAGTAAGAACTGTCAAAAGTTAAAATTTGTAGCTTTACTTTTTTTTGACGGTTCTTACTTAATTCAAAAACTTGTCTATTACATAAAAATGGTTGCTTAAGTATTTACTTAAACTCACGTAATTACTTTAACTTGTCTATTATGTAGTTAATAGGGTTAGTATCATAAGACGTTATTGGGTTTTTTCATAAGGTATTTCAGTAGCAGCCACGGAGTCTGGAATTGAGACGGTGGATGGTAATAGGCTCGACCCCTATTACATGGGACTAAAACATAACTGGCGAAATATGGGTGTACTATTAGGTACACCTCTGCCTAATCCTTCGGGGACTACTGTAGGTATGCGTGATGTTATGTTATCGTAAGTTAACAAAATATTAACTCTCTCCCTCTCTCTCTCTTCTCTCTCTCTCTTATTTTTACTCTCTTTGTTTTTTTTATTATTTGTTATTTAATAGTGGGGTGTAACTTTATAACTTTGATCTTGGTAATGTGACACGGGTCTTTGTTTACATAAGAGATAAATAAGGGGATTTTGACTCCCGTTGTTCCATGTTACAAGTAAAACGGTTTCTATAGCTTCGATTTTGCACTAACACCTAATTATCTGTTGGTTTCTTGGGCTGTTTCACTCGCCATTTTGTTTTTGGAGTCGTCTAATAATTCTTTATTTATCGCGCGGTTAGTGCCTAACCTGGTGTCAGTTTTTATGCCACCCATGGGCCTCTGACTTGACTTTACATGCCGTCGAGGAATATCCTGTTTTCCTTAATCGAAGTTAGTAATAATTATACAAAACGCACATGATTCAAATGTCAGAGGTACGTGTCTTGGGTTCGAACTCGAGACTTATGACTTGGCAGTCTAACGGTCACACCCCTACGCTACAACTGCTTCCAATACTAAAAGATGACGATTATGTTTGCAGTAGGTTCAATTTGTTTTTCTATCTTTTGAAACAATTAATAGGAATGTTAGTGTAGTTTTATGTCCCAGGTGTTATAAGTGTTTTTCTAAGTAAGTATCTGTGTTGGTTTTCGCGGTTCAAATTGTTCATATCTGAGATGAGTTTAGTTTTATCGAACTTTATATTGGTTTTATTACATAAATATTAGTTCAGAATGGGACTTGGAAATGTTGAAATATATACCTAAGTTATTCATTAGAAACTGTATCACCCATCTGGTTCTACTTTTTGATAATTCACAAAAAACAAAAGGATAAAACAGATCAGCTTGTACTAGTGGTGATCTCAATCAATTCTGAGACACAGGAATACGAAAATAAATACGTGTTTTTCATCATTTTCGCCTTGTATTTTTGTTTCTTCGGCCACGATGTCAATATCAATTTCTGATACCGTTGTCAAGTTAAGCCAACGACGTGTAAAGCCTTGTCTCGATTTTTGACATTAACTTCCTTTTCCGAGTAAATGTTCAGATATAGTGTGAATTTGTTATTCTTATGTTCGTTACATTCTTGGACTTTGACAGATATCGTACTGTCCGTACTAGTGGGAATAAAACTGCAATCATTTTGCTACTTAGGTTGTTTTATAATGTTTACCTACAGTTAAACTAGACATAAATTAACTCAACCTCATAGCTAGTGACGTTGACTTATTCGATTGTTCTCTGAGTGAGTTTACAAAAATTTTACATTACACAACACATCACGCGGGTTATCCCCGCAGGTTTAGGCAGAGTAGTACCTAATAGTGCACCCACATTTCACCAGTTATGTTTAAGTCCCATGTAAAAAGGGGCGAGCCTGTTACCATCAAACGGGCACGAATCCAGACTTCGTGGCAGCTATTGAGAAATTCCTGGAAAAACCCAATAGCACTTTGCACAACCCGGGAATCGAACCCAGCACCTCATTCATGGTCAGTAGTCGCGCAAAAAATACAGTGCGTGTAATTAGTAACCAGAGTTAATATTGTTATTGTGTACACTATCTTATTAGGTAACCCTGTAATTATAATCGTTAGATAGAAAAAATATATTAACTAGAAGGTTGTTCGAACAGTACGATAAACTAAGCATCTGTCTCTTGGGAGTCCAATTGTCGTTAACAATTATTCGTTTTGATTTCAGAAACCTTCAGAAAATGGCCGCCTCTCAGTGTGCACAGTAGACCGCAAAGCAAGCATCGTATCTTCGCTATACCAGGATATATCCCCAACTAAGCCAAGAGACAACATCAGTCCTGCTCCTTCACAGAACAGCTTCAATGAAATGGAAACCTTCCCGAGCAGAGTGCTGCGGACTGAGTCTTTAAGAACCACTGGAGGTAAGTTCTCAAAAATTCTTAAGACAGCTTTGTTAGGTACAGTACGGTTTGGTTTGTTAGGTAGGTTTGGTGGCTTGGTTGACTGTTAACCTTTTTTTAACGTTAGAGGTTTGAACCCAGAATTCTCATGAAGATTTTTCTTGAGGAAAACAAAAGGGATGAAGGAGGAATCCGATCGGATTTGGATCAAAATTGTTTCACATCGCAACATGTCTCAATTACTTCGACTCTAAACCACAATCGCAAAATGTAGGACTAGATGTACCTCTGCACATCTCTGCTCAACCCTTGTGACAGTACAAATGTATGAAATTTTAGACGATAATATCATCCTCCATTCCTTTGTGTTCTACGTTCATAATAATTATAATTAAATATGTTTTATTACGGTAAGTAAAACAATTCTAAAATATTTTCCAGATCTCAGTAGACGAGCATCAATGAAGGTAGTGGCTTTCGATAGCAATCAGGCGACCAGTCCCGGTGAAGGTCTTGGCAATGGAACTGTTGTCACTGTTAAACCTAAGAGTCGCAGTGGGTCTATTATTGGAGCCATCAGTCCTATTATGGGCACAGGTAAGTGCGCTATTAATGATGATGAATAGAAAGCTAGGAACAAAGTTATTGTCAAAGTTTAATTCAGATGAAATATCTTTCTGATTGTGGTCCGAGGTAGTGAGCTATGATTCAATGATTAAATATTTTAAAAAATGCCTCATTATTTTAAGGTGTTGTAAAACCAAACAATGATTACTGCTCAGCCTTTATTGTCTTCGGATTCACTATTTAATATACGTGAATGTAAAGCTTTCAGTAAAACCGAAATTAATAACTCCTCCACTGTTTATCCAGAAAGTTCTAGTAGCCACAGTGATCAACCAACTCCTACCGGGACTTCTACATCATCTGGGGTTCGGACACCATCCGGGGCTTTAACGCCAAGTGGACTATTAACACCAACGGGGGGACTAACGCCATGTGGGGCATTAACGCCTTCTGAACCATTGACCCCCACTGATTTTTTGACCCCCACTGAGCTATTAGCACCCTTATTCCTTAGGATGATAAGTACAATGTCGACTGAATCATTATGTTAGTGTCTTTGGATCTTTTCAGACGTGGCTAACAATGTCGTATTTTGAGTCTGATCTTAACTTGACAATAGATTTTAGTTCATCTGGTTTTATGTCCATAATCGCATTTTGAAGTTTATCAGTCGCCTTTGTATCTTTTACATAGTTATTATTTTAGTATATAAAACAGGCAATATTAGCTCTGTCATCAACTACATCAATCAAAAAAACGTTTTTTGGGAGTGATTATATATAAATGTTAGTAATCTTTAACAACTATTCTCTAGTCTCTAAGTCCCATTAGATTACGCATGTTAAATTGATTTTATTGTAACTTAATCAGATGTTAAAACCTGTACAGTGATCATTTTAGTCTTAAACCATACAGAAATACTTTTACAGTTTTAAAGTCTCAGTGTCCTAACCATGGATTTTACCTGTATCGCGTGAAATATCATCTGAAATTTTATCTTGGTTAATAACTTTGATGTTTTTTTCCAGCGACTCCTGGGGGAGTACCAACGAGATCTCGACCTTCAAGCAAGATGACTAAATACGTGGAGTGTTGGGGTGCAGACAAACCTTTTGCCAACATAACTGACTCGACTCTTGCCAAGAATATTGGAATTTCTGTAAGTTTGATAGCTCTCTACTTTTTATTTGTTTCCATCTTTATTTATTTCACTATTTATGTTCTTTAAGAAACAATATAATGATAACTTTTGTGTTCTCTCGCTTCAATTTATTATTGTTGTTTGTCCGTTTTCTAACTACCTACACTTTTATTTTTATATTTTTTGCAGAGTCTAGTAATGATAGAACAGAATCTTCTTCCTCAAAGGACTACATGTTGTGACTGCAGGTTAGCAATAACTTTACTATGTCTGAAGTTTCCCGAAACCCAACATCAATAAAACACGATCTATCCATTTAGCCTGTATTGTACCACAACTGGGCATAGTCTCGCTGTCCTTTTTCCCCCACATTTCTATCGTCCTCTGCTATAAAAGGCAAGTTTTTTCAACAGGAATGAAGTCTAAAATTTGTAAACCTACACTGTCATTTACGGGATATCTTCCGTGATTATTGATTAGTGTGAGCTCCCGATATATCGACGCTGTTGCAAGCGCCATGATCAACCATCCAACCATTGAGTTATCCCGCGATCATGGCGCTTGCAACAGCGTCGATATATCGGGAGCTCACACTAATCAATAATCACGGAAGATATCCCGTAAGTGACAGTGTAAGTTTAGTTATAAACCGTGAAAGCTTATAATAAAGTGTAAAATTAGTAAATGTACCGGCTGGCACACTTGCTATGGCTGGGATTGGTGGGAGGGAGTATATTGAAAGTCTTCAAGTTCCTTGTTACCGCCTGAACTGTGTCATAGTCATGTTTTCTATTGTTTCCAGCACCAACTCCGAAGGCATGAACCGCGTGACCCTCTGGTTCAAGAGCAGTACTCAGGAGCGTCAGTACCGCAACCAGTCGGACGCGCAGTTCAAGTACAACGTCGGGTGCGCAGCCGCGCTATTCGCCTTGTTGGCGTTTATACAGCTGCTGACTGTCCCTAAGTGAGTACACATCGTTCTGTTTTTCATGTGGTATGGTACATGTACCTTAACACCATCTACTCTGGTCTTTATAATCGTGTCTGCTATAATAAATTGTTTTGAATACATGAAGCAGAATGAAATCCTAACTTATTTGTAATAAGTTTAATGAGCCATGAACATCATCTCAAGGATGCACCCATAACCCATTCGTCTGTGACATCATAATTAAGGTCATTAAAGCGAAGTTCTACAAATCAATTACTGGCAATAGCGCCACAACACCATGTCTTCCGCCATCGGCATCCAGGGACCCGGGGTTTAACATTTGAACCAATGATTGTATGCTAAGGCATATACAACTAATCTATCATCACCTTTCTTTTCCAGAGGCGTAGTTCTATACGCATCCTTCGGTCCTACACTCTTCACTCTACTGGTCTTCTTGTACCTGTCGTGGTATGACGGCAGCAAGAGGTCGCGAGGACTGCGGCCGATATCTGATGTTCCTGATGATTTGTATGCTGATAACTGCACAAAGCCTGGACAGGTAAGTTCTGGTGCTACACTTGAAAAAAAACTAAAAAGAGTTATTAAATCATAGTTTTTAACCGACTTAAAAAACGGAGCAGGTTCTCAATTCGGTTGTATATTTTTGTGTTTGTTACCTCATAACTTCGTCATTTATGAACCGATTTGAAAAATTCTTCTCTTGTCTGAAAGGATATACTTCCCGATTAGTTCCATAGAAATTACATCAAAATCGGTTTAGTAGTTTGGTTTTTAAATCAAAATATCTGGAAAAAATGTGTAATTATCAAAGTAAAAGAAATTGCGAAATTGATAGTTGAAAAGGCTTTGTATGTGATACGATAACTAAAAAGGGTAAAATAAAAACCTTTTTGCAAAAAAATAACCAACTTCCAAAAAAACACAAAAAAAAATAAAATAACTTTTTTCGGAAGTCGGTGGCAAAACAGTCAATGAAAGAAAAAATAGTCACCGACTTCCGAAAGTAATGTTATTTTTAATTTTTTTTATGTCTTTTTGGAAGTTGGTGTTTTTATTAATATTGGTTACTTACGTTATGATATCGGTTTTGCAACAGCCGTGTAAATAAGAACGAGGAACATAACGTTTGTTTAATTTTTCAGGTGGTAGCTAATAATCAGTTTATAAGGCTGACGATGTTTACGGTGTCCGTGCTACTCATAGGTGCATGTGCTGTTATCAATTTGGTAAGATATTACAATATTAATGAGAGAGATGACTGATGAAAATTATCTAAGTTTATTACCTGATATCACAAAAGCACTTACCTGTTACTATGGCATATGTTTCAGACACAAAAGTGAGTATCTGAAATGTAATGAGTTTCTAAGATCGCTTGATTGTCTAAGGTCATATGAGTGTCTTTGATCAGAATCACAATTCAATTGGGATTTTTATTATACTGCTTAGCTATAAATAATTAGTGTCGTGCTTACTGAAAATGCATTTCATAAGCCCCCTTCCAACAAAATACCCCCGAAACTTTTTTTGTGTGGTTAATACTGGCAAAGGGCTCCCCAAATTTTCAGGCAATTTTTTTTAATTTTTTTGTTTATCCTCAAAGGCAAGCCAGCCTCATCATACCTTAACCTATTCTAAACTAAACTACAAATACAATATAAATAAAATTAAAATTCTATAAATATATCAGCAAGGAGAATTGCTATCTCCGGTGAAGGTAGCGCTAAAACTACAACATATGGACCGGTATCATATTCATTCAATTTAGGCGTATGCAATAGTGTTTCTCTTTCCTTCCTACTCCTTGTACACTCTACAAGCAGATGGTGTACATCTTCAACTGTTCCACATGCCTCACAATTGGGAGAATCCACTTTCTTCATTAAAAAGCCAAACTTCCGAGATGGGTAGGGACCAGAGCGTAATCTATGAAGCAGAACAATATGACATCGAGGTATTTTTTAATCTCACAGAACTTGCCAATACTATTTCCCTTTCCACTTTGTTTTGTCCAGTGCGAGACTAATAAATACTTTTTCTTTCTTTATTTCCTTTCCAGTTCCAATCGTTCGTAATAATAGACTACCCGATGTACCTGCGCAGTAACGGAAGTTTGAACTGGACGGAGTACAACTACACCGAAGACAATGGCGTAGGAGGCTTCCACATCCACAACGATGTCGATTCTGCACCAGTAAGTTCTTTTGTAAGTGACGGTAGTTTGAAAGAAGTAAATTTGCTAACAAGGATGACTGGATCTTGATGAATAAGGTGACTGGATCATGACTAATACTAATTAGTAAATAAGGTAACAGTAGCTGTGTAATTCTTGGAGGAGTGCTCTTGTGAGGAGCTCTTGGTTAAATAATATCAGCCGCTCGGGTCAATCTTTAGGTTAAGCCGCGCTTGCTTGGGTTGGTCTGCGGATGGGTGACCACCCATTTCATACCGAGTTTCCTCCATGCCTCGGAAAGCACGATAAGCCGTTGGTCCCGGCTGTCATTTGTAGATCTTTGACAGTCGTTACAGGTAGTCAGTGGCCCGAAAGTCTGGACATTCAGTCTTACCAAGTTGTATTGTATTACCCAATACTAACTGGGTTGTGGAGGTCAGATAGGCAGTCGCTCCATGTAAAATACTGGTATTCAGCTGCATCCGGTTAGACTGGAAGCCGACCCCAACATAGTTGGGAAAAGCTAGGCATATGATGAGTAACTGTGTAACTGTTTGGGATTTTTTTGCGCAAACAAAACTTAATTGACGTAGTGATGGGAATAGTAAAAAAAAATAAAAAATAAACTACATCAATAACAGAAAGATTTTTTAGGATAGGGATAGCCCATTTATCGAGGAAGGCTATAGGCTATAAAACATCACGCTGCGACCAATAGGAGCGGAGCATTCATAAAAAATGTTACGCAGACGAAGTTGCGCCCGTCAGCTAGTTAAAAGATAAAAATCAACTAATTATCGCGTTTTTTTTGTTGTAAATCCAGAGTTACCTGTACAGCTCAGTCCTGACGCTAGCCTCAATATCAGTGTTCCTCCGAGTGGGCTTCGTGCTCAAGCTGGTCCTGATGCTGATCACTCTGGTGTGTCATATCACACTGTTCGCGTCCGCTGAGCTGTTCTACGAGTACCAGAAGAAAGATTTAGAGAATGAGTGAGTAAATTTAAAGTACAATAAAACTAATAAGCATAGAATATAATATATTTATTCGTAACCTGTAATTGGCAACTGTATAGACTACATAACATAACATCACGTCTGTAATACCCGAGGGGTTAGGCAGAAGTATTAGTACACCAATATTTCGTTAGTTATGTTTGTCCCATGTATCTAATAGGGGGCACATTGCCATCCACCGGGCACAAAGCCAGACTCCATGGCTACTACTGAGAGATTCCTGATGGAAAAACACTTTGCCCGACCCGGGAATCGAACCCAGGACCTCATGTTCAGCAGTCGCGCTTGCGACCTCTCGACTAGCGAGGTAGTCGACTAATAGGCTGTATAATGGATAAGCTCGTATAAGTATCTTTAAAAATGAACATACTTCCACTGATTCAGAAGGCAGTACTCCTCGATACGGCTCGTATTGTGAGGAGGTTCCTGTCTCTGGAGCCCTAACCACCGGTAGCTTGGACCCTGCTCCCGATACCGGTGGATCACTATTTTTTAATATATTTAAATGATTTTTATATATGTTAAATAGAGAGAACTTACTACTAGAAATTGAAGAAGATTCTATCCTTATACATACATAAACTCACGCCTTTTTACCATGGGGGTAAGCAGAACGCCACTTGCTGTGTATACTCCTTTTGCCCCGTCCTCGTTCATACATCTGGTCATCGTATTACTCACGCCAGTTGCGAGTACTCCGCATATGACCTTTCTGAAGATTCTTCCTATAAATATTATATTTATTCTATCTCTTCCATAAAAATCTTTATTTTGTCTATTGAAATCTCCGGAATTGAAGAAAGAATTGATTTATAAAATTTTTGATTCACATAATTTGACTGTTTTTTTTGTGCGTTTTTAAACAACCTAGATCGTTTATACGAAAATAAGTTCAAAAAAAAATTACAACGTTTTCCAGATTCACAATGCTAGCGTACGCCACTAAAGCCGGCATGGTGCTGGTGTTCCTGGCCGCGTTGCTGCACATCCTGGACAGGCAGATAGAGTTCACGTCGCGGACTGACTTCCTGTGGAAGGATAAGCTCAAGTTCGAACAGGAGGAGGTGGAAACTATGCGGGGGATCAATAAGGTGCGTCTGGTCATGATTCGGTTTTATGACTTGACTAGCTGTTGCTCTCGACCTACGTTCGCATGAAATTATTATAATAATATAAGTTTCCTATTTGAATCCGATTTGGTTAACGATTTCAAGAGTTTTACATTTTCACGGAACCCTAACTCTTTTTCTGAAATAAAATTAAGCCATGTTACACCATATGACATCAGCTATCTGCCAGTAAAAGTCCCGTCAAAATCGGTCAAACCGTTTCAGAGATTAGCCGGAACAAAACGACAGACAGAAAATAATGTTGACACTTGTGTTCATTCCAGATTCTTCTAGAAAACATACTACCAGCTCACGTCGCAGAACATTTCCTGACTAACGTTGCATCTGAGGTTGGTATATCTAAGTTTCCTAAACTATCTCTCATGAGGATCTTGAAGACCTCGGAGTCTTTAATCCCTCATCCCAACTAAATTCTTCTTCCAGGCAGAGTTGTACCACGAGAGATACTCAACGATAGCTGTGATGTTCGCGTCTATACCGAACTACAAGGAGTTCTACGACGAGACTGATGTCAACAAGCAAGGCTTGGAGTGCTTGCGGCTGCTCAATGAAATCATTTGTGATTTTGATAAGGTAAGCATTCGAAATAGCCGGAACATAGAAACAGTACGTAGCTTTTATTTTATTAAATTCTTTTGCTGGAGCTGTGTTTATTCAATTATAGTGGCCTAAAATAATTGAGATCGATGAGAGGAGCTCATGACTGAATAATAACAGCTGCTCGAATCTTCAGTTATGCCGCGCTTGCCTCGGTTGGTCCACGTTAAGCCGTTGGTCCCGGCTGTCATTTGTAGATCTTTGACACTCGTTACTTGTAGTCAGTGGTCCGAAAGTCTGACAACCAGTCTTACCAAGGGGTATTACCCAGTACTAACTGTGGAGGTCAGATAGGCAGTCGGACCATGTAAAATACTGGTATTCAGCTGCTTCCGGTCAGACTGGAAGCTGACCCCAACATAGTTGGGAAAAAGCTAGGCAGATGTTGATGATGATGAACAAAACATTAGACGAAACCTTTGTCTAGCTCTTGTTGTTGTAATAAGAGGATTATCAACTGTGTACTTAATATGCTGATTATAAGAACTTAGAAGAGTGTACGATCATTTGTGTTGGTGGAAATAATACCAGTTTAAAATATACGTTTTCAGCTACTTCTAAAGCCAAAATTCAGCTGTATTGAGAAAATAAAGACAATAGGAAGCACATACATGATTGCTTCTGGTTTGAGACCCGGCAAGGAGGAACAAAATGTAAGTACTTTTCATGTATTATTCTATTCTTCTTCTTGAGATTTTTTCAACTTATTTGGAGCAGGCTTCCTTGTATACCAGCACCAGGATGGAGTTTCTTAGGTGTTTGATGGTGGAGATCTGAAAGCGAGATCTCTCGACAGTGGTGTACTGAAAGGCTGGTGAACTGATTCTTGAGCGTATTTTATTTTTCGAGCGTTTGGAGTTCTTCTTCTGTTATAGTCTTGCACTGTTAGTTTATCTTGAGTAGGCATTGCTCTATGGGGATTTCACAAAATAATTGCGCAAATTTTGTCCTTGCAATAGCGCCTTGCAAACGATATTCGAGCACTAAAAAATCGTTGTAGTTTGGCTTGTTCGGTTTACCATGCTTAGTTTGTGGGTCATAGATAATTATGACCCACAAACTAAGCGTGGTAAACAGAACAAGAAACCTCGTGGAGAAATGTGTGTATTTGCAATAATATCGGGCGCTTTCATTTTCCAGGATGCGACAAGTAAAGAGGAGCATACGGTAGCCATTCTAGTGGAGTTCGCGATCGCTCTCATGACGATACTGGACCAGATCAACAGGGAATCCTTCCAGAGGTTCAAACTTAGGATAGGTAAGCAAATCTATGTTACTTAATAGTTAATTAGGTCCTTCCTGGACTTAAAAAAACCTTATACAGAGTGTAGGGGACATTAACTGAATTCGTGGTAATGTTTCTTCATTACCAACTTCCTACACTTGCTCCAAATAGCTTGGGGCCGGCACAACACGTTTTTTTATTCCATTCTTCCCTCTCAGCAGTTACGTTTTTTAAGCAAACATTTCCTCCTTTTTATTTCATTCCTCTGCAATATATCCTTTGGCGTTCCTTTCCTTCTTCATCATGTTTTCATGGATGAAACTTTGTATGAAACTTTATATGAAACTTTGTATGAAACTTTGTATGAAACTTTGTATGAAACTTTGTATGAAACTTTGTATGAAACTTTGTATGAAACTTTGTATGAAACTTTGTATGAAACTTTGTATGAAACTTTGTATGAAACTTTGTATGAAACTTTGTATGAAACTTTGTATGAAACTTTGTATGAAACTTTGTATGACACTTTGTATGAAACTTCATCCACGGGAACCAAGTCGCGAGCAACAGCTAGTTACACATACACACACTCACAATCATTTAGAATTTAGCAATAGTCTCATTCAACGCAAGGCAAAATATGTGAAATCACGTCAAAACGCTCCACTGCGTTGTACCGTCGAACTTTGGAGTCGGGAGCTTTCCTCACTTTGTTGACGTTTCATTACGGTAACGATAGATGGCAGTAGTGCTAGCACATGAAGTGCACAGCCTCTTGTACTGTATTCACATACAGTAACAACGCATAGATGGCGGTTATTACAATGAAATACATTTAAGATTCACTTCAGAAGACTGTCACAGTTAAGCAAAAGCTATAAAATACCGCAATTATAGTATCAAACAAACTTGTATAATGGTATAGATTGGCACTTTTGAACTTCTTATTCTCGTGACATAGCAACAATGACTAGTCCAGGACCACAGTTTTAACAATATTTAACATAACATAACATCACGCCTGTAATCCCCGAAGGGTTAGGCAGAGGTGTATCTACTAGTACACCCACATTTAGCCAGTTATGTTTAAGTCCCATTTAATAGGGAACGAGCCTATTGCCATCAACTGGGCACCAATCCAGAGTCTGTGGCGAGAGATTCCTAATGTAAAAACCCAATAACACTTTTTCAATACTCTTATCGCACTACTATAAGGTTCAACATGCTATGGATGTCACCCTCGTGGTTTTCTTCTTATATTCCCACACTATAGCGCGGAAATTAAAGTTCCACACGTGGTGAGGCGGCTCGCCCCGACACACATTTTTAGTTTTCATTTTTTTTTTCTATTCCATTGAATCAATTTGGACTTTGAACAAATTTGGACTAAAACACAAAAAAATAAAAGTGTGTTGAAAAACATCGTTTGATACATGTCGGCATTTGTTACTGCAGTTCTCGGCTCCATAACACCCTCGCCTGCGGCTCGTGTGTGTATTTCGCCTCGGCCGCAATAACAAACTTACCCCACTTATATGAAAATGTACTATTCCCGACCTGGGAATCGAACCCAAAACAAACTAAGTAAAGAGCTATTTAAACTAATGCATACCTCCTCAACTCAGCCCATCGCAGTGCAGTGATAGCCTAGTGGTGTGACCATTGAACTGCCAAGTCATAGGTCTCCAGTTCGAACCCAAGACAAGCACCTATGATTTTTCGGAATCATGTGCGTATTGCATAATTACTACTTGCTTCAGTGAAGGAAAACATCGTGAGGAAACCAGCATGCCTGAGATATTTCTTGATGGCATGTAAAGCCAAGTCACAGGCCCATCGGAAGCATAAAAACTCTGACACCAGGTTAGGTACCAACCACACGATAAAGAAGATGATCGCAGTGCACAGCTGGACATAGGTCACTCCAAATCTGGTAAGTCTCTCCTGCACCTTCCGCATCCAATCTGTTCCAGCCCCTTTTTTCATGTCATCGGTCAGTCTGGCGAGCCACACTCTGTTTGCAGTCACTGCATTTTTTTTCCCTAGATATGCATTAAGTCCGCCTCTGAACTTTATGCTTGACTAAATAAAAATGCCTACTAAATTCATCTCCAGGACTGAACCACGGCCCCGTGATAGCTGGCGTGGTGGGAGCGCAGAAGCCGCAGTACGACATCTGGGGCAACACCGTGAATGTCGCCTCCAGGATGGACTCCACCGGGATCATGGGCAAGATACAGGTCACCGAAGATACTGCTAAGTAAGTATATGGTATCTTTTTCTATTTTTGATGATCGTGATCAACGACTTCAAATACTTGATGCGGAGGAACAAACTGAAGTGTCCTGCTCGATGGACCGAATTAAATAGAGTCTGACTCGATGGACCAAAATAGATAGCTTTTTTATTAAAAAAACATTATTCTGCTTCGAAGGACCAAAATAGACAGGTTTCTTTCGACTCGAAGGACCAAAAATAGCATCTGTCACAAAGGACCAAAATGCATTAGACGTAATTAAATAGGATGACCACAACATCCAGCATCTAACCGAGGGACCAAAATAAACAGATTTAGACTCGAACAAAAAAAAGGAGCTGGTCTGCAGCATCGACTACTATATTAACTGCTAAAGAGTAATAAACATTTTATTTTCCAGGGTACTAATGAATGCTGGCTACACATGCGAATGTCGGGGTCCCACATACGTCAAAGGCAAGGGCACACTAACCACTTACTTCGTGAAAACACCCAACGTTGGGGGAGGAAATTAAACAGGGTCGGTTGACCTGACCTCGGTGACCTCATGGCAGATTGAAAACCTAGAAACGTCACTGGGGAGACGAAGGTCAAAAAAAAAAGTCGTGGAAAAGGATGGAACGGCGAATATTGCGAAAGAGAGCATCGAAAATCAGGGTCTCGAGAAAGTTTAGGGAGAAATGACACCAAGATTAGAAGTGATTAAGATCAGGGAAAGTTATGAAGATAATAATGTTTTGAAACTAGAAAATATCGAAATATTTGGAAATTAAATTTTCAGAAATTATAACTTAGGACAGAGATATAAAAAAAAAGGTTCGCTGACGAGTTGATAATTATATAAACAGTATGAACTATCTGACTTTGAAAACTATTTTGGTATGTCATATTAAAATCAATAAAAATGTAGACGGTATTAATATTTTAAGTGTTAGGCCTAAATCAATACTGTGAGAACTACTGTTAAAAATAAAGACATTAGAAAAATCATATTTCTAAATAATCCATAGTTGAGTAGAAACAAACATGTCTATCTGTCTGTATATTTTGTCATAATAATATTTAATAAACTTTTGCATCATTATATTCACATTTTAGATCACAACAGATTTTAATATAGGTAAGTGTAATATTTATTTTTTACCATACGTAGGTATCTTTTAAATGAATAAATGAAACGCCTGACATACATAACAATATATTAAATAAACAATGTTAAATAAGTAGTTTGCCGAATACATCACACAGTAATCATTTACATGTATTGAAAAATAGTCAATATACCTATGTATAATATTGATAATTTTGACAAAGTCATAAATAGCCAAAAACATTTTTTTGCAATTTTATTTGTGAAGAACAAAAATATTTTGACTAAGTCAAAGATTGCTGAAATACCATTTTGTTTAACATATTATTTTAATAATACACCTTAGAGATCGCATGTATTTTAAAGTGAAATGTTATAGACAATATCTATACTTACATTTTTTTGTAAATAATTTTGCTGTAAATTGTTTGAAACATAATTTATTGTTAGTTTTGAGTATAAAGTGTGATAAACAGAGAATTATTATTATTTAACATGACATAAACGCATGACTCCTAATAATTTAGTTTTTAATTTGCATTTAATAAGAATACCATAATTTTAAGTTCCATAATTGTTGTTGTTTTGAATACTCTTTAGTGTTATGGTGCTAAATCTATATTAGATAAAAAAATGTAAAAGAAATGCATATCCCACCAATTTAGGCGACTGCAAAAATTTTGGTAATTTTGTAAAAAAGATATTTTCAGAAAAACGTCAATATTTTTTTGAATATTTTTTACTAAACCTCCACCATTTTTTAGTATTTTTAATAAAAAAAAAACTGTTTTCGACGGCCTCTTCATTATAAAATTAGACTTATTTATAATCCTATCATAATTAGAAATTTTAAAAAAAATAGAAATATGCTCATTAATAAATATATAAAAATATTTCCACAGCCCACATTCTTATAAAAATATTTTATGAAATATTTATAAACCTGTATGTACCATTAACTTTAATCTTGCTGTTAGCGGGCGTTTACACTTGTAACAAATCGCGAATCGCAATCACGATACGACTCACATTACTGTATCCACTATCAAATTGCTATCGTACAGTATTAGATGTTTATCAAGAATCCTAGCTAGTGGAAACATGTTCATAGGGCCCTCGTCCAACGCGACTTTATACGGCGATGCAAGCGTGAAATGGCCGCTATACTGTCGCGATTCTGTCGCTGGTCATGCATCTACGATTCTATACCTATCACAATTAGTGCATGCAAAACCCGGTTGCCGGTTTTCCCATGGTAAAACCGGTTTTCGCAGTTTTCCTAAAGTAAAACCGGTTTTTGTCGGGTTTAACTATGTGACCGAAACCGGGTTTCGATGATCTAATCGCGATGCTGTCACGCTTCAGTTGCAATAAAACGCGATTCAGCATCGATACAGAAATGCTTGTGAACGCTACAGTTACAAGATGGATTCCATCAATACAACAGTCGCCCGGTTGCATCGCTTTTGTCGCGTGTTACAAATGCGAAAAAGTCACCGTGGGCGAAGACCCTTAGATACACACAAATATAAGACCTAAATTATTAAACCATATTGTATGTCTAGTTGTATTAGATAACGTGGAAATCGAGCCTAAATGTAATTTATGGATATCGTTTTAAGAAAATATTTAATGTAGTATAATTTATTCAGAAGTGTACATTTATTTTTAGGTCTGAGATTTTATTTTGAAAAATTAACGATTTTAATAAAAAGTATTTTATTTCAACAATAATTTATTAAACTTGTGTTTTATTTCAACAATAATTTATTGACAAAAGAAAAGATACGAGCATCGGAACTAGCATCGAAGATGTTTCAAATGAAAGCGAGGATATTTTAACAACACATTCCGGCCAATATACATCAAAATAACATAATAAACCAACGAAAACTGGTATCGCATATCGCTATAATTTTTATTAATTGTACTTAATACCTATACATTTTGTTGGGTAAAAACGCAGTAGCAGCTGAGGAGTTTAGATTTTTACCCGGTTGTGTCTAACCCTTCGGTGATTAAAGGCGTGATGTTATGTTATGAAGGCTTTCAGCGGTGAAACCATTCTCCATTTTGTTTTTTTTTTTTTCATCCAATCTCTGCTAATCTACTCCAGTACTTCATAAAGACACTTAACATTCATTTAAAAGGAAAAATCATGACGAATATATGTTGCGGGTACTGGATTTTTATGTATACGCTCTATTCCTTTTTTATTGAAAGATTTGAATGATATGAGTTATCCAAATAAGTTGTAGATTATGTTAAGATATCCAAATATTCAAGTTGTAGGCTTTTAATAAATCGTAGAAGTTCTCTGTTGGTTTTTACATTGGTACTTTTGATAATCTTCGTTTCATTCCTTCGTTCATATATATGTAGATGAATCTCAAAGCGCCATCTTTCAGATTATGGAACATACCTAAACTAACTAGCTCTTTCCCCATGGGGGCAGGCAGAAGCTACAAAATGATACCTGCTACGTTCCTTGCAAACCGTTTTTTTGATATACGGTTCTCCATGGGACAGATTTTTGGCGACCCTTGTTAAAGTTGATATTAAACTGCATCTAGTTAGACTGAAAGTCGACCCCAACACGGGCTAGTCAAATTAATGAGGAGTCTTTCTTTATTGTGTGATCAATGCCTAACCTGTTGTCAGAGTTTTTATGCCGCCCATGGCCCCCTGACTCGGCTTTACATGCCGTCGAGAAATAAATGAATTGATGAGGAGTAAAAATTGCTATGTCTGATAAGTTCCATAAATCAGTGGTCACATCTCTAGGCAGTGTATTTAAATTTTTGGAGCCCAATAAGTTGCATTATCCATTTTGTATACGACCGTACCAACCAAATCAAAATTAATTCCACGAAAAAAAATGGCGCACCGATTTCACGCCACCATTTTAGACGTCTGTCTCGTTCGACGGGGTATGACCGAATGAATTTGAATTTTGAATTTCGAACATGAATATAACGCGAGGTTAATTGGTAATTGCGGGTTGCGCCTGCGCTGGCCACCTACGCAGACAGTATGATTTATTTCAAGTGCACCGCCCAGGAATATAGAGTATTGTTTATCTATATGTTTTGTATTAATCATTATGTTCGTACAGGACATTCGCTTAATTGAGGCGCGTTAAGAAAAATGGTTGATATTTTTCATGAGAACTTTCGGTTATATAAAATAACTGTAAAATATTTATTAAGATTTCGTGCCAGAGGTTCGGACTAAGTTATTGATTGAGAGGCGTTGATATTGAACTAAATATTTGCAATGAATATTATTTTTGGCCTTCGTGAAGTTTCTTCGAAACTCCTTGCCGCATTCACTTAGCAACAGTTTGCTGTTGGATACTTGCTATTAACTTATTGACTTGAGAAGTATCAATGTTTGAACACTGATTCCATACGTCCTAACTTCCTTACTATATATATTATAATATTATAAACGTGAAAGTCTGTATCTATGGCGCTAAAACTACTGAACGGATTTTGATTAAATTTTGGTACACAGGTAGTTTATACCCTGGATTAACATATAGAATACTTTTTATCCCTGTAGTACGATCCCGTGGGACAATAATCGAACTCCAAAGCAAAGCCGCGGGCATAAGCCAGTAAATGATAAATAAGAAAGTAACTGTATCTTTTAACACCCTACCAGCTGAACGGATTCTAAATCTCAAAATTGCTGAGAAGTCTTTATTTATTGTTCCTACTGTCTCGTTCTCGTGCTATGGAAACTTTAAACCAAGAAAACCACCAGGGACAATGCACTCAAGATTTGTATCGTTATCTGTACCCTCACCGTACTTCGGTGCGAATGGTACGCTGGTACGAAAGTCTTAGTATCGTAATCAACTGTTGCGAATAGCATAATATTCCCATCTGAATTTGTCTGGGGATCGAACTCGTGACCCCGACAAAGCCTAATTTTGTATTAGGATTGGGAAACAAGAGCAATGAGTATTATGTTAAGTTAACTTTCTAATTCTTACTTCATACTAACGTACCATTCAAACAGCTTTTCAAATCAGCATGCATGTTCGCGACAACGTCATTCGATATAGCGGTTTTCGACTTAATGAGTTTTCGAACTGGCGTGCAATTCGTAACGTTTTCGAAATAGCGTTTCGTCGCAATAACGTCATTCCAAATTTCATATTACTCCCGCGAAAAAGTATTTACAGTGAAATTCATGATAATTACGATGTCCATTATGTGTGAGCGAGAAAATACCATTTCCAATCATTTATCATTTATTCTCTCTTCACGAAGCTGACTTAAAGTCAATGTATACAAAAAACGTCTCAGCTGTACTCCACCTTTGTGAGAGACTGGTGCCTGATGTAGGGTTTTGGGATAAACCTGTGTTACAGGTCACCAGGCACCTTCCCTTCCATTGTATTCCATTTTGCCGTGACAGAGTCACTTTAAATCATTGGGATGCACCATTTTAAACAGCACAGCACATAGTTCAGCTTTCTCCTTCTTCATCTACCCAGCTCTATCATATCTCACAAAATAGTCCACCCGTCACAATATATATTAATCATAACAATTAAATCTCTAACGTGAGAACGTTCGCATTGATTCTAATCATAGTGTTGTGGTTATTAATTAGATCAGAGTTAATTATTGGTTCAGTTCCAGTTAGTTTGATATACAAGTTGTTGTGATACTGTCAGGGTAACCTGTAATCATTTATTGTACTTAAAAGTTATAGGTACTTTGTGCCATTGGTGCTGTTCTATGAGATACAAGGAAAAAATAATGCAGCTATAAAGGATGTAAATAAATCGTTAACGAAGCCGAAAAGACACTTGTTTTCCATGTCATTGCGATATTTTTTTTGTTCTGGATCATACCTAGGCACCTTCTAGTTACGGAGATATTGAAGGTCAATTCCAACTTTTTCACAAGTTTTTTTCTTTTTTTTTAATACTACTACTTTTAAGGTTATAATTTTGCTTTAAATACCTCCATGGTCCATTTACACAATGCTTTGAGTGTGTTTTATTGAGTTTTTACGTTAAAAGTGATTTTTCATTATAAAAAATTAAGTCGTTTCCAGCAATATTTTTTGGGTAAGGTTACTTAGTTTGATGTACAGAATGCTTGGTCGACGGCTTCGTGAAGGGTCCGTTTACATCTTGTATTTCAATACGGGTGAGGCTTTTGCCCAGTTGTGGGGCATTAATAGCTACAAAAAAAAAAAATTACCAATCGAATTAATCATATTTCATAGAACGATGATGATGGATATTTGAACGAATTAGAAAAATAAAAAACAAGACTTTTCACATTTCGCCAGTTATGTTTAAGTCCCATGTAATAGGGGGCGAGCATATTGGCATCAACCGGGCAAAAATCTAGACTCCGTGATTGCTACTAAGAAATTCCTGATGGAAAAACCCAATAACACTTTGCCCGACCCGGGAATCGAACCCAAGACCCTCAGCAAACGCGCTTGCGGCCACTAGACCAACCAGGCAGTGGTTAACAAAACACCATGTTCTTCATTCATAAACGCTGCTTAATGTTAAGTTATGATTAACAACTGTCTAACAATATAATCTTAGACATTTAAACGTGTTTACCTTTAATCAGCGTTTATAAATAAACACCTATATCTGAGACTAAAACTAATACTACGTCATCAGTTAACCCGGCGAGGATGTGGTGAAAATAGTAACGTGGAGGTTGTGGAGGGTCTTATTGACCCTGTCTATAATTGGATTTAAAATACCTAAATTTATATTAAGGTACCAAATATTAATCAATATTATTTGTATTACATGTTATTTTTACGGTTTTATTGAAATAAAACGCAGATAAGAGTACAAAATATTATAATTAAATCACTTTTAGCCAAGTACTACAAAATAATCAACTTTTGCATAAACTTTCTAAACTTACATTAGAAACAACAAAAAATAACTAACTTCTTAGACGATTAACTTTTAATTTGGTACATACGTAGAGATCACTTAGTTGCAATTACAGTCTTATCATCAATTATGAACTACAAATCATTATTGTCTGTGATTGTAGCACAATCCTGGCAGAATGAAATAGTGTGTTCTGGACAAATATACTTATGGCAATCTTCACAAACATTGGCTGTCTTGCGATGGCGGGCATAAGGACATACTTGGCACCTTTTTCGTACACCTGGAACCCTAACAGGTGCTACTTGTTCAGGTTCTCCGATGAATTCTCTGATTCTCTTGCGTAGCTGTCTCGGCAATTGAGGTGTTTCTTTGCGGCCTTTCAAGTGTTCAGTAACACGTTCATGTTGTATAGGGTATCACTATCTTGACTGCGCGTACTCAAATGATCTTCCTTTTCGCTACCGTTGGATAACAAGTCGTCTTCACTGTCAGACTGCATTAAAACAAGACGTATACGCTCATCCTCAAGCTCCTGGCTATTCATTGTGTACGAAAAAACCTAAAATTATAATAATATTGAGTAAAAAATATAATTGAAACCTTACATAAAAATGTTACATCGCGGTTGTCGCGGGGTCATATTTACCCTTTCTGACTACACGCACGTGTTGCTCCCGTCGCAGGCGGCGGCCGACTGAACAGGGGCGCGGGGCGCGCGCGCCTGTCCCTTAGCAACAGCTATTGTGACGTTCAAAACTCTTCAATCGCAGAATAAAAAACTACACACGATTAAAACTTGACAGGGTCAGAATGACCCCTCCACATCCTCGCCGGGTTAATACCTGGCGACGAACACCTACACGCTGCAGGAACGAGGTGACCCATTCAAGGACTCGACATAATATCTCACCTCACGACACAAATACTCATTCCAGAGCGTTCTAAATATTCCCACAGTAAACCCAAGATAACAATAGTAATATCTCATCTCGAGATAAGCCACATGACAGAGTTGCCGCCATTGACCGGAAGTCGTAAGTTTAGCGACACAATACACGGTATAAAATATTACCAACTACTTATTCGGTTAAGATAAATCGTCTCATATATTATTTAGCGTAATAATGGACAGAGATTATCTTTTTTTATGTGGTTTTGTAGAAGCGACACTTCGTAAAAATCTGATGTCTATTATTGTATCCACTCTTTACTAAATAAAACTCTTTACTAATAGATACTATTGCATTCCATCTTCTTATTAGAAAGTATAAACGGTTTATTTTATTATTGCGAAAATATGAGTTGGTACTATTTAATAAGTAATCTCATGGTGTTTGTTGTTGGCACTAGAAGATTTCAGGACGAAGAAAAATGTGGGTAAATAATGTTTTGTTTCCCAAGATAAATACAAAATATAACAATTGGTATTTTGCCAAATTTAAAATTAATCTATTCATGATTTTCATGCATTATCATGTTATCTCATTATATATTTTTGACCATTACTGGCAACACCAACTTTAGTCCAGTTAGTACTTTATATTTGGACCCTAAGACTAACATCTTTAATCAATCTGTAGCACGCAAATTGTTCTTCACTAAAACACATTCATCATCATCTATGACAAACCTATTACATTCTAGCCTTTTATCCTCCAAGAAACCACTCACAAATAGGCAGAAACCTCCCATCAACTAACTCCCATACTCTTTGCCCCTCCCTGGGAGTTCAGGACAAAGAGATAGTGCATCTAAGCTCGCGGTAATCTGTGATTAATGTAGCGCCCCTACTGGCTACCGGTGTTGCTTATGACTTTATTATACACTGCCGCCGCTGCCACTACTGCCAGTGCTGCTAGCTACCGTGACTTGCTAATTAAATGATATAGTCTACCGGTTTAGGCTTATACTGGAAGTAGATGAAATGTATTTTTTTTATTTTATGTTGATCTAAATTGTTGGCATCGTGGAGCTCATAGTTTGCCCGTAAAGTTTACCTCAATGAAGCCCGCTTACACATAAATTCACTAAAGCGTTTAGCGGTAAACATAACCATCCTGTTTCTGTCATCTTCAAATACGTTTGCATTTGACGACTTTTGGTGCAAGCAGACCTAAATTATTCACCTGTTTCTTAATGAAAAATTGCTTACTAAATGGAGTAAGCATTAGGATCTTACGGCAGCCTTTATCTTGGAGGGCCAGATAAACAGAATTAATCTATTTACATGTTTTGGTAGCGCACTAAACCACAATGAGTGAAGAAATTTACCGAAGAGGGATATGTAACAAGAGGATGTGACACGGAAGGTGTGGAACGTGTGTGAACCCTGTAAGGTGGAAAGAAAATCGTCGCTACGGCGACCCAATAACTGAATCAGAATCAGTACTTAATTTGCTTTTTTTTTCTCAGTATATTATGTTTTTTTAACTGCATTTACTACACGGTTAAAATTTATGGCGAAGAAGTAGAGACAGCCCTGTTAAACAAAGCAATATTTTTGGAAGACAAGAGAGAGCAGAATGACGAAGACAAACTACAAAAACAGTAATCCGATATGCTTGTAAAGCAAACACATCTCTTCAATTTCTCCACCAAAAAGCGTGGGTTTAAAACCAACATCCCTAAATTCCTGGTATTCAGCTCAATGGTATTACCATTTGGCCACGAGATACACAGGTTAGGCGGCGACGGTCTTCGCCGGGTGGTTGATAGCAGCTGGGTGGGAGTTCCGTATGGGATGGAAATAATTTAAATAAGCTTTTTAATGATTTTAATCGTGAGGAGAAACCTTAAAGGAACAAACGCTAGCCTGATCGGTGATGTACCTCATAAAGGTTAGGTCTATAGAACTCGCAACCGGCGTAAATTCTGTAGTTTCAGTAAAAATGGATTGTATCTCACGCCTGTATTCATAGCTTAAGACCGCGAATCGGCAAGCGTAAGGTGGGACGCCCTCAGGCTAGGTGGAGCGACGATCTCTGCAGGTTGGCTGGTAGCTAGATGAGAATAGCCGAGAATCGAGCTGATTGGCGTGCGATTGGAGAGGCCTATTTATAGCGTTGTACTGCTGTAGGCTGATGATGATGATGACGAGCTATACGTTTAAGTGATACGCATGTTGCGATAGTGTCTGCAGAAAAAACAAATGAAAATTTCTTAGAACATGCCAAAAGTCATCGCGACGATGGCTGACGAGAATGTTTTTGTACCGCAAAAAAAACAAGTGTTATTTTTTGTGTCTCGCCGGTCAACGTAGGAGGTTTGTCTGCTTAACCGAACTATCCTGTGGGTACTTTGAGTTCCCCACGAGTCACACTCAATCGTGTCACAGTAGTACGTTGGGATTATTTTTCCCATCGAGTCACACTCTGACTCGTTGCACACTATATTTTCAGACGGATGCCAAACGACTCACACTGTTACACATTGTGTTAGGCTTCCAGTCAGGGGAAACAAGCGTCCATCGCGCGTTTCAAGACGCAAGTCGTGTCTCCCGAGGTTGTGACCGGTGCATTACTTCACCAATAATTTGTGGGCGTTTCCGAAAATTCAATTATGAAATTTTGGTACGGTCGTAAATACAATTTGCGAGGTTATCAATATTATTTATAATTTTCGAGTGATGTATGTAAGAAGTGTCTGTTTGTACGATATGTGGGGTGGGGTGATGTAATATATCTTGCTTAAGAGATTCTTTATGGGACAAAAATCTGCAAAAAATATAGTATTGCAGTGTAATATCGGGTATATCCGGTTGAAAACGAAACCGACCCCAACATAGTTGGCAGATGGCGATATAATTACTTCTGAAAATCCTTATGGTTAAGGAAGGGTGTATCCATAGCACACCACTCTTTTTAGTAATGTTTAACATAACATTTATTACCTAATTGTCAGGCAACTTTGGCCCATAGATAGAAAGACTAACATACATATGTAAATGATAAAATACAATTTGCGTTAATAATGGAAGGAAGAGAGGGTTTGGTAGTACTTTAAGTACCATGTTTTAAGGATCGAGCCTATTGCCATCAACCGGGCATAAGTCCAACTCTGTAGGCTGCTACTGAGAAAAAGTGTGATGAAAAACTTCAATAAAACTGCCCAACCACGGAAAAACCCAGGACCTTATGCGTAGCATATAGAAAGAAAAAATTGATAGCAAAGACAAAAATAATAAGTTACGCAAACCAAATTGACAAATGCATAGAAATATCAGTGGTTTTACGACATATCACATCAATACGACTCAAGTAGTTAGAAGAAAAAATATATGATCTAACAATTTAAACAAAAAATGGAAAATATTTAATCATTCCACTATCCCAACAGAATCATTACAACATAATTGAAGTAGAATTACCATTGATCTACAGGTTAATGTCTACCGCATTGAAACAAAAATTTGTTTCAAGGAACCGATTCAACCAGAGCAAGCGTTTAAAATTTTATTGCTTGTATCAATTTTTACCGTTTAAGCGGTTTTAAGGTGATTGGTGTCGAATTTACTGTCCTTTTCGGGAGTAAGTATGATCAATGGGAGTTTTAGCCTCTATTAATGCCGACATGGGATTTTTATTAGTTTTCATATTGGGAACAACTTAATCCTGAAATGGAGTTTTGTAATATCGCTTATAAGTTCAGTAGATATAATTCATTGAACCAATCTGAAAGCTTTTACCTGTGTATCTATTACAAAGCATTTTTTTCCAGCTTCATAATTTCAGCAATACAACCAAATCCTTGATAAATTCTAAAATAAATAAAAAACCGACAAATAACTCGGAACTCTGCCAGTTAAGACATACGATTGCGTTTCCTAGCAATCTGCATTTTGACACGATTTAACTCCTTCCGCGAAAGTACCGATAAAGATGTATGCAAGCGAATTGGGAGGACTGCTTAAACTAAGGACTTGGGCTATATGGATGCAAGGGGAACGAACCATTGAGTTCAACATCACAATCAATGTGGACCTAATTCCACTCTACTACATTGTTATAATTTTTACAACTCTCTCATCAGTAACCATTTTTGCAACGATGTCATCTAATCAACCGCAATAAAATTGTACAAAATTATGAACAATTATGACATACTGGCGGATACCCGGCGTGTGCTACTACGCTATAGTGCCTAATGCATGCAATGTTTTAGAGGTCTAAAACCATCTTCACATTATTGCCTCGCATTTCCAATGAAACCGGTTTTGGGTACATCGATTGGATGGTTTCAAAGTCTATAACGGACATAGAAATATGTATAATTATAGATAGATTATTTTATGAAGTAAGTATCAGTTTTCAATGACTTACAGCTGTTAATGCTGAGGTTTGGCATAGCTTGTGGCTGGTGAAACGTAGTTGCTGTCAGCAGGAAACGACCAAACATGCTAATTTCTAGAAAGTTCATGGGTTTTAGGCAGCAATTAACCTATGACATGGTGAAGCTTAAGAGCAAGCTTAATATTTCCAGCAGTCAACATATTGCATCTAGTTCTTCGCGTCACTAGCTTGTCTCTTGTTAGACCAGAACTTCGCCACTTCCACCGCGTCGTCGGTGGCAGCGCAGAGGTCACTTCTTCTGCATGTTTTTGGCTAAGAGGGCAGGATAGGAGGTGGAGCATTATAGTTTGCGACACAGCTCCACAGCGACACCCCGCTGCTGTCGATAATTATGAATTGATGAATCTACGCAAAGAAATATATTTTTTCGGAGATGTCTCTAATTACAGTGGTCATCTTAATACTGATTTGTTATCACCGCCGGTACAATTATTACAAATTAGCACGGTTGATATTGTTGCACTCGTAAATAAGGCTCGAGGTATTTTAATTCGTATCTATAGGGGGCGATGTAATCGGTTCGTGATATACGACATGTGAGAGTTTGGGTTCGGTTCCTGTTTCAGAAATGAACTTACAATAGCTGCTTTTATGAAATTATCTTTCTATCTTTATCTTCTTTTTAACTCGTCTTCCATTACATTAGTACGTTGGGAATCGTTCTAGTTCACAATTATATTATATTTTAATAAGTTTATTATATTTTTATTATTGTTAATAACTATTGATGTATGCAAGGCACTATTAATTAGAAAGTAATTTACTCAATCAAGACTTTATCACCATAAGCAGACACTAGCAAATAGTTCTTCTTAAAGATACTTTGTATGACACAGAATCTCCCTGATTTCTAATTCTTAATTTTGAAACCTTCTACGAAGTCTCTCTCTAGCTGTGACAGGGCTCCAGAAAAGCAGGCTATTTTGGCCCATAGCTCAATGGGCATGCGGCAGACCTCATAGAAAATGGCGAGACAAGCCAGACAAAGCAAACGATTACTGGTCCACAATAATTACAGCCCTGGATTGCAAAAACTCGAAGTCATGGGGAGAGGCCTTTACCCAGCTGTGGGATGACGCAGGCTGAAACTCTCGCAGCTATCTGCTGTATATAGGTCTTTGCCAAGCTGCGCCACATCACCCTGTCGTATGCCCTTCACATCCAGTATGTCCCAGCCACCTGTTCAAGGTCCCCGGTCTATAAAGGGTGCTCCACGCTACGCTTGTCATCATTTCCTAGCCTTTTCCCAACTTTGTTGAGATCGGCTTCCAGTCTAACCGCCTATAGCTGAATATCAGAATTTTACATGAAGCGACTGCCTATCTGACATCCACGACCCAGTTAGAACAATACCCCTTGGTAAGTCTGGATGTCAAACTTTCGGGCCACTGACTACCTGTAACGACTGTTAAAGATCTAAAAATGACAGCCGGGACCAACGGCTTAATGTGCTTTTCGAGGCACGGAGAAAACTCGGTATGTAATGGGTGGTCACCCATCCACAGCCCAACCTAGGCAGGCGCGGCTTAACCTGAAGATTGACCCGAGCGGCTGTTATCATTTAGCCACGAGCTGCTCGGTACGCTTGTACTAGTGAAGTTATAGCGGCAATGATAATAGGTACCAATTAGTGTCAGAATTTGAATTCGTAAGTTCTGGTTTGAGATGTAGGTGTAGCTTAAAACTGGGCCAACACACTAAAATGATACACCAAAACCCCACTATGGGTCCATTTACACTGCCAACAATACGTATCAGGCCACTTTGTCGGCAATACCACACACTACTCGTTACATTTGTGAAGGCGTCAATTTGTACATGATAAATGTCGGTAACAAGCACAATAAATAACAATAACTTTAACTTTTAACGCTCCAATAAGTGGTCGCACCGTACTGTACAATTTTTATATTGGTACCTTTAAAATGAATTATGTTTTATAAAAGAAATATGAGAATGTAAGAATGTCAGGTCACTTGACGGCCGCGTTGGTCTAGTTCTCAACACGACTGCTGAGCATAAGATTGTGGGCTCGATTCCCGGGTCGGGCAAAGTGCTGTTGGGTTTCCCATCAGGAATATCTCAGTAGCAGACACGGAGTCTGGATTTGTGTTGTGCCCGTTTGATGGCAATAGGCTCGCCTCCTATTACATGGGACTTAAACATAACTGGCGAAATGTGGGTGCACTATTAGGTACACCTCTGCCCAACTCCGATTTACGAGACAGTAAATCACCTCCTCACCAAATCACCTCTGATTTTTCGAAATTATGTGCGTATTGTACCTATGATTATCACTTGCTTCGGTGAAGGAAAACATCGTGAGGAAACCAGCATGCCTGAGAGATATTTCTCGACGGCATGTAAAAGCCAAGTCAGAGGCCCTTGGGCGGTATAAAAACTCTGACACCAGGTTAGGCACTAACCACACGATAAAGAAGAAGACGAGACAGTAGACCATTTTAAGTACTTAATTTTTCTATCCTGTTCATATCTATAATTACATTTTGACCCGTCTATGAGATTTTAACCAAGATCACAAAAAATTAAGAATCAGAGATAAATTACAATCAACATTTATTAATTAACATCATCGACACCTGTAAATTACAAGCTACATCCAGTAATTACAGTGTCAAAGATACGCTCGCCACGTCATTTCTGACTGTCTCGACTTCCGATCACGGATATAAGGTATCTTAAAGAGATTAAACTGCGACCCTCGGCCTCATATCACGCATATTTTGAGACCTTATTTAAAGGCACAAAAGAAAAATTAAAATATTATTTATTGGCAACGTAATGTCACTGGACTGTATAAATCATTATAAAGGTCGACGGATCGAGAGGATTTGGATAAAAAGCATTTTTGTTTTAATTTTTAAGGTGGGTGGACACGATTGGCAACGCATCTTCTTTCGTTTTCAATGAGGATTTTAAATGATTGTAGTAAATAAATCACAAAGGATGTTCGAGGCAGATTGGCTATGAGAAATTCATCTCTCCTGGCAGCTAAAGTTTTCAAAATAATGATTCTAAATAATATTGTTATTGCTGTATCTATATATACTAATATGTATATATTTGTTTGTGTGGTTGAACGCGCTAATCTCAGGAACTACAGGTTTGAATTGAAAAATGCTTTTAGTGTTGGATAGCCCATTTATTGAGGAAGACCATCGGCTATATAACATCACGCTGCGACCAATAGGAACAGAGCATCAATCAAAAATGTTACGCAGACAAAGTTGCGCGGGTCGCTAGTTGTATTATAAAAAGTGATGGCACAGTTGTGTGATCATCGGACTGCTAAGTCATAGGCCTCAAGTTCGAACCCAAGACACGCACCTCTGATTTTTCTGATACATGTGCGTATTGTATAATTATCACTTGTTTTGTAGGAAAACATCGTGAGAAAACCAGCATGCCAGCGAGATATTTTTCGACGGCATGTAAAGCCAAGTCAGAGGCCCATGGGCGGCATAAAAACTCTCACCATATCAAATCAAATCAAATCAAATCATTTTATTTGCATAATATGGGTTTTTCAGGAGATGTTACATTGTTTGTTGTTTCACCATACTCAGCCTATATATAAGCATGCAAAATTTGATTAATCTTACACTTATGTTTAAGTCCTTCAATTGCATTAGATTAGTCATAAGATTAAAATTAAATTAAAATTAAATTAAATTAAAATGAATTTAGATTATTAGGTATACATATTTAAAAAAATGATGGTGAGTTTTACATTACATTACATTTACATTAATCCTTTACATTTGTCTGTCTTTATCATTCATAAATTCGCTTAAAGTATAATATGCTTTATCTATGAGAAAACAGTGTAGTTTCTTCTTGAATAGCCTAACCTGATTGATATTTCGGATGTTTAGGGGTATATTATTATAAATTTTTGGTCCCATACAAACAAAACTTTTGTATAATAGCGCTGTTTTGGAATGTAGAACGCACAGCTGGTCTGCATGACGACTCCTTGTACGGTACTCAAATAATTCTGGGTGTGATTTAATAAATGCTGCAGTTTCATATATATAGATACAGGGCAGAGTCAGTATTTTTAGTTTTCTAAAATAAGGTTTGCATGAATCAGTTTGTATTAAGTTGCATATAGCCCTAATGCATCTCTTTTGCGCTCTAAACGCACGTTCCAATTCAGTGGAGTTTCCCCAAAAAATAACTCCATATCTGAGAGTAGACGATACATAACCATGGTACGCTGTCATCACAGTTGTTATATCAACGATTTTTCTGAGATTACGCAGCGCAAAGGAATATCTATTTAGTTTATTACATATGAACTCTATTTGCTGTTTCCATGTCATTTTGTTGTCTAGATATAATCCTAGAAACTTAGTTGATTCTACTACTTCTATTGATTGGTTATCATAATTTATGTTTAAATTTTCTAGCGGAAGTCTTTGTCTAAAATTTATAGCTTTAGTTTTACTGATATTAATTTTTAAATTGTTTCTTGTTAGCCAGTCAATTACATTTTTTAAAGTCAAATTTATTTTGTCATTAATGTCATTCTTATTATAAGCGTCAAAAAGGATAGTACTGTCGTCAGCAAAAAGAGTCATAGGATTGTTAGTAACAGTTGGAAAGTCATTAATATATATTAGGAACATAGGTGCTCCAAGCACACTGCCCTGTGGCACGCCATATTTAACATATCTCATGTCCGATTTGTATGTTGTCAAGGTTTTTGTTTTAGGACAGATTTTGGATATCTCAGTTAGTTGTATTCTGTCAGTTAAATATGATTTAAGTAGTTTATGTACATTACCCCTAAGGCCAGTTGCATATAGTTTGTCCAAAAGAATTTCAATTTTTACGCGGTCAAAGGCTTTTGTCATGTCCATGAACAGGGCAACCGTTGGAGATCGCTTATCCATATTTATTAGTACCCGATTACAAAATTGATATATTGCTAAGTTAATTGATTTATTTTTTCTGAAACCCATTTGTTCTTTGGCAAAAAGATTATTATTCTCAAGGTAGTTGCATACGCGGTTATAGATAACTCTTTCAAAAATCTTAGAAAAAATAGATAGCAATGCAATTGGGCGATAATTGTTCATATTATCTTTCTCTCCTTTTTTATGTATAGGTTTAATTATTGCAGTTTTAAGTAACTTTGGAAATATACCTGTTTGAATAGATAAGTTTATTATATGTGATAGTACGGGTGAGATTATATGAGCAACTCTTTTTATAATATTGGTATTAAATCCGTCGTACCCTACACTCGAGGTATTTTTTAATGAGAGGATGATCTTGTTTATTTCATTAGGGTCAGTAGGTGACATAAACATTGAGTTGTTGACGGATGGGGGGCATTTATGTGCAGGTTTGGAATCTTCAGGTTGTATCTGATCAATGAAATAATTATTAAATTGCGTTGCTATATTAATTGGGTCATAAATTAGAGTGTCATTAATTTTAATATTATGAATATATTCTCGAGGTTGGTTGTATTTATTTTTATTTATTATTTTCCAGGCTGTTTTAGATTTATTGTTAGAGGTTTTAATGTCGTATGTATTTTGAGCTTTTTGTGTAAGCTTTATAATGGCTTTTACTTTTTTGGCATATTGCTTAAAAATTAATTTATTATCAAGTGACCGTTTTTTCCTATAATTCCATAATAGAGCTCTTTTACGTATACAGCAGGTTTTAATGCCTTTCGAGATCCATTTTGGCTTTTTGGTTTTTAACATCTTAATTTTTTTTGAGGGGGTAGGATGAATTGTAAAGTAGAGTAAGGTTTCTGTGAAATTCATTGTACCCCTCATTTACATCATTAGAGTCATAGACTTCCTTAAAACTTAGTTGGCTTAAGTTCTCAATAAATTTTTTGATGTTGTCTTCCGAGTAGTCACGTTTAAGCTCATACCAATGATCAACATAGGTGCTAACTTTGTGTCAGAGTTTTTATGTCTGTTCTTTTCTTTCTTTTATCGTGTGGTTAGTGCCTACAATAACCACACGCACAGACTAGACCACACGATTAAATAGAGAAACGACTAATGCTCCGCCACTTTTTTCAGTATTGACACTAGTTAGGCACTGAAACTGGGACTGTGCGTTTTAGCGTTCAAAACGGTTTGATCCTCAACTTAATTTGAATAAATTACTTTTGAGTACTGTTGCCAATCTAGGTTGATTGGACATTTTACTTTCATTTTACATAAAAAGGGGTACTTAAAACATTTAGTATTTAATTAGCATTTTCTTAGGCTTCTGAACTGCTCATCCTATCTAGAATCTCTCAATGAAATACAATTTTTGTAATTTAAAAAATTTCAACTTTTCTCTTGCTTTAATTAGCTACGAAAGTAACACCTGCCAAGTAAGTAAAATACAAAAAATAAAAACAATCCGTTGCTGTCCGAAACTTTAGTGGTTATTTAACAATCTTACGTGTGCTACCAACCCAACATTAAAAAGTACAATTGTACCTCCAATATATTGTTGTTTCCACAATTTAAACAAGACACGTTATTATCTCGTATGAGGTTCGACTTAACTGAATTTATTTGTCCATTCAGTTATAAAGTTGAACGTTCTCTTCGTTTTTCTTTATTCTAAAATATTGGGTCGAGTTTCGTAAGTGTATCGTCCAAGATTTGTTGCGCTGGATAAGAAAGTACATTTTTTCTGGCTGTTCAAAGTTTTTCATTTTATATAATTCTTGAACTTGTTATTAACTTGATATTGTATGATATTGACCTAGCCGAAGCCTACCTTCAATCAAACTACTAAGCAATTATTACACAAAGTGACCCCTGACTCCTGGCTGCTACTGAAAAATTCCTAATAAGTAAATATTTAAATCAATAATTTTCAGTACCTGCACAAAAAGGTTTTACGGCTATTAAAAGATGAGAAATCTACTGTAACTATCTTCTTTGGATGCGTTTTATATAAAAAAGTATTCCTTTGTTGATCGCATGTCTTCAATACTATAGGACCTTAACATTTCAAAAATCCAAAGATTCCCTTCCTCAAACAAAAACGCCCAAAGGTTAACAACTTTGCACATCTACACAAAAATAGTCCGCAGATTGCTACAAGATTACTACACAATTTCTGTCCATATCCACCCACGCCTGATCCTTTGAAGGTAAGGCACCTGTCCCACCGTCGGCGATTAGCGTGTACAGCAACATGGGAGTTGTTTGTTTCGCAGAGTTCTCGGTTTTTGGCTGAACATTCAGATCAGCGATCAACTATTAACATAATTACATATTTTTTACTAACACAAGACCTACAACCTTTTGTACGTTTCTTAAACGAGATTGTCGTTTGACCCGGATCCAGCCTGTCCTTTGCTGCTTTCTCTCAGCGACGTCCGAGGCTCGTACCCAACAGTTTACAGTCCCAACTAATTGCACCCTCCAGGACTTGAATGAGGCAAACGACAGAGCTGTCCAGGTCACTATCGGTTTGACAAAACCTGAGTCATCGTTTCAAGAAGAAGAACAATAAGTGTATAGTCGCATAGTTAGTAAGTTTTTTTACCTTGACTAGAGGCCTTAGATAGACTGAATATGTTTTAGTATTAAGGCACCCATAGGATTATCCAGTTAAGCAGACGATCACTTCTTAGGATCACGGCCTGCGTGACCACGATGTTCAAAAAATTATATAATTATATCTGATAGGTAGTCGCTACTCACCATCGGTAGGACATGTACCCTAGGTTGATCTCGTTCCGTCCTTAACATAATGCAACTGATCACGATCATATTTACGATGTCCGATGCTTACGCGCACTTAAAACGGCCGCAACTTATCTGTTTCGAAGCTACAAATAATTGGGAGGCGAAAAAATGTTGCCGGGAAAATTATGATACGTGTTGGCTTTTGTTTTTTGGGTGTACACTTCTTTGGGGTACTTTTGGTGTTTTTGTAATGAAGTGACATTGTAGAAAATGTATTTCCAAAAAGGGCCCACTCTTGGGTAAACATTCTTTTATGTAGGTAATTTTGTAAAATGGCAGGTACCTAATATAAATAATAATAGTCCTCCTGACCGTTTTTTGGTCACGGAGGCCAGTCTCAGCGGAGATTAGCCATCGGCGCGGGAGATATTATAGTGCACAGGTGAGTGCACAGGCGCAGGTGCTCTTTCTTCCCTCACTCTCATCGTTCGATGGGACGGCAATCCGCATGAGACCAGGCGCAGTACCAGCGGCTTAACGTGCTTTCCGAGTCACGGGGGCATCATACCGCCAACATCCACCTTCGGGTTGCTAATGAGAAATTCTTAATGGAAAAACTCAACACTTTTTGCCCGACCCGGGAATTGAACCCAGGACAGCATGCTCAGCAGTCCCGCTTGCGACTGCGAGACCACCTGAAAATAATGGTATGGTTATTTTAGTTTTGTCGTTTGTTGGGCATAGGCGTATTTTTTGAACATTGAAACATATCTTATTGGTTTCATTCTAAACGCTTCCAATTGTGACTTTTCTATTCGACATATTATACGAACATGCGTTATAAGAGTGTCCATGGAGTTTCTTGCCCATTCTTCTCCGTAGAGATCAACGCTTTCGAATGTGCAACTACAGTACTTTCACAAGTTATTATGAACTGTGACTGGGACTGTAGCTTAGTTTTTTTTTTGTGTTTTGACATTCAAAAGTGCCTGTAATGGTCTAATTGAAATAAATGCTTTGAGTTTGAGTTAAAGGGTGTAAATAGACCCTTAACAGTTAACGAAGCTGGAAGGCACTTTTTCTCCCGGACATTGCGATATTTTTGTTCTGGATCATACCTAGGTCTTCCTTCCTTCCTTCTAGTTACGGAGATTTTGGAGGTCAAATTTCCAACATTTGCACAAGTTTTATTTTAATTCTAGTTTTTAAGGTTTACTTTACTTTAAATACCTCCATGACCCGTTCACTATTCAATGCATCCATCAGGATATTGTTTTGAGTGCGTTGAATTTTACGGTAAAAAGTGATTTTTCCTCCAGAAAAAAAGTAATTTTCCAGCAATCATTTTTGCGTAGAGTCACCTAGTTTGATGTACAGAGTGCTTGGTTGACGGCTTCGTGAAGGGTCCGTTTACACCCTGTAGATGTATAAATATACATACTTTACATAACTGCCTGTCAGTTGCTGTAGCAGCGATGCCTAGTTACTTAAAAAAGTATCCTGTTAGACAAACACTCCATAATTAAGCATCATAAAAGTTCACAAGCACCTTCCATTTTATGGCTCAAAATTTTAGCCTGAATTCTTAAAAGGCTGCCCTAATTTAGTTCCACAGTTCGTAAATTCGGCAAACCTTACACAATGGTATGACCAAAGTATTGGCACTTACATATACATCATTTTACGGGTTTCATAAATCATTTGGAACGAGGTCCAAAAATTGAGTCATCGATATTTTATGGCCGACAGAATGAGACTCACTCGTGCTTTATATCTACTAATATTAAGGGCATCTGTGTTCTTTTATTTTTTAACAACAATATGTTTTTGGAGATTAATTTATTTGGCCTTATCTTGGTTGGGTTTGGGCCCGTTGGGTCATTTTTTTTTTGGTGGATGTTTCGAAAAGTTTGAATCAGAATCGGGTTCATAATTTACTTTTAAGCAATTGTTTGAAGTTTTTAATCATTACGTAGCAACGACTTGTCTATTTCGGTTTTCTATTTAAAGAAAGAAAGAAAGAAAGAAAAAGTATTTATTAGTCTCGCACTGGACAAAACAAAGTGGTAACTAAGACACGATAGATTGTTTGTGTAGGTACCGTACTGCAATGTCAGCTTTGTTATGCAATCAATAAACTTTGGGAGGTCGTGGCTAAATAATAAAAGCCATGCCATTCAAGAGACTATGAAAAATATAATTACAAGGCGCACCCAAACAGACGCAAACCACCGTCATTCCGTTCTTGCCATCGAAGTCCGTCGCGACGATCCAGTACATGCCCTCCCTGACCCTTGCTCAAGCCAGCCCGTGATGCTGAGCCTGTAGTTTTAAACATGTCATAAAATATTGATCTCGTTGCAATCCAGCCTGTCTCTTGCTGCCTTCCCCCAGCGACACTCTAAGCCGAGGCTCATACCCCACGGGGGATACTCTTAAGGTGTAGTTGCTTAGTTTTTTTTAAGTTTTTTGCCCCTAGCTGGAGGCCTTACACTCAAGGCACCCACAAAGTAGTCTGGTTGAGCAGACAACAACCTTCTAGGTTGGCCTGCGAGATGCCATTCGTAAAAAAAACCCGGCGTACCCACGGTCAAACATTAGTCTTACTAACAAGAATATGATTTATGATCTTAATCCGCATTTTAAGAAATGATAACTAGACCCACAAGTCAAATGTTCCAATAATAAAATTGTACCAAAACAACGATTATTAAGGACGGACGGTTGTAAATCAATCCCTTGTAATCGGATTTGGATCGGCAGGTTGGTATAAACTAAGGACTACACTGAGACAGAGATACATTTTTTGATTCACTGTAGTCTTCATATATTATCTCCTTCATTTATTTTTATATATATTTACTAGTTTTTTTTTAATACTTTAAAATACATCTAAAAAAAAAAACATTAAAAAAATGTAACCCACCAGTGGGTTTCGAGAACAGGGTCCGAGCTACAGGCGGTCAGGGCTCCACAGAGAGGAATCTCCAAACAATACAAGCCGTGTTCAGGAGTATCACTTTCTGAATCCAGCCCTTGATTCAACATCCTTACGAGAGCCTCCTCAGGTGTTGGTCGAGGCTCCTGGCAATGAAGCCAGTAGTTGAAACGACTGTCGGCTCAATGATGGCTGTGTTAACATCCCACAAGTCTACAACCTCGCAATCTAAGTCTAGTCTTCATATTATTATTATCTTTTTAACCGACTTTAAAAAAGGAGGAGGTTCTCAATTCGGTTGTATTTTTTTTTTGTGTTTCTTACCTCATATCTTCGTCATTTATGAACCGATTTAAAAAATACTGCTGTTTTCTGAAAGGATATTACTTTTTAATTGGTTCCATAGAAATTTTACCAAAATCGGTTTAGTAGTTTGGTTTTTAAATCAAAATATCTGGTAAAAATATGTTATCCAAGTAAAAGAAATTGCGAAATTGATACTTGACAAGGATTTGTTCGATAACTAAAAAGAATAAAATAAATACTTTTTTGCAAAAAAAAATTCTTTCATTTAAACAACTAGATTATACTTACAATTTGTTTCTAAAAACCGGACTGATAGTACACAGCCAAAAACGAGGCTTGGATTGCTCTGGATATAAATGCGCAATTAGGAGTTACGTAGAGGTAAATAGAACTTAGTCTAGTATGTATACAAATACTTTTCAGAGGATAGTTCCTAATATCAACAAAGTTATTCCTCCCACGAAGTATCAGCTGTGCCTTTTGAAGAGAGTAATAAAATTTAGGCGTTTATCTTCTTTCTGTTTAACCGATTTCAAAAAAAGGAGGAGGTTCTCAATTCGGTTTTATATGTATAATTTTTTTGTGTTTGTTACCTCATATCTTCGTCATTTGTGAACCGATTTAAATTCTTCTTTTATCTGAAAGGATATTCTTCCCGATTGGTCCCATAGAAATTTCATCAAAAGCTGGAAAAAATATGCCATCCAAGTAAAAGAAATTGCGAAATTTATACTTGACAAATAAAAACTTCTGTGCAAAAAAATGACCGACTTCCAAAAAAAAATATAACTTTACTTTCGGAAGTCGGTAGCAAAACAGTCAATGAAACAAACAATAGTCACCAACTTCCGAAAGTAAAGTTATTTTCAACTTTTTTAGTGTTTGTTTTGGAAGTCGGTTATTTTTTTACACAACTAATCAAAAAAAGGAGTGTTATTTTTCTAGATTATCTAGACTTTTGCCAGCCAAATTCAGTCTACCAGTGGATAACAAAACTGATTTAACTATCATTGATATAAATTAAGTCAAGATGGTTGCTAAGTGTGTGCTTGGCCTTACGGTTCCACCAATGAGATTAGTGATGTGAATAAATTAATCGATTTATTGAACAGCCCGATTAGGAGCGAGTGTAATTTGTAACGATTTGTTGATGTTTATATTTATATTGGCTTCGCCCCATATCGACGGGCCATTGTTAGTATGACCGTTGATAAATTGGTGGGACCTTATAATCATGTGGTTATTGAAGAAAACTTTATAAGTTTTTTTAGTTATCTGCAAAATTTGCTATTTCATTTTTGATTGTCAATGATGGGATTTTTTGTTGTAATTAACTTCATAAGTAAATTTATTGCTGAAGATATCGCAGATTTGTGAGAAAAGGCAGTAACGATGGTAAAACTATTAAACTCGCCTCTACTAGAGATGATGCGGCATCTTAAACGCACATATTTAAACTACAAAAAATTTCTTAAAGTCACGTAAAATCCGACATCATGATAATGAAGATTTCCACAAGGTTCTTTACCTAGCCACCTGGCAACAATCGTCAAACACAGACACAACACCTCCTTTTTATGTGGACGATGAGGAGCTTCCCATTTCCCTCATACATCTATATTTTTGAAAGGAGGATGAGAAAAGGGGAGCTCGTGGCTAAATAATAGCCAGTAGTTGAGGGCTCTTTAAGGTTAAGCCGCACTTGAAAAGGCCGGTCTGTGGACGGGTGACCATCATTACATATCAAGTTTCCTCCGTGCCTCACAAAGCATGTTAAGCCGTTGAACCCGGCTGTCAATTTTAGATCTTTGACAGTCGTCACAGGTAGTCAGTGGCCCGAAAGTCTGACAACCAGTCTAACTAATGGGTACCGTATTACCCAGTACTAACTGGGTTGTGGAGGTCAGATAGGCAGTCGCTCCATGTAAAATACTGGTAAGACTGGAAGCCTACCACAATAAATTTGGGAAATTGGCAGGCAGATGATGATCTATATTTTTGAAAAAATCAATACCCATCAAAATGTAGTTGCAGTCCCACTTCTGCACTGAATGGAGAACTTGCTTAATAAGGCCGCACGTAAGAAGAAATCGAAATACGTTTAACTAGCTCATCTTTCTCATAAACGGCTTAATACAACATTGCCGTTTACATCGGAAATTGGTCATAACACGCCTTTTTGTAATTAAAGCTATGATGCAGGATACTGCCCAATATCCTGAGACATACTAATTTATAATCTGATTGCATGTTAATGTCTAAGCAGGAAATGAAAGGTCATGAAGTTCCCAATTGAAACAAATTTAATGATTACAGAGAAATTACATAACGTACAGAATCATCCTTTAACTACCCTAATATTATTTAAATAATAATAGAAATGAATACATACATTTATAAATACAAAGAGTGGAAGAGACACTTCGGTGTCAAATTGATGTACGAATTCAGTACATCAATTTGAACCACATAGAAATTTTGAGTCGGTTATTACAAAAAAAATCTGCTGTTTCCTACAAAACTTTTTTGCAAAAAAATAACCAACTTCCAAAAAAAAAATTGTAAATAACATTACTTTCGGAAGTCTGTGACTTGATTGTTTCATTGACTTTTTTTGCCACCGACTTCCGAAAGTATAGTTATTTTCAATTTTTTTTGGAAGTTGGTTATTTTTTTGCAAAAAAAAATTTATTTTACCCTTTTTAGTTATCGTATCACACACAAATCCTAGTCAAGTATCAATTTCGCAGTTTCTTTTACTTGGATGACATATTTTTTCCAGCTATTTTGATTTTAAAACCAAACTACTGAACCGATTTTGATGAAATTTCTATGGGACCAATCGGAAAGTATATCCTTTCAGATAAAAGAAGAATTCAAATCGGTTCACAAATGACGAAGATATGAGGTAACAAACACAAAAAATATATATACAACCGAATTGAGAACCTCCTCCTTTTTAACCGATTACAAAATAAAAACTTTTTTGCAAAAAAAACCGACTTCCAAAAAAAACACAAAAAAAGTGGAAAATAGCTTTACTTTCGGAAGTCGGTGACTATTGTTTGTTTCATTGACTTTTTTGCCACCGACTTCCGAAAGTAAAGTTATTTTCCACTTTTTTAGTGTTTTTTTTGGTTTTTTTTTGCAAAAAAGTTTTTATTTTGTAATCGGTTAAAAAGAAAGAAGATAAACGCCTAAATTTTATTACTCTCTTCAAAAGGTACAGCTGATCCTTCGTGGGAGGAATAACATTGTTGATATTAGGAACTATCCTCTAAAAAGTATTTGTATACATACTAGACTAAGTTCTATTTACCTCTACGTAACTTCTAATTGCGCTACGAAGATATGAGGTAAAAAACACAAAAAAAAAAACAAAAAAAAATACAACCGAATTGAGAACGTCCTTCTTTTTTTGAAGTCTGTTAAAAACTGCAATACCTACACGTCAAAATGTACTGAACAGCTGATTTTTTTTTAATAACCGACGAAAAATTTCTGCGTAGGGGGCTCTAGAATGGTGTACTACACACGTGATAACCGGCTTAATGTCGCTGTCCCTTGCACTCTGTATACGCGCATTACGGGTCTACAGAAGGGAGAATTAATCTCACAGGGACAGGAGCCCTGAGCCTCAGCGGTGAGGACGTTGGAGTCTGATTTGAAACAAATAATAATAGACTATTACTATCCCACTGCTGGGCAAAGGCCGCTCCTCATACAAAGAAGGCACGAGCACTGATGACTTTTATGTTTTTTTTGTATATATTTTTTTCTCTCTTTTCAAAGCAAAGTAGAAGTTTTCGTTTGTTTGCTTTTTTTGTCATTTTACAAATGTTTCTTTTTATTAGGAGGACACTGGCTCCTACAACACAGTTTTAATTATCGCAGGAGTCAGGGAATTCCATTGCATATGGGTACAATGTTTTATGTCAATAAATATTTTTAATTTAATTTTACTGTGGCTTCATTTTTAATTTAAATGCGGTAAATTGAATAAATTACCAGCGAATGTTAGCTTCTAATATTTATGTATATTTCGCCGATATTCTACTACATGTTTCAGGTTTAGAGAGCTGCTGCTAGGAATATCAACAATACTTAAACAAACTATCAAATTATAGTGAACACTAAGCTCAGTTTACATGCCCAGTGATCGCAATTCGCAGGCTTTGTATAAGACGATTACAGCAAGGAGCATCAAATAAGTGATTACAGAAGGTCCGTGAAATTGTTTCTGGGTTTTTTTTTGGTAACCTCTGAATATTTTAAATTACACAGATGGCGGGACGAGCTGGACAGAACCGACGATCAGTGGTCCACCTTAGCCCTGGATTGAAGAATTTGAAAGTCATGGGGTCTTTGCCCAGCAGTGGGATGATACAGGCTAACAGTAACAGTAACATCACGTCTGTAATCCCCGAAGGGTTAGGCAGAGGTGTACCTAATAGTACACCCACATTGCGCCAGTTGCATTTTAAGCCTCATGCAATAGGCGAACGTATGGCCATCAACCGGACACAATTTCAGACTCCGTGGCTGCTACGGAGATATTCCTGATGGAAAAACCCAATAACTGGGAATCGAACCAAGGACTTCATGCTCAGCAGTGGCGCTTGCGACCACTCAGCCAACGAGCCATTTTTTAAATTAAGGTCTTATAATTTTATCATGATGTCACACAGCCATTGTACTCTGGGACTGATTGCACACATTGGACACATCGATGAAGAATTTTCGAAAAATATTATGAAATTCAATCTTTTTGTTGCGATCGTTCAATTCAATACTGTGCATGTATCAATATTCAACCCAACTTTGGAAACCCTCACAATACAGTGATGCGATACGCACTTTTCCAGTTTATTTGAGCAGTATGGCAGCATGGATCCCGGTATCATCAACGAAGGTGGGCCATGAATTGATAACAGCAAGACAAACTGGGGGAATGTACAATTTTTATAGAAACACATGACGCTTGAATAACACCGAAAGGGCTTTGAATTATTGGCCTGCCTGACTTCCACCATTTTATTTAATTTTTAAAATAGCAGCCACGCATTAAACCTGTACTAATCAATAGCAATAAAAACAAGTTTTGTATTTATTTGTATTCATACAAAAATCTTCCAACACCTTTGTAGAGTCTATGTCCAAGTTGATTGGAACGGAACTTCTGTATCTTTCTATGTTGTGAATCGGAAACTGACTTCGTGTTTGTCATCTCCGCAGTACATGCTATTAATTTGTGGATTGTCGTCCAATATCTTGAGATGTGCCTTATTTTATGGTCTGTTTACCGGATTTCTAGGCAAGTGTAATGTGTCAAATTACTTACTTACTTCTAGCTTGGCATCCAACATTAGTTGAACAACTGAATCGAACCAAATATAACAGATATTTTTGTTTTAACTTTGCTTACACGAGGAATTTCTCCTGTATCGTGGATGAGTTTACAAACATTAAATCTTACATACACAAACAGTACCCGGAACAACTACCTGTAGGCCGCAAAAATATTTTTTTTGTGCGGGAATCAAACCCACGACATGCAGCGCAGCAGTCATCGACATAATATTTGTGTTGCTATGGAGTTTATACTGCTATTTCTTCTGTCCAGTTAAAACAATAGGAAGCAGTAAAGAGCGAGCCTTTTAGGGAACTGTCTTATGTAATTTTCATGTTTGAAATGTGACGTTTCTATACCTAATATGAATTAATGGTTACTGATTTCGTCGATTGAGAGAGAGATTTATTCAATGTTCAGGAACTGTTGGTGGACTTACTAGAGCATTTTTTTACGTATTAAAATAACAGTTAAAATTAAGTAATAAAGGTAGACTATAATATATGAATATTATATGCAACAGGCACGCCCTCTATTACTATAAACATAACTGGCAAAATTTGTGGGTGTACTACTAGGTACACCTCTGCCGAACCCTTTGGAGATTATAGGAGTGATGTTATGTGAAAGTTAAGTCGTTAACTCAATTATCATACATCCAACAATAACAAAATAAATGAAATCTCAACGCCTGTCAACGATTCGTCATCTACGTTTATAGGTTGTAAATTCTATTATTTAATATGATTAACATATGTACATGTTGATGGATGAATGGAAGATATATTAATATTTATATATTATGTATGAAAAAAATAATTGGAATGACTTCTGCGGCCATTAACATATTATTAGAGTCTTATTGACGGCCGTAAATAGTTATTGAGATTAGAAACTTCAATATATCTATCAGATGGCTTTGATTTTGTTAGTGATTAATGGAAATATACAAGAGAAGCTTGTGGCTAAGTAATAATAGCCTCTCGGGGTTGATGTTCAGGTTAAGTCGCGCTTGCCAAGGTCGGTCCGTGGATGGGCGACCGACCTGGCATACCGAGTTTCCTACGTGCCTCGGAAAGCGCGTTGAGCCGCTGGTTCCGGGTGTAATTTGTAGATCTTTGACAGTAGTTACAGGTAGTCAGTGGCCCGAAAGTCTGACAACCAGTCCTACCAAGAGGTACCGTATTACCCAGTACTAACTGGGTTGTGGAGGTCAGATAGGCAGTCGCTCCATGTAAAATACGGGTATTCAGCTGCATCTGGTTAGACTGAAAGCCGACCCCAACATAGTTGGGAAAAGGCTAGGCAGATGATGGTGATGATGAATGGAAATTTACAGGAAACTAAGGTAGCACTTCTCACAGTGGTAAAATCAAAGGTCCAACTGCCTCGCTGGCCTGGCAGGTTCTACTGTTGTTGAGGATGGCTTTGGTTCCCAGGTCTAATCAAAATTCAAATTAAAAAATCAAAATTCATTTTATTTGCAAAAACATGTGTAGATAATATACATGGTATGATGCTTATTATAGGTGTTACAAGTGATTCTTCGGCTCAACATGTTTGACCATGGCTGGTGTACAAATTAGTTGGGAACTACCATAACTTTAAAAACAAAAATATAAGAATAATAATATAAATAAATCAACAATTAACATTACATTTTTTTAAATAGGTAAATTAGTCATGCAATTCAAAATAAATAGAATTTATTCAGCAAGTATATTTAGAGCGATTTGTCATTTAAAAATTCATTGACATTATAGTAGGCATTTTCTGTCAGTATATTTTTAATGTTTTCTTAAACTGGTCTATATTTAGGTTTCTGTTATTAGGTTTCTACATCAGGGGTTCTTTAGTAGTGGGCCGTAAAAGATTTGTGTTACATGGGACTTAAACTTAACTTGCGAAATGTGTGTACACTATTAGGTACACCTCTGCCTAACCCTTCGGGGATTACAGGCGTGAACCTAATGAGAAGTAGAAAGTTATTGTGTTCTATAAAGAACTAGCTGACCCGCGCAACTTCGTCTGCGTAACATTTTTGATTAATGCTCCGCTCTTATTGGTCGCAGCGTGATGTTTTATATCCTTCCTCGATAAATGGGAAAACACTAAAATAATTTTTCAATTCGAACCAGTAGTTCCTGAGATTAGCGCGTTCAACCAAACAAACAAACTTTTCAGCTTTATAATATTAGTATAGATTTGAATATCAACAATTTAAAAATAGATAGGAAAGGCTTTACATGGTCATCTTACTAGAAGTAAAATAGTATGTTTACATCATACAAGCGGGTACGTCCGATAAATTATTAAAAAATAATTTTACACGTGTAATGAATACTAGTTTGTTGTTCACAGGCTTTACAATCGGCACGTTGTTTTTAAAAATATTTATATCAGATCTGTCCCTTAAATTGGCAAAAACAAATAATAACAAACATAAACATTTACAAGGCACTTTAAAATAAATTTCACACCAAAATTACATAACAGAAACAGCAATCAATCAGTTTTTGCGAACCATTTTATTACATAAACCGTATTAAGGTGTGGTCCCATTAAAAATGACGAGCGGACATTAAAACGAGAGTTTCGCGTCTATCGGGCCAATGGGATCGCCCTTTATTCTTTTTTTTAAAGTGAACCCATAAATATAAAACCTTTTTAGTAAAACTGAAAGTTGTAAGGGAAATTTGGAGCTTAAGGTGTTGATGCGTTGTTGTGGATGGGTGGTGATTTCGAAATTGTAATATTAATGATTGGAATTTATCTTGAATTGTTGTTGGATCGAAATAAAATCTAGGTCCGAGACCTACTTACTTAGTCCGCCGTGAAAGTGGCGAAGTTATAGAACAACAAAACTTGATGTATGAACCTATTATGTCCTGCCAGCGACACAAATAAAACGAAGAAGTTCTAACTAGTTTGATATTTTTAAATATTAATCAGCGATCCTCAGTCAGTCATGAGTTCATCTTCATTGTGGCCCTAGTTCTATAGACCTAGCTGTAGAATTATTTAAAAAAAAAACTAGGACGACAACGACGAAGCATTGCCCTCTTTTGATGTCTTTACTTAGTTTAAAATAATATGTAAAACACTGATTTTCTGAGTATGAAGCACAGTGAGTACAGAGCACAATGCTCTGGTATCTCAAAACAGTAAGTAAATGAGATTATTATGTAGCAGCATGCGAACTATGGGCATTGGGCGCAATGTTACAATTTTGGACTGGAATCAGAACGGAGATCCGTAAAGAATTCGAGTAATAAGAACCTTTTTGACCAGCACAGAAGTCGAAAATTAGCTATTTGAGTTTCCTTTGACCACGTCAATCTTATCAGTAATAATTTGATGATAACCTAATGAAATCATCATCTGCCTAGCTTTTTCCCAACTAGGTTGGGGTCGGCTTCCAGTCTAACCGGATGCAGTTGAATATCAGTATTTTACATGGAGCGACTCCCTATCTGACCTCCACAATCCAATTAGTACTGGGTAATACGATACCCCTTGGTAAGATTGGTTCTCAGACTTTCGGGCCACTGACTACCTGTAACGACTGTCAAAGATCTTAGATTGACAGCCGGGACCAACGGCTTAACGTACTTTTCGAGGCACGGAGGAAACTCGGTATGTATGGGTGTTTACCCATCCACGGACCAACCCAGGCAAATGCGGCTTAACCTAGCGATCCACCCGAGCGGGTGTTATTATTTAGCCACGAGCTCCTCTAACCTAATAAAATAATGTATTTAAAATGGATTAACGGAATGGAATGGATGAAGCTATGAACCATCATGAACGTCCAACAGTCCACTGTTGGACATAGGCCTCTTCAATCACACGCCATTTAACTCGATTTTCAGTAACTCTCATCCAGTTGCTACCAGCCACCCTGGGAAGATCGTCGCTTCACCGAGCCTACCCACCTTATGCTTGCCGATTCACTTTTTTTTTTTGTAAGGGCATCTCGCAGTTCTGCCTAGGGCTGGCTTCTGCATAACCGGACAATCCTGTGGGTGCCTTGAAATAAATTAAGGCCTCCAGCCAGGGCAAAACTTATATACTAAGCGACAACTCACTAAGGGCACCCCCTGTGGGGTACGAACCTCGGCTAGGGCAGGGGGAGGGCAGCAAAGGGACAGGCTGGATCTGAGTGATATTATTTGGGGACTGATTTATAGCTACAGGCTCAGCAACGCGGGCTGGCTCTTGCAAGGGTCGGGGGGAGTTAACGGGGACGTTGCCGATTCACGGTCTTCGGTGGCTATTAATTAATACAGGCGTGAGATACATTCCAATCTTTATTCAATATGCATAAAGACAGAACATATAGAATGTGCACCGGATGTTGCTAGTCCTACAGACCTGACCTTTCTGAGGAGCAACACCGATTAGGTCTTCTTTTCCCGGTTAAAATAATTAAAAATCTTATTTAAATTACTGACTACCTCGTTGGTCTGTTGGTCGTAAGCGCGATTACTGAGCATGACCTGGTCCTGGGTTCGATTCCCAGTTCGGGCAAAGTGTTATTGGGTTTTTCCATTAGGAATTTCTCAGTAGCAGCCACAGAGCTTGAATTTATGCCCGGTTGATGGCAATAGGCTCGCCCCCTGTTACATGGGACTTAAACGTAACTGGCGAAATGTGGGTGTGCTATTAGGTACACCTCTGCCTAACCCTTCGGGAATTACAGGCGTGATGTTATGTTTAGTTTATGCTTATTTAAATTATTTTAATCGAATACGGAACCACTTTATAAACACAGGTGCACACAACACCGACTAAAAAGTAATAAAGTCGGGCACACACTGTCGTTTAATCGCAAGAGAAATGACAACGTAATTAGTCGACATAATTGTTTTTTGGTTTATTTCGTCGCTATGTCGATGTTCACGCCGCTCCACTTGCGGGATAAGCTGGGTTAATGGTGGCTTGTTTTGTTTTTTGTGAAGCCAGCTTATAAAGGTTCCCAAACCTACTGCATTTTGGAAGTAATGACGAATGAAGATCGACTATACTTAGCACAAAGATTATTAACGATTTCAGTCTGACTTTAGGCTTTTTCAATGTAAGAACTGAATTTATTGTAGACGTGTATTGTTAGCTAATTAACCAACTGTAGATCTAACTTTGTAAAAGTGATTAAAAAGAAATGGTTCACATCCGTAACCAATATAGTATTGGCTAACTACGTCTAATGTGGTATCTGCAGGTTCAATTTTTTAAAGTTTATTTATTAGTATTTCTAAACCACACTAATATTAAAAAAGGCGAATGCGTTCTGTACATCTATTACCGGCTAACAATAACGGCTGAACATATTTTGATCAAATCAGGCTACTTTTTACCCAACTGAAGAGGGTTATGTGTTGTTATCTTGGTGGTTCCGTACGTTCCCATGGGTTGATTTTCGAATTTTGCGCAGAAGCCAAGGTCAAAACCTAGTCAATAATACATTATTTTCTCGATAACTTTTACGACTGACAATGCCTTGAGTAGAGTTTATAGGAAACCATATTCAGTTATCGTCGATAACCGAATATGGCTTCCTCTATAAACACTTACCGTGAAAAATCTCAGGATGTTATGGCATATTCACCATGCTGTCTGGACCAGCAGATTCCTGACCGTGTAATAAGATATTATCAATACCATTTAATTCTAGTTTCCTTGAAAGAAATCCTAGAAACAGTGTAACTCGCCCATTCCATTATTTTTGTACAGTTTCTTGTGACACTTCTGTCTACCCCTGATGAATGTAAGTGATATGATACAAAAAGCATCCGGTAAATACATCTTTATCACTAATTATAATTACGCGGAAAATAGCAAAAAATATTAATCTGTATCGATAGTATTATGCGGCGTAGGGTTACCACTTAGAGAAAGTTTTATTTTATAAAAAAATGTAGTGTGGCTCTAATTTGTAATAGGTGTCATAATTAAAAGATGTGTTTCATGACATTTTATATAAGTACCTACTGAGTTTCTCATTTGGCAAATAATCATACTTTTAGTCTGTATTTGTTTTTCTGATGGTCAGTTAATCCAGAAATTGAAGTATTTTAGTAACTGGGATGTAGAAGTCCGATGGGAAGTCGCTCCATATAAAATACTGTTTCAGTTGCATCCGGTTATACTGGAAGCCGACCCAAAACTCGCGGTGGTTGGGGAAAGGCTAGGAAGATGACAATGAATTACTGCTTTCCTCGAGAAAAATTGAATGTATTATCGGCGATAAACTGGAAGCCAATTTTGTTGACCAATAATTCAAACACGTATTCGTTAATAAATCGTTGATATTACTATGCATGCGTCATTATCTACTACGAACAGGTGTACCTAGACAACGAAAACCTTTTAATTGTAAACCTGTATTGATTTAAGTAGAAATTAAAACTATACAGGTTTACAATTAAAACGTAAACACCCACATATTCGGAGAATGACAACTAGCGCCCCCTGGCACGTTTAACGTGAACTACAGCTGTGACATAGAATGTATGTCGGGTGCTAAGCATTCCTGACATCCTATCAAAATCTGCAGGGGGTGATCTTCTTGTTATGTTCGAGTCTAGGAGTGTCAGTTGCCCTTAAAACTAGATTATTTATCTAAGAATTGCACAACAAGTCAAGCCATCGGACGGAAGCTTGGATCAGAAGGTTTGGGTCAGTCGCAAATTTATCTGAGGGCATAGACAAGTAGCCATCGCATCGAAAGCGTTGTGATATTTCTACAAAAAATTTCAACAGTATTGGTAAAAACTATTAGGTAGCTTTTTGCATGTCAGGAATGTTTTTAATGTCGGAGGCACTCTGGTTCTTTTATAAAACAAGAACATCATTATACAGTCTAGAATAGGAAACGCCAGTTCCTGCCTTAGTTAGGGTAGCCAATCAATATGTTAAAACACGATCTATGCTCGCTTACGAAAAAAAGAAAACAGTTTTAAATCTTCGAAAGTTACGTAATAAGCTTCACAAAGAGTCAAATGTGATCTCTTATCGATAAAATTACTCGATAGTTCCTCAAAGTGCCAACCCTTACAACAGAATACCATCACGACTAGTCATCTGGTCACTGCCAGTGTAATAGCCAACGTGCGCGCACGCAGGACGCACTAATGAGCTGCTTACTTAGACGTCTCTCTAATAACTAGATAGCTCTAATATCAGCTGTAATTTGATATAGAAACTATGACGATAGTGCCACTGGGATCCTAAGAATGAGGTGGTTGATGTCTGGGTTAGATCGATTTTCCTTAATTGGGTCTTTACTGGTGTAGTAATAAAGTATACTTTTGAAAATAGACAATTAAAATTAAAATTAAAAAAAAAATTGCATTTGATCCTGGGTTCGATTCCCAGGTTGGGCAAAAAGTTATTGTATTTTTGTGTTTTTCTATCAGGAATTTGTATTTGTCAGTAGCAGCCACGGAGTCTTGATTTGTGCCCGGTTGATGGCAATAGGCTCGCCCCCAATGTGGGTGTACTAATGGGTACACCTCTGCCTATCCCTCTGGGGATTGTTTTTTGCCTCTTGTTCCATCGTGTAGAAAAACCGATAAAATAATCTATATTCTAATTTGCAAATGGTTGATACATAAAATATTTGTTCGGGTCAGAACTCTCCATTCGGCAATATTTGTGGACCAACAAAGCCGACTCCAAGTAATTACTTTTTTACACCATATCAGGCACCACACAGGGCAAAAAAAACAAAAAAAACTTGAGAGGTGTCAAGGGACACCCGGATGGAACGAAGTTCCTTTCGATTAATTAGTGAAGGAATTGTAATATTTTTTTTTTTAAGTTATAACAATTTTTTTTATTATTAACAAATATAATTAATATATATATACTAATATTTCGCATTGAACACCACACTGTTCAATGTGAAATAGAAATGAAAATATCTGGCTTGCTTTCTATAAGAGAGAGAGAGACAGACAGAGAAACATGCGACGCCGCACAGCTTAATAGCTTACTATAGCAAAAAGTGTCGTGACAACTTTTCGTAAGAATTTTTTCCGTCTAGCCCCCTTTCACAACGCGCGATAAGGAACTTCGTTCCAAAAACAATGCTTTAAAATCTCTTTAGAGGTTCGACACAATTTGAGCTAAATCGAAGGCTTAGGAACACGCTAGGCAGATGATGATGCTATACTTACTCAAGCTTTGAGAGAAATGATACACAGCGCAGTAATCCCATATCCCGGCACGTACAGCAAAAACCAAAAATACTGATACCTATCTCTGCCTACACCATTTTCCTCATGACACATAGGTACCATCATGTACTAGGCTACCTTGTGTTTTATAGTTCACGGAATACCTTCTTGCAGTCACGTATATCGTATGTAAGACATTTTTTATTTGTGTGAGGAAACAATAAAGTTTGTGGTGAAATTTTGTGAGTGATGTGTTCTTGAATGTTGTTTATTGTGGTAGGTTTTGGTTGAAATAATTTCTCTTTTTACTTCTGTGCCTATTTCCCGCTTTATATTTAATTTGAGGATCAGAAGCGAAAGCGAGTTGGCGACCCTTCAGTCAATTAAAAAATCATACAGTTTTTATGTCACTTGTATTAACAAGTTTATCAGAGATCCTAACACGAGTTTTGACATTTCTTGTAACATAAATACGTCGAATTTTTAATCGAAAATACAATTATCCTACAGCATTTTATTTAAATTGTTTGCAACAAGCACAATCAGTTCCATCCATAGATATGAATAAATACTTAAATTATGAAATATTAGTGTAACGAGTTTTTTTTTAATTTTAAATGTCCGATGTATTTACGTTACGAGAAACGTCAAAACTGGTGCTAGACTCTCTGATAAACTTGTTAATAAAAGTGACATAAAAACTTTATGGTTTTTTTAATTTACTGAAGGGTCGCCAACTCGCTCTTACACGACTATCTTGAACCATTGAAACACGAGTTTGACAAAAGCCACGGCAAATTCTTGAGAAAACATCGACGATCGTTAGATAAACGCCGTAATTCACAAAAAATAATACTCCTCTCGGGCCTAAACATATCTAAACTCAGATGTGATCTTCTATTGCATGTCGGTAACCACACAGTCAAAGCAACCGCTACCTTAATAAATCTACAATTTAGAAGGATGCATATCATTGCATAACTATTGTCAACCATTGTTTTACGGTCTACACGTCATACATCCCTGCTCAATACATTATTAAACATGGTCGTATCTGAAATTCTAATACACGTGGGATCGGATCCCGATCTAACAGATAACCATCACTCAGCATCCATCTGTTTCGTCAGTCATTTGTCGTCGTTTGTCAGTCCTGCTTGTCAGTTCATACTGATGTGAAAAAATGCTGACAAGTCAATGATTTTTAATGAATCGACCGTATCTATGTTTGTTCGGTTTTTCCGTATGAAAAAATGTTGGTGGAGTAATAAATTGGAATTTTTATCAGAAATAGAAATGCTTGGATCCTTTTATTGGTGACTGATGCTTTAAATCATTCTTTGTGGGGCAGGCAGAGATGTTTCTTAATGTCAGTCATAGTGATGGATGGTAGATGTCGATGGACTTAGCTTGCCCGACTATGGTATGTGGATTATTAAAATAGGAGTAGGTTCAAAACTCGATGAATAACGTTAAAATTGTAGTGAGGTAAAATAAAAACTGATATATCTTCTTGTTTTAAAAGGAACTGTTATCAATTGTAGATCTTTGACTGTCGCTCAGTGGTCAGAAAGTCTGAAAAAAGTCACACCAAGGGGTATCGTACCCGGTAACTGGGTTGTGGAGGTCAGATAGACAGTCGCTCCATGTTAAATACTGGTATTCAGCTGCATCCGGTTAGACTGGAAGCCGACCCCAACATAGTTGAGAAAAGGCTAGGCAGATGATTATGAACTCCTAGTTTTAAAATCAGACTAATTACATAAATACTTATATTCGTTCTCTTGAACTGCAAATGTCTTCATTCCTATACTATTTCATGATCACGGATTTGAACATTTTTAGTGTTATAGCCAATCGAACAAACCTTGCATTACGATCAAATTCTGTTTACGCATACGTATTATACGCAAATGAACATAACTAATCTATACTACCGCCATTGACATACCGGTGTCGTTATTTGGAACTAAAGCTCTATATTTATTTGACGTAAGGAGCGACAGTGCGGGGCGCATCGATTCTATTTATATCGACAATCGAATGCATTCGAATGAACGACTCGATTCTAGGTCAATCGTAAAGTACATTAGTGTGGCGGGTTACTGTGAGAATGCGAGGGAACTGACTACTAGTACTACAAAGTGAAGTGACGTTCTTGTATATAAATCTATTATTAGTGTGGTTTGCTGTTGGATTATATATATATATATTTTTTTTTTGTAGATTTGTATTGAAATTAAATTACTGAAATCTCTCGAAAATATAGAAGTCGTTTGATCTTGTTACGTAATTCTGTCTGAGTCTCGTCTTCGATAACTGAGATTCAGTAGGAACTATTGTGTTGCACTCCCAACTGCCTGGCGATACCAATGTTGTTTGATTCAAATAATATTACATTTAATACTATGACTCGTTGGTCTATAGTGGTCGCAAGCGCGACTGCTGAGTATGAAGACTTGGGTTCGATTCCCGGTTCGGGCGAAGTGTTATTGGGTTTCTCCATTAGGAATTTCTCAGTACAAGGCACGGAGTCTGGATTTGTTCTCGATTTGATAGCAATAGGTTCGCCCCTATTACATGGGACTTAAACATAACTGGTGATATGTGGATGTACCACTTCTGCCTAACCCTTCGGGGATATATATATATATATGATATTATGCTATGTATAACACTTACCAAAAATCTAAAACGATGAATTGAGAAGCTGTCTGGCCTTCTAAGCTTCCAAGAGACAGCTCTTGAAGCTCATCAGTTACAGAACTGATGGCTCTTGAACGAGGTTTAGATGTTGTGTTTATTCTCATTTTCAATGCTTAAACCTATGGCTTGCATAAGAAGACTCTTCCAAGAATATCCTGAACTAAAACTTTCTTGACTTACAGCAGTAAACGAACTTTACTTCAAGGGTATCACGACCTAAGTCACATAGAGCAATTAGCTCCTAGCTCTCAATATTTTTAATCACCGCCAACAGCTAATTTACAAGCTGACAATCTTCACCGACAGTAAGTACGTACAATACCACACGTTAACTACTGATTACCATATCAATAAGCGCACGGAAGCACTGACGTTGGTGGATCGATTTATTTATGAATCGCATTCACACATTCCTGTCTAACGTGTATGGTGATTGTGAGGCAGCGGGTTGATTTACGCGAGCATGGACGTGTTCGCCTGAGTACCTATTTTGTTACAGCAGTTCCATGATTTAATCTGTAATCTTCTTTTTCGTGTCGCTGGCACGTAGAATATTATGTGTAGTGATAAACAATATTCAACAAGAAGCACATTTAAAGACGATGCATTGAAACCAAGAAAAATCACCAGTTGGCGTAACGGGAGTCGACATAGCGGGAATTATTAATTTTACCCAGAAGTGGAAAATCTGTAGCAGTTGCTAATATTGCTGTATGCAGGAGTAATAGTAGGTGCTCTACTGTAAATAAGTGTGTGACTGATCCTTTGACTTTAAACAAAGCGAAAGATGACATATTGACTTAAGGCATTAGCAAATAGTCCCACCTTCCATCTTACGCTGCATGTCCTGACACCTGCGCACTTGACAATCTTATGACTGCATCAGCGAGGGGAGTTCGCGTAGCTAAATTTTGGGCTAAATATATTTGACGAACTTTTGCCATTGAAACGCTAAGACGAACCAAATAATTATGCTGCATGTGCTAAATGATAAAAGATGTTTATTTTGGAAATAGGTTTTTACAAACACTTTTACACGTCTTCTGTTTAAAACTAAATGAGGCCGGTGTTTTGTACCTGACTACTCTGTGAAGAAACAGCCGAAACAAACATAGTTTCTTCTAAGGTCCAGACATAATCTTGATAAATTCACATGAGGACTATGCAGATGAGTGTCTGAGATGGTCTTTTGAAGAAAGAACCACACAGATTTGAGTGGACCTGTCCAGCCAGTGCAAGCATTTGTCAGTTATCGTGTAGCTCGAATCATAACTCAAGGAGCTCAAGAATTTTGCTAGCAAGAATATTGCTGGCACAACACACCATCATCTTTCTACACGAGTCATCATTAAATCTTAGAAAAAATCAAAAATCATACATTCAAAGACGTGTGGTGTTAAGTCTTAAAACCGCAGCAACTTGAGTCGACCATCAATACCAATGATCTTACTTTTTCGTGTTGTTAGTGAGTAACCTGGTGTCAGAGCTTTTATGCCGCCCACGGGCCTCTGACTTGGCTTTGCATGCCGTCGAGAAATATCCCTCCGGCATGCTGGTTTCCTCACGATGTTTTCCTTCATCGAAGCAAGTGATAATTATACAATGCGCACATGAATCCGATAAATCATGGTCTTGGGTTCAACTCGAGACCTATGACTTGGCAGTCTGACGGTTACACCACTAGGCTACACGACATCATGAAATCTTAGGTTATCTCAAAAATCATACATTCAAAGACGTGTGGTATTAAGTCTCAAAACCGCAGCAACTCGAGTCGACCCCTCAACACTAATGATTAATAAAAGCCACAAAAAAACCTTGAAATTTCAACTACAAAATGCTCGCGTAAAACAACACCAGCCCGAATAGTTTGGAGAAGCAACCTAACACCGGAGTCGAAGCCAGTACGTTTGAAATATGCCCTTATTTACATGTGCGAGCGCCGAGGTGCCGAGAGTTATGCATTTGACCTCCCGACTGCTGGCCAGTTTATGCAGGTTTGCTGCAACAGAATTGTCTGAGAAACGTTTTTGAGATGTTTTGTGTGACCCATATTGAAAGAATAGGTGAAAATATTTTAAAGGCACGATTATTGTTAGGTGGAATTCTGTTTTTTCTTTGTTTGTTTTGATGTGGTGGATATCATCTATTGTGTTAAATTCTGCGTGAAAGTGTAAAATGATCCGCATTTTAGCAGGCGTTACATGATAAATTGCTGTTAAGATGATAACAATGCAGAATAAAGACGCTATTTATATTACATTTTATGGACTTACGACCAGTTGATTTTACCAGGAATTTAAATAACAAAGTAATAACTTAGGTACTATTAGATAATATTAACTATCTGTTAACATCAGTATACACCTGGTAAAGTTCGCGGGAATCCACTGAATTCGAGAAACATGGAGTTGGTTGATGTGGCGATGCTTGAACGAGGCCTATATTCCGCAGCGTATGGTCTTCCCAGTAAATGATGATGATGAACAGCCATCTGAAATCAATAAAATAGCATTAGCATTTATATTCTTGATACATATAAAGACAAAGGAGAATCTCGTGGCTAATTCATAACAGCTGCACGGGTCGATCTTCAAGGTTAAGGCGCGCTTACAAAGGTCGGTTTGTGGATGGGTGACCATCATTATATACCGAGTTTAGTTTAAGCACGTTAAGCCGTTAGTCCCGGCTGTCATTTGTAGATCTTTGGCAGTCGTTACAGGTAGTCAGTGGCCTGAACGTCTGATAACCAGTCATACCAAGGGGTATCGCATTACCCGGTACTAACTGGGTTGTGTAGGTCAGATAGGCAGTCGCTCCATGTAAAATACTGGTATTCAGTTGCATCCGGTTAGGCTGGAAGCCGATCCCAACATAGTTGGGGAAATTTTTTTTTTTTTGTGAATGGCATCTCGCAGTTCAACCTAGGAGGTTGTCGTCTGCTCAACCGGTTAGTTGGGGAAAAGCTAGGCAGATGATGACATATAAAGACAAAGGTACATCCTTGTTTCCTATACACTAGTAAATTATGATAAGTAACATCCTGGATGATTCTGGCACAAGAACGTGGAGTTTGGCACAAGCAAAGAAAGGCCTTTACCCAGCAGTGGATGGATTCAGGCTGTGGATGATGGTGAGAGGAAACATAAGCACACGTATTTTTACCATGGGGGTAGTAATAAACTACAGAGGAGCATTTGCCATGGTCTCCACATATAAAAAAAAAAAACAATATATTTTTATTATTATAGTTATCCTCCAAGCTCTCAGAACAAGCAAAACCTCAAACAAATAATCACTAAAAGAAAATCATAATTGCTCTACCTACCCACTAGTATTTAATTCGAGGATGAAGGCATAAAATAATTCGCGAGATGCGTGATACCTGCCACGGGAACTGCATTAGCCTTGATTGTTAACATCATCAGCGCGGGCGCAGGTTTTAGGAGCCCGCTGGTAAAGGTCACCGAGGGTCTGATTAAAGAATTTGACCATTGCAATAAATGTAGAATTACAGTTATAATTTTTACGTGAAACTATTTTTATAGTTATGATTTCTGGTCATCAAATACTTTTATTATTTTGATTTCGTTGTTTTTTTTCCTTATATATTTTTTTCTAATTTCTGTGTTAACACCTAGTTTGTATGCGCATGATGTGGTCCTTTATTTGCAGGAACACGCTTAAAACAAACTTTTGTATAATTGTGACCTATGTATGTATATTGTATCTGTGTGTCCTTTGCTGGAGATCCAAATAAATAAATAAAGGTTATCTGAGGATTTTTATACGCATGAAATTGAATTATTATTAGTAAGAATTTATGATATAGAACGTTGAATTTTCCTCAGGTGTATTATAGCTAGTGTAGGTTGCAATTTTGTTCACTCTGGAATTATATTATTGGCAATGGCGATGTAGAAAAGTGGATGTGAGAAGAATTATTTTAAAAAAATTACAAATTTTTCGTGGTTCTCTTTTTCCAAATGCCTACAGCGCTATGTAGGTCAGAGGTGCACTACTGCACTGTGAATTTGAAACACATATTTTTTTAATTCCAAAATATTTCGGTGAAAGGTAAAGGAGCTAGGTTAAATAGGACAACAGCCTAACACTAAGGTAATTTAAACTGATACACCATAACGATTTTGATAAAATGCTAAGCAGATGACAGAAGGCAGATGAAACTTAAACTAAGTTCGAATCTTCTCCAATAATCATACTGAACCCTCATCCAAAAAAGAACTCCAACTCACCGCAATTTTTAACATAATTTCCAACCATAACGGTTATTGCACCCGAAATCGTAACGAGCATATAAAATATTGTGTGGTATCCATCCGCATGATATATGACCAATATTAACTGGCGAACAAAATGTTACAGGCCGTTCTGCCTGCATACTTGTAAACGTTGAGAATTAAGTTACGCACTTGTTTTAAAGAAATAATGTTTGCGCATCAGTCTTCGAGTTGAAGAACACTTGGTTTTAAGCGAGAGAAAGTAGTATTTATTATGGTCTGAGAAGTTTGTTATATCTAATTATACAATAAGGTCAAGATAATCCTGGTTGACTGAAAACAAATCACTGAACATTGTAGACAAGATGACCTTTGTGAGATATGAAGCGGAGGTTTCATATGAAATTATTAAAGTTAATATAACTTTATAAGGTTTAGTATTACTATAGATAGTATTGAGTGGAGTTAGCTAATTGGTTAGCTAGGCGACTGCTGGATTACTGGCTCTAGACTACAGAGGCTGAGAATAAGCTATGCAAGTTTTGAGACAGTAGTATAAAAATGGAAATTGGCACAAACAAAGACTGGCTGAAGTCGGGCTGCGGATGATGACGAGTTTTTTTTTCAGAACTATGAACAATTTGTTTCTCCAACCGTCACAAAGTTAACAGTTACCGGTACTAGAACGATAAAATTATTTTTAAAAACAGTGGCCCTACCATGACATCTTAATGCAGGAAGGTTTTATTTCTATTCCAGTGTGAGAAAGAAGCGGCACTAGACATCCTGTATAACTCTGTCTCTCACGTTGTCGACGTCATGGTAGTGCCACAGAAAACAGTTTGACATTTTTGAATCAATCTTGTGTGAATGTGCCAATTTATATGCAAAGTTAATTTCGTTCCTACACTTAGGGAAGAAGAAAGGCATTAATCTTAATATATATTCAAAAGGTTTGAAGTGAATGGTCTAAGTGAATTGGATTCTATCGTTCTATAATGTTGGATTAGTTTTGAATAGTTGTGATGTGGGAAAATGAGCCTGTGGACAGTTTATTGACTTCGTTGTAATATAATACATTCAATTTATATTATAATATTAAGCTAAGGTATCTTCTATAATTCCGTTTTGTTTATTATGTTTAGAAATTAATTTGCAAAAGAAGTTGGGCCATTTTGTTGGTATGTTCGAAGCGGTACTGTTTTTGTTTTTCTTATTTTATCACTAAAATTTAACTGTGTAATATTATAAACTTTAAAAATCCTTAAAAGATTACCACATTGTTATTTTCTTTTTTCCTAAATATTTACAAGAAAATGTCAAATACAACTAGAGTTTAATCTAAGCTTTGACTCGCCAAGTCGGCTGTTTTTTGCTTGAAGATGAACTTATTTAATTACACATAACATTAACACTCTAATACACATACATTTGATTGATTACAAATTACAAGAGCAGGCTGTCTGCTCACCCTACGAACTGTATCTGTCGTTAATATTAATGTCGGTTGATTCAATTTGCACAGCTTTTTGCATCAACTCGAGTATAATGCACGCTCCCATGAGAATATTATAATCATTTATTTTTGTTTGATGCACATTTTGTTGGGTACTAAGTTATATTACTGGCGATGCTCGTGGACATGGAGGTATTTTGATTTTTTATTTATAATTTATTAAAAAAAAGCTCTTCGTCGTAAATGCTCTATCGAAACAAAACATTTTATATTTCAGGGCGCCACCACGATGTCTTTTTTTTTTCTTTATTAATTTAGGGACATTTTTATAATCGCAATGCGTTTGTCAGTCTCATCGTACCCTAAATAAATACATAATCAGACAATATTATACACAGACGCTTCGCATCGTCGCCATTTGGTTGAGCCAGGATTTTATGGAATGTGCCCACTTGAAGTCTGTTCAACCTCAAGACCGTGACGATGTCTTTTGAATGAAGATGAACTAAGAACGATATCCAGTAACATGAAATCTAGAATATCTAAGGTACACCGTGCTCATTTGAAAGCTTATAAGCTTAAGCGGTAATCATTCCAACATTACAATGAAATTGATGGAGCTTTGCCATCCAACGTGGCAATGCTGCCAGTCTTCTGGGCGCTTTTCCTGTTGACAGCGATGTGGACGAACTTTTTGAAGAACTGTAATTCTTCTCCCATTTTGATAGTTCCACATGTTTTTATTATTATTTTAGATCTAATAGTAGTTTGTAAATCATGTACATTATATTACAATAACTTAATTATTTTGTTTGTATTATGGTAACAAGTTATTCGAAACAATGTTTAGGTACTGTTTCATATCGTATTCTCTAAATTTTGAAGTATCATCACGATTATAAAATGTTGTCGTGCCAGAAACACGAAGAAGAAGCATCAAACATCATCATCGTCATCCACAGCCTCTTCACACATTGTCGAAATTTTTAAGACTCTGATTTTTAAGTACACAGACAGACGAACCCCACAAAATACGATACGACAATAACAAATTACATAACGATAATAATTGATTACCGGTTATTACGCTCCAGTCTGGCCTCTGACTCTATTAGATCAGTCATCAAGGAATGAACTAGATTGCTCTAATATTACATCTATTACAACCTGGGGCTTCACTGTAATATACTATCTTTTTGACGTCGTGTGTGAGCTTTGAAATTAAAGTTTTATTTTTATACATGTTCCTCTCACAGTTCTTAAAATAATTAAGAAATGAATTTAATTGCGATGGTGGTAAAATAATACTTAACTTTTGACCCAAAATAATTTAATCCTGGTGAGGAAAAGTAAAATCATTAAGAAATATTTTGTGCCAACACAATTTTTTAACTACGAGTAGAATTGAAAGTAGGTTCTTTCAATGTACTCAATCAGGTAGGGGCCTACTTACCAGAAATCGGAATAGGTTGACTATATTTGCCTGATCTTCGAGGAAATAAAGGTGTTAAATTAGAGGGTAGTATTATCTACCATGTTATTTATTTCCTTGAAGTTTATTCAAAAATATTTTACCTATTCCGATTTCTGCTAATTACAAAGGCAATAAAAATTATTAAACTACTTAAAAGTTATCATATTTCTAAAATAATTAAGAGTTTGTGGCCCCGTCTAACTTAATACCTTGTTATAGTGTTCGAGTACTTAAAATAATAAAAGATTTTGTAAAACTTTATTTTTTTTTGCTAACCTTTTCCTGGACGTACATACATTACATGCCGTTAAAGCGCTCAGATTTTGACGATGTGCTTGATCTTGACAAAGTAGCGGCCTACGACTCCAACTTATAAATCAAACAAATCTACAATGTAAAACTCGTCCAATCTCACAGTACCTACACCTACAACTCAATAACCCAATAATGATTGGATGTCTAAGAAGACCGCCACAAAAACTGAATCAAACGGGCCGCAGAATGCAGAGTCACGCTTCCTAACTGATTTAATTACGTTGCTCTTGATCTCTTTATAATATGGCGTCTCGTTGATGCTGAGTGAGGCGTGGACCTGTATTTAGTTGCTGGCTTCGTAAGGTACTGGAATACGATGTAGATTATTGTTATTGAAATATGGGGAGTACTTTCAACGCAAGAATAAACCATATTATTCGAAGGAGCACAGCTATTTAACGACCTACCAAATGACGTAAAAGATTGTGATAATATTAACAGATTTAAACTAAAACTGAGAAAATACGTTTATGAAATGTAGTCGTATCGTATCACATACTAAATGTTAGCAATTACATACTTCCTATATATTTGTTTTGTATTACTTCACCAAAACGCATCGGAGGCAAAATTTATTTATTTAGACTTAAATATTACTTTGTATCTGATTGTAAGTGAACCTATGTATTGTTCTTATGAGAATAAATTCTTTAAACCGAATAATCGTGAACAAGCAAGATCGTAAGAATTCTAGCACATGCTAGTAGTAGAAACATTTTCTATAGGTATTTCGTTTACGAGATTTGAAAATGTGGACTTTGCCAATATGTAGAGGGTGGGTATAGATTTATCAATATCTTTATTATTGTGCCTCGTTGGTCTGTTAGTTGCAAACGCGACTGCTTATCATGAGGTCCTGGGTTTGATTCCCGGGTCGGGTAAAGTGTTATTGGGTTTTTCCACCTGGAATTTGTGCCCGATAGATGGCAATAGGCTCGCCCCCTATGACATGTAACTTAAAACATAACTGAAGTGATAGCCTAGTGGTGTGACCGTTGGACTGCCAAGTCATAGGTCTCGAGTTCGAACCCAAGACAAGCACCTCTGATTTTTCGGAATCATGTGCGTATTGTATAATTATCACTTGCTTCGGTGAAGGGAAACATCGTGAGGAAACCAGCATGCCTGAGAGTTATTTCTCGACGGCATGTAAAGCCAAGACAGAGGCCCATGGGCGGCATAAAAACCCTGACACCATGTTAGATAATAACCATCCGATAAAGAAAGAAAACATAACTGGCGAAATGTGAATGTACTGTCAGGTACACCTCTGCCTGATCCTCCGGGGATTATAAAGCGTGGTGTTATGTTATGTTATGTTATGTGTTGATGTAGTCCTCACAAATATAACGGCGATGCGATTGTCGTTCATACGTTGCTTTCCGGATTTTATATATATACTGCCTCCTAATTTTTTATTAAAGGCATCAGTGCTTCTTTCTGTCGCTGTGACTTTTTTAATGTTACAGCACCATGCTGAGATAGGGGCCTTTTGGCCTCTTACTGGAACAGTTTAGTTAGTTTTATTTTAATTTGTTCTTAAGTTTACCTTTTTAAATCTTGTTTTATTGTCAGTTACCATTTTGTTTTGTCCAGTGCGAGACTAATAAATACTTTTTCTTTGTTTCTTTCTTTATTCGATGCCTTTAGTAACTAAAACAGCTTCACTCAAGACTACTAACATACTAAAAATATCATACCTTACAAAGAACACACCTGACATTTTTCCACTCAGTATTTTACCCTAAACTTTGTATAAAAACCCGAAGCTTACTGAATCAAGAAGGATATTACCATATTGAGATCAATCAGGCGATTAATATTTTTTATCACACCCCATTTATTTCCTCAGGATGTGTGTAAATATGTAGAACGATCAATTTACTTCGATCACGTAGAAAACTAAATGGGAGTGAGACAGTTCTCACCTTTATTTTATTCTCGTGGTGAATTCTTTGAGTTAAGGTGAAGTCAACTGACGTGATGGCGGAAAATATTTTCGAGGTGTAAAAGGTCCCTTCACGAAGCCGTCAACCAAGCATTCTGCATATCAAACTAAGTAACTCTACGCAAAAATTATTGCTGGTAAAAGATTTTTTTGCTGTGAAATATGACGTTTGTGCTGATGGATGCATGAATAGTGCGAGGGTCAAGGAGGTATTTAATGTAAAGTTTAATAACTGGTATTAAAAAAAAATCACTTTGACCCCAATATCTCCGTAAATAGAAGGTTCCCCACTGTATTCCAGGGCAAAAAACTGTTCGGAATGACAGTGAGAACGAGTGCCTTTCGTTTTCGTTAAGGGTATATTTACTCCCTTTATTGAACATCATTGGAGTGCGGATGTGGAGCAGTTTCGCAAACTTTGTTCCACCTCCTATACTGGGCAGTATTTAGTCTATGCTCCACAAAATTTTGAGCCGGTAACATTTGAACAAAATACAGTTTAGCCAGCGACACGATGAAGAACAAAATTTATTAGGTAAAGCCTCCAAACAACAACTTTTTTTAATATATTACCACAACCTTAATATTTCCCGTGTTATCAAGAAAAAATATGATTTCTTTTGTCAAGCCGGGATTTCATACTCAATAATCAATATTTATTTAACTTTTAAACAAGGCCTTGTAAAAATTTCATAAGTCCCTAAAATAATAAAGTGGAACTAGTGATAACTAAATTCAACACTAGTGCCATTATTTTCAGATTCTTTTAAAATAGTACTAGTGATTACAAAAATCCTCAGTAGTTCCATCATGGTACTGTTAATGGTACTAGTGGCAACGAACCGAGTGCAATTAGCCGAAAAATAGTCAAGAGGTGAAACGAAGTTTATAGTGGTCGGAATTTCAAGGGACTTTTTTTGTTGAATTCCTAGAGGTGTGGAGAGGAAAGTAAAAAAAAAACTACTTTTTTTGTCTTTCATTAATAATTTATTTTTTTCGTTGATGAAGAACTTCAAATTCGATGTATTTATATTGTAACGTAAGAGTGTGACTTGTATGCATCCATTAAACGCCAATTTATCTGTTTATTAGTTTAGTGTTGTCGATGAAATGCCTTTTTCAAGTTTTTCCTTTTTGTCTAACTGCACTCGACCTAGCAAGTATCTAGATATAGATAGAGTTTATATATTTGTGACTTTAGCTATCCTGTCACGTTTGACAACAAGACGTTTAATCGTTTATCCAACTAGCCCTTAACTCGTGAGTTGTTGCGCCCTATATCTATCGCCATAAGATAGTTAATTACGGAAATACTTCACACTTATTAGTTTAGAGCCCATTTCTCACCTTGCACAGAAACCGACATTTTTACCGCAGAATTTACTTATAAAAACCTTACTTAGAAATGGACGGGGAGCTTCGAAAGCGTGGAGGAAAAACTTAGTGGTGGAGTTCCTTTGAGAGCAAAAAAGGAGTTTTCATAAAACTGTATGAAAAATTGAAAAGTAATTTTGGAGAGCACGCCCTAAAAGGAATACACTGACCTTATTGGTGAAGTTCTTCTATTGATTTATTTTACATAAGTTGCGAAAATAATCTTTAATACTGATAATAAAACTACTTTCCCAATTAATGGGTGAAGAGAGCAAGAAACGATAGACATTTCTAAAACCCACCATGAAGTGAACGAAAAACTGCACAAAATTCACCTAAATGAAAATGCCGCATCTAATTGATTATTTATTCAATAAAAGCAAGCTAGTCTGTGGTCTAAGTATTTCACTTAAAAAAAAATTGTATAAAATCAATTACCTATTACCTTGAAAATACCCCTTGGTAAGACTGGTTGTTAAACTTTTGGGCCACTGACTTCCTGCCACGACTGTCAACATCATCTTCCTGCTCTGGTCCCATATTACTTGGGGTCGGCGCAACACGTCGTATTCTTCCATTCTCCTCTGTCAACCGTCACGCTATCATTTACTCCTTTTTCTTTCATAACATCCCATAACATACACACACACACATACACATACACATTTTCATAATATGAAAATGTGATCATTCCTCACAAAATGCATCCATCGTTTCCTTGGTCTTCCTTTCCCTCTCCATCCATCAACATGGACATTCATCACTCTTTTAATCACATGCGATTCGTACCTCCTCCACTACCTGTAACGACTGTCAAAGATCTACAAATGACAGCCGGGACCAACGGCTTGATGTGCTTTCCGAGCCAAAGAGGAACTCGGTATGTAATGGACGGTTAATAGTTTATACACGACGCTCACCCATCCACGGCCTGATCTTGGCAAGCGCTGCTTAACCTGTATTGATTCACATGTTAACATGTTTTGATTCTTACACCGTATCTATAAAAAGTCAACGTTTTTACTTGAGTAAATGTCATTATTTAAGATACGATTTTTATTATGTAGTTTAGTAATTGGTTAAAGTTAGAACTGTAAAATGTTAGAATTCTTAGTTTTGTTTTCTTTGACGGTTATTGCATAAAAAAAAATCTGCTCAAGTAATTACTTCAACTGGACTATAGATACGGGTGTTAGATACAAAGCTCATTTCTTACAAATTTATTGCATAAAAAAACCTGTAATGACGTTTGTAAGTACTTTAACTGAGAATAATTATAAAATAAACATTCAACCAGCATGTAGCACCGATTTATTTACCAGTAAATACACACTGACAGGACCAGCGGTTCCGTTTACCCCGTAAGGCAAAACTGGCGTGAAGTGCCAATAAAACGTGACAAAATATGATAATGTTGATACTTTAAGAGCTTGGCGGACAAATAAATATGTACGGAACCCGTATATGTAACGGAAGTGACTGTGATTTAGTTTAATAGAGGATTCGCCAAGGTTTGACGTTACATGTAGGTAGGCACGTGTTAGGTATAATCTAGATACTGTTAGTTTCATAAAATAATATATAATAACTTATGTACACAATGGGATTCATTAATAAACTTTGCTTAAAGTAAGAATAAGTTTAAACGACAAAAATATTCCAATACCATAAAAAGCACTGACTGAATCATTGGTCGAGTGGTCGCAAGCGCGACTCCTGAGCATGAGGTACTGGGTTCGATTCCCGGGTCGGGCAATTGTTGGGTTATTCCACTTTTCCCCATTGACAATCCCCATCAATGGGGATTCTTGAACTTTTCTTCCGCAAATCCCCATTGCCGCCTCTCCAAGTTCATAATGGGGATTTGTGGAAGAAAAAGTGTTCACAAATCCCCATTGATTCCAGAAATCCCCATTGATTTAAAATTAAAACATAATTATTATTTTTTATGAAGGATTCATTGATTATTTTCATAATCAAACACATGAATTAGTATCGAATTACCTAAGTTTCTCTAAGCAGTGCCCTATCGTGATTTGGCCACGAATAAGTTCCATTCCGACCTCCTCGACCGTATACAGTGTGTAACGGAAAGCGTATATACATCCGAAGGGCACGGCTTCTTTGGATAATAACAAACGATATGGCAAGGTTTTTTTAATCCTATCTCTACGTGTTCAGAAAAAAAAAATATGTCTTATTTTTAAATCAATGGGGATTTCTGGAATCAATGGGGATTTGTGAACTTTTCTTCCACAAATCCCCATTATTAACTTGGAGAGGCGGCAATGGGGATTTGCGGAAGAAAAGTTCACAAATCCCCATTGATGGGGACTGTCAATGGGGAAAAGTGGAATAACCCCAATTGTTAATGGGTTTTTTCATCAAGAATTTCTCGGTTGAAGTAACGGGTCTGGATTTGTGCCCGGTTGTTGGCAATAGGGTCACCACTATTAGGTACATGGGACTTTAATTTAACATAACTGACAAAATCTGGTTGTATTATTAGCTACACCAGACGTGTAGCTAATAATACAACCAGATTTAGGCAGAGGCCTAACCCTACGTGATTTACAGGCGTGATGTTATGTGTTATATCAGCCTTCGAGTAGAATATAATATTATCACCTCGTTTAGTACTTTCCCATGACATTCTTGCCTATATTGTATCTCCACAAAACCTTTGGAAAGACGCCACATGAGTTAAATCAATATTTTCGAGGACACCCTTTATTATTGAGAAAACCAAGTCAAGCAACCATTGCATAACCACCTACTGAAACATTATTTAAAGGCAGTTGCCCAACGCTTGCCAAAATATTCACTAGAATTATTACAATGAAAGTGACACCAAAAATTATGTACACGAACAATAACATATCACAATCAAGTCTCGATTGAATCGAATCGTTTTTGGTACCGATTCGATTCGGTACGATTTACGATATGAAATCGAATGATAAATATATGTGCGTAAACGAATTTTTAATTTAATGTTTGTACTTGGAATTGCCAGTGGCCAGATGGGCTGTCGGCCTCGAAATGGCAAAGGGAGACCTGAAGGTCTCGAGCTGTATGCTGTGAAGAGTTGACAGTATTTAGACATAGAGCAATAAAAATAGCAGAGAGAAAGCATTGTTGACCTACATCGGTGTCTCCTAGAACAGAAAAATCGAAGACATTCGACATCTACCGACCCGAATAGGGACAGTGTAGTGGATTAGACTGTTTAACTTTTTAAAAAGAAAAGTAGTTTCAACAAATGCTTACAGAGTTGGCTTCTAATAAATCGATTTTTGTTTTTAAAATTATAATCATTTTTAAAAACACCCCAAAAGCAGCCATAAATTAAATAAAATTACATATAAGTAAATAGAAACAATATTTTATAAATTAGTGTAGGTTTAAACTTGCATTTTTTGTATGTTTTCCGTGGAAGATTTTGTTGGATGGAAACTGTCACTGTTGGTTTTGCCCGAATCAATTAAAATAAAATAAAAATAAAAAATAAAATAATAATAAAAAGCTTTATTGTTTAAGAGAGCATTACACTAGCTGAATATCACTAGCCTCCACACTAGGATTCCCTGTGTCGTGGAGACTAGTCGCCTTCGTCTTACAAGATAAATAGAAAACAATGAACTATATCTTTTAAGGGGTATAATAACAAGGGCCTTCAAACAAAAGTAAAATGTAATGTAACAAAAATATATATGTACCCCTGGTGGGACTCGAACCCACAATCCCCGGCTTAGGAGGCCGATGCCTTATCCATTAGGCCACAGGGGCTTGATGCTTGCGTATCCAAAATAAGAGCCAAGCTGATTTGGATAATTAGTTACTATAACAGGGATATAACTTGGTAACCAAGATTAAATAGGTATAAAGTAATAACTTTAGATATAGAAGAATAGTTAGTAATATGAAATACTACTGATATATTAATTAATTATTGTAGTGTAGTCATATTAGGCGGATATTGATTGAGAAAAATAACGATTATTTACAGCCGTTGACCAAGCCCTACTACGGTACCATGGTACCTGATTACATTATTTTGCTCTTTAATTAATTTAAGGAATAAAGTAAAATAAAAATTGTACTAAAACCATGACTGTAATGTTTTTGGATTTTTTATTTTGTCATTTTTGGATATCCGAAAATAATTACAAAAAAAAAAAACGAGTTCACAATAATTATACCGACGACCATCTCATTACCTTACAAACGTTTTCCCATATTCGCTCCACATAAAGGGGTCTTTACACGATCCCTGAGATTGATACGATAGTGAAATTAAGCAATAACACTTACTATACACTGAAACGGCCCGTCCGATCGCGGGGCAGAGCATAAAATTTTATATTTTTTCGTGTGGTGTGTGGCCCAATTTGGTGTAAGAAGCGGTTGAGGGCAAAGCATGTACGAATATTTTAGATAGAGCATAAAAGTACTAAAAATAATCTTAATCGACCAGTTATGTTATAGGCTAATTAAAGTCGGTTAGTCTTAACGTTTTAAACATTACTGTGCTGATAGTTTCAATGCCGTGGGTCTATCTGTGATGAGACTTTTTAGAGCAAAATATAAGTTACCATTCTTTATAAGAAAAATACATTTTGGAAAAAATGCGAAGGCAAAATAAATAAAGCTGGTTGCAATGGATCTTTAACTTAGATCCATAAAAATCTCGTAAAGTGCAATATCAACTATTGCAGCCCGTCTTTCCTAAACCGCCCCGCTCACCGCCTATACCAAAACCACACACCAACACCCCAAGCGTATCGTTACACGATTTTATTATTACGCTACCGATGTATCGCATATTATCCGACAGAATTAAGTGTCGTAAATGTTAACTAGAGCCGTAACATTTAAGAGGACATTATACTCGGCCAAATAACCAATCGCGAACCATATAGGTTTTTGTAAACGGAGATATTGTTACTAATAATTGTCCTGAATCGTCTCGTAGGGTACATTTTACAAATTGAGTTAAGTTTTCAAGTGTAGTACTTAATTTTATTACTTCATTTTGAAATTGAGTTTGGTTGTAAAAGGTATTAATGCACTCTGAATGGTTATTACTAGGATGTAGTTACCATTTTAATTTGTGAAAGATTTCGCGACATGATTGGAGCTAAATTATAAGGTGTGATCCAAACGAGTACTGAAAGTTTAATAAAGACAGAGTTTCCATGACATAATGAGGAGTTAGTGTATTGGTGAACTAGAATACGACAATTTAAACTACACTACGTTGGATGGACAATAGGGAAGACCGTTAAAGCTAGTTGTAAATAGCTTGACCATAGCTAGGTTTCAATCTGACTAGTGGGCATTGGTGCCCTGAAACAGTGACACGGGGTCGCGGCAGACCACGAAGGAGATGGCGGGACGAACCGGATGTCTTCTTTGAGAATAGGAAAGAAATAGCACAGAATCGTGCCCGATGGAAGGAATGGAGGGAGGCCTTTGCCCAGTAGTGGGACGGTACGGGCTAGCTACAATAATAATAAAATAATAGTGAGGTCAAGCTATTTCGAAATATAAAATTACATTATCAGATTTTCAACCAATGACGATGCTTGGAGCCAGCTATGCTAGGACCATTAGTTTTACAGTTGTCCCCATTTGGTCAAGGATGAACAGTGCACTGGGAACGGGCCCGAATTACTCGTCGTAGGCCCAGGTAGGCGCTTTACTGTGAATAATCTCAAAACTGCGAAGGAAAACATCGTGAGGAAACCAGTAAGACCTTCGAAGACATTGTGACATTCCCTATCCTGCGCTGGGCCAGAGCGCTGTGGATCATGGTTCCCTCGATCTAACAGAGATGTGGCGTGTGTTCCAGGAGTGGAAACATTATATGCTGGTAATGCATGAATACTTGGACCAGCAAATAAGGATGAATGATGATGAAATAAAAATGTTGAATGCAACAATGTTGAGTCAATTATCATCTCCCATGACAAAGGTGGTCGAAAAAACAATACAAAACCTAAACTACAAGAAAATGCGCTTAAATCTCGAAAAACAATGTCGTGCCTTCGAATCACGGGGTTCGTGAGACATTCGCGGCGATTGAGAATAAATCAACGATCGGCAGATCGGCGATCATAAGCGCTTGAGCGATATCGCGCGATTCACTAAACTGGACGGGACGGACCACGAATGCGCTATTTCTCACGGCTGACACAAGGATTTATGAAAGGGTGGATAAGAACCACTGACCAACGTCGAGTTGTTGGCAAGGCAACCCATATCACGTCGGTTATACGTCTCGAGTTCGAACCCAAGACACGCACCTCTGATTTTTCGGATTCATGTGCGTATTGTATAATTATCACTTGTTTCGGTGAAGGAAAACATCGTGAGGAAACCAGCATGCCTGAGAGATATTTCTAGTCGACATGTCAAGCCAAGTCAGAGGCCCATGGGCGGCATTAAAACTCTGACACCAGTTTAGGTACTAGCCACACGATAAAGAAGAAGACCATATCGATTGAATTTGCTTCATTGTTTCTACATGGGCCGTTGGTCTTGTGTTGGAAGCATGAATGCTGAGGACCTCACGGGTCTAAGTTCAATTTCTAGATAGGATAGTTTCTCAGCAGATGTTTGGAGTGAAACCTCCGTGACTCGGGAAATACGTGAAGACATAGATCCTGGTTCTGACCTCAGAAATCGAAATGTCAGAACACACGAAGGAAATACCTAAGCAATGATTGACCCTGAGAATAAAAATTGCATTTTCTAACAGATACTAGTTACATCACAAAGCCTACGTTTTTCCGTAAAACTTCCTGTGAATCTTTTAGATTTGCGGATGTCACATCAGTTCCATTTCATAGCTGCCAGTACTTTCCGCTATCATTTTGTATCGTTCAAAGGTTAAAGTCTAGATCAGACCCCACCGCTGACTGGAACTGACCTATATCTAATTTGTACCGTTTGAACCCAGCCTTATAAGGAACAACAAGATTACATCGTCAGAGCCTTGGATAGACTGTAATATTGTGATAATGAGCTGATATTCATTTTATAAATATGATGGGCCTATTATTTTTTATGATTATTTTTATTTTACAAGTATGTTGTTCGCTGATCGTGTACATGTCCTTCGAAATAATCAGACATGTGACATTAACTTGTCATCGATATGTTTTTACAAGCTCATGCCCGCGGCTTCACAAGCGTGGAGTGGGATAATTTTCTTACGGGATCGTACTACCAGGACAAAAAGTATCCTATGGGGAAATTCAGATTTTAAACTAACTGTATGCCAAAGGACAATGCCAGAAACATTATAAAACTTTGCCCCACAAAAAAAAAAGTTGTAAAGAAAAAAATTGTGTTATGAAAAGTTCATTATTACAATTATTGTTTTCATTATTTCAGACTTTCTGTACATGGCTGGGGCATGATTTGGCATTGTCCTTTTATCCAAATCCTTTCAGGAGTTTTTGCGTGAAAGAGTAACAAACATCCATATATTATAATTCCTCACACACTTTCACATTTTTAATAGAAGTAAGATGCGGTGATGTGTGAATAGGTACGGAGATAAAGATTGTAGTTTCTGTCGAGTTATTTACTATGAATGCCTTCGGAATGAATTTAAAGATCCTACAGATTTTCTAGTGAGCTCTTAACTGACCCAAATATTCGCAGTTCCTTCTGGGTGCAAGCGACATCGGGGCAAGCTCAAGCAGAAATGGCAGAATGAACAGTCACTGCCTCAATCAAAAATACTGGGAAGATTTAGACAGAGAGAATTGGAAATAGGGTATGGAGGCTTTTGTTTCGCACTGGGACACCTCATGCTTCAACTTTAATAATTAATTCGCAGTTATAATAATCTTCTTCCAGCTCGTGGCTAAATAATAACAGCTGCTCGGGTCGATCTTTAGGTTAAGCCGTGCTTGCATAAGTTAGTCCGTGGATGGGTGACCACCCATTAGATGCCGAGTTTTCTCCGTGCCCCGGAAAGCACGTTAAGCCGTTGGTCCGGGCTGTCATTTGTAAATCTTTGACAATCGTTACAGGTATTCAGAGGCCCGAAAGTCTGACATCCAGTCTTACCAAGGGATATCGTAATATCCTGTACTAGCTGAGTTGTGGAGGTCAGCTAGGTAGTCGCTCCATGTAAAATACGGTTACACTGGAAGCTGAATCGAACATAGTTGGGAAAAGGCTAGGCAGATGATGACGAATAACCTTCATCCACAGTTAAAATTAGCTTGCTATCTGTAGCTTATCACTTTATAACTTAGAATTGGAAACTATAAGACCTCATAATTGCAGAAAATGAAATTGAACAATCCAAATACTATTTAATACATAAACTGTAACAAATCTATAAACAGAAATCCCATTTGTTTACTATTACGAAAACGTAGCCTATTTATTTATATTCATTAGCTCGTATGTAATACTCCCGATACAGAAGGCAGTTTATATCAGGTGCATAAGAAATTAGACTTGGTTAAAAACCTGCTTGGCCCTAAACGGGCGGCGTAAAGCTGAGGGCACACCTTCGAATGGGAACTTCGCGGATTCGGATATTGATCTCAAAATATGAGTATGATAATTAGAGACTGGATATTCGATTGTATATTATACAAAAGTATGGAAGCGGCTTCTTAAAATACATTTTTTTCCCGGCATCGCGGTATTTCACAAATAATACAGATGATTTTAAATTTTACTGCTGAATATTCGAACAAGACAAAACATTTTCGCAAAAAAATAACCGACTTCAAAGAAAAGAAAACACTAAAAACTGGAAAATTACTTTCGGAAGTCGGTGACAAGTTTCGGTGAAAGTTTTTATTTTGCCCTTTTTAGGTGTGGTATCGCACACAAATCCTTGTAAAGTATCAATTTTACATTGTAACTAGAAAAAGTCACAGGATAGCAAAATACGTAATTTCGTTTACCTGGATAATATATTTTTTTCCAGTTATTTTGATTTAAAAACCAAACTGCTGGACCGATTGTGATAAAATTTCTATGGGACCAATCGGAAAGTATATCCTTTCATATAAAGTTTTTCAAATTGGTTCATAAATGACGGGGTTATGGGGTAGCAAAAATACAAAAGAAATACACCCGAATCGAGAACCTCCTCTTTTTTTTAGTCCGCTTAAAAATGGAAACAGAACAATGCATTTGAAGTAAAACAATAAAATTAATAAAAAAACTGGGACTTTTCCCGTAAACCGACCGTAACCGTTCCGTTCTGTGTTGACTAGTATTGAGTTCGCGTCAGTACGCGAACTCAATACTAGTCAACACTCAAACTTTAGGTAAATAATTATGCAAGCGAATATCCGATCTCTAATGATTACCCGCTCATGTGCGTTTCTTCCTCCCGACCAATTTGAGGTTAGTTTTCGGGCTTCTAGTGATGTAATCATCTGTGTATATCCAACTTTTAATTTAGCAAAGTTATTCTGCACGGTACATCTCAATTGTTGGATAGTTCCGATATTCTACGTAGCCATCCAGCCAGTCTTTCCTAGATACAAATTACTTGTTTAGACCATCAGATCGTCAAAAATCTCATCATAACCATCGTCCAAGCACGGGCGCCTTCCAAATCAATGAGAATACTCAACTTTTACTTTGCCAACGGCTTGTGGTGGGTGTGATTTTTTTACCCTCGTCTCCCGCCACGCGCTAGAACCATGAGACTGCCACCAACAAAAAGCATACAAGGTGGAAGGGACACCGACCCTAAAACGGTTATGACGTATGCAGCACATCATTCTGTACCCCCCCGCATGGAAAGAAAGTTTTCATAGGTAATTAAAAAAAAAGCCTGGTCCATACATTTTGACCGTGTAGGTATTGCAGTTTTCTAGAAATATTTTTAATAACCGATGAAATATTTCTATGTGGGGGGTTCAGAACGATGTACTGAATAAATACGTGGTAACTGTTTTTGTACCCTGTATACGTAACTTGCAGTAGTATGTACGTAGCTTTATTTCGCAGTGTACGACAGAACTTAATATTGATCGTTGGAATCATAAAACGTTAATAAATCAATTGCTTTGCCTCAAGAACTGGTCCAAATGTGAGTAGTTAGCTTTTTATTCATGTAATAATTTGTTTTTGGGTACTTTACTTTGGTAGTTACATAGTACACATTCAACATTAAATCACGCTTGTAATCCCCGTAGAGTTAGGCAGAGGGATACAGGTCCTGTTTATGTTCCATGTTATAGGGGGCGATCTATTGCCAATAAGCGGCAATTATACAGACTCCGTGGCTGCTGGTGCTTTGTGCGGTAGAGGCAACAGCTGCATAGAAGTTAACTAACTTATTTTGTAATAGGTACTAGGATTATTTACGTGAATCATTTTCATAATATCGAGTCGCTAAGGACACTTTTTGTTACCGAAACGGCATCGGCACACCATCACAGGAAACCGTAGCAGAAACGCGCAGCGAGTGGCTGATTTCATACTGGTTCTGTAGTAATCAAATATTCATTGGTAGCTTGTATCCGACACAAGACACAAAAGTGTCCACGTTTGCGCAGCGCCTTATACATTTCAAAGGATTGTTCACAGGATTTGAGGTTAGGTTATTTGTTTCATATTTCAAGTAGAGATGTCATCAGTACCAAGAACGAAGTGGTTTCAGTTCTTAGAGCTCTAACATAAATCTACCTTTATTTTTAACCAGAGGGATTGATGAAAAATAATGTTATCCTCGATATCATATTAAACAAGTCCTACGAAATATAATATTTTCTATGACGCCACACCAGTTAGTTGTCCCTGTTTGGCGTTGCCACCGCACGCGCTATAAACGCTACTTTTTACACACACTGCAGCTGATATAGTTCTTATTGATACTGATAAAAGTAGATTACGACGAGAGCGGAATACTAATAAGTTTATGTAATTACATGGTCCCGTAACTCCCGTCATGGTCTCGTAAGAAATGAATCTGTATAGAAGACTTTGGATCTTCGATAAACGTGTAGTTTTCCAGATAAAGCTGGTGTAGCTTTTACTTTTGGAAACTATCTTGTGTAAGAATCGATATGTATGTAAAGGAGTTTTCTTGTTTAATTTAATATTAGTTATCGCAAGAAGGTTGTATAAGAATCGATAAAGGAGTTTTGTTGTTTAAATTTAATATAGGCTGAATAGTTTTTCTTTTTTTTTGGATCATGATAACTAAAATAAATCTGTCACAAAAGTAATCCTCGATAGTTTAATTATTTCTGAATCAGTCTTTCACTTGGAGATGAACGTTATTGAAAGGCCTTTTCATTTAGTTCTCATGCTACAAATTCACAAGAAACAAAAATGAAGTACGCACCAAAGTCGACGACTGCAATCCCGAATGGTTAGGCAGAGATGTACCTAATAGTACACCCACATTTCGCCAGATAAGTTCTTCTTTCTTCTTTATCGTGTGGTTAGTGCCTAACCTGTTGTCAGAGTTTTTATGCCGCCCATGGGCCTCTGACTTGACCTTCAAGAAACATATCTCATGCATGCTGGTTTCCTCACGATGTTTTCCTTCACCGAAGCAAGTGATAATTATAGGTTCGAACTCGAGACCTATGACTTGGCAGTCCAACGGTCACACTATAAGACTATCACTGTTAACAATGATTGAAGAAAAAAAAAGTATAAATGAAGTTATGTTTAAGTCCTATATATGTAATGTGGAGCGAGTCTACCGGGCACAAATCCAAGCTACGTGGCTGCTACTAAGAAATTCCTCTTTTCATACAAAAAAGGCATGAACTGAGGCGTTTTTAACAAACTTTTCTGCTGACGGGTACATACCTTTGATCTGATTATGATAATACACAAACATACAAACTAATCTATAATTACTTATATTTGAGTCACAATAAAAAAGCAAATAGAGCCGTATCCGTAGTTTTATTACATTTTAATTGACGGTAGCTTCGTAATGATGGCGTAATAAGAAAAAAAATATAATAATTAACTTTTAAATAGAGCTTGTTCGTATTGGGAGACTTGCCTTGCCTTTAACGGTGGATGATGTGAAGAATCGATAAATATTAATATTAATTTTGTCTTACAAGGACTTGGCTATCATTTCTGATAGGTGATCTTCTTTTATATACATTTTTTTTATAAGATGGTTGTAGGACAATAATTCTCGTATTTATTTATTATTATAAATACTTTTTCATTCTTTCTTTCTTTATATTTTCAACAATGTCACACTTAATTCCCAGTCACAATGGAAAAAAGTCATAAAAACCTACATTATTGAGAAGTTTTTGCGTAATGAAATTTTGAACGTTTTTAAATATGGTATCGGCTTGCAGTTCTTGCTAGGGTGTCAGATATTGAAACACTATAACATACTCATGAAGTTATGTTCACTTTTTGGGCTGCTACGCTCCGAGTTCATACTCCTGATGTTTCAGAATTATGCTTAATAAATTAAGAAAGCATACAAAATAGAACCCAGTTCAATTCCATAACATAACATGACGCCTGTAATCCCTGAAGGGTTAGGCAGAGGTGTATCTAATAAGTACACCCACATTTTCGCCATCTATGTTTATACTCCATGTAACAGGGGGCGAGCCTATCCATCGATGCTATGCTAGGCCATCAACTGTGCACAAACCCAGACTCCGTGGCTGGTACCGAAAATTTCTGATGGAAAAATCCAATAACAATTTGCCCGACTCCGGAATCGAACCCAGGATGTCATGATCAGCAGTCGCGATTGCAAACACACGACCAATGAGGCAGTCCAATTATTCTACCCAATATATAAAGGTTAATGACCAAAAATAAAATGGTTTCCGGAAAAACTACATCACACATTTCTATCTTCCAATTTTATTTCAAAAGGTCCCCCAATCCTACTCTCACAATCAGAGCATCCTATACGGTAATCATTTATCATCAAATCGTGTTCTGGTATCATCAATCATTATATAGAGCACTAGCTGTGCCCGCGGCTTCGCTCACGTGTGCGCGTATTCTTTTGGTATTATCAGGGAATATTACATGGGAACGAAGTCGTGGTATATTACTAACGGCATGTATTTTGCGCGGCGACAAATTAATCTGAATTTGTGATATAAAAAAAATTAAAGCCGGTAGCAAAAATAGTGGGTTGGCAGCTACTGCGAAGGATGATTTTAAAAGGAACCTAACCTATCCGTGTAGGTGGTCCCTAAGCTCCCTGTGCCCTATGTTCTGCTACTTGGCTAGGCAAGAAAATTTATGCAACTCCAAATTATGCCAAAATATTTGTTTTTGCCAAGTTATTATTTTAGTAGCAAATAGTTAGTCGCCTTTTAAGTTGTTAGTTGCCTAGGAAATAGTTAGCTATTACTAACATCCTCTCCAAAAAAACGTATACTAATAAACTGACTTTAAAGTAAAACCTGTTAGTACAACTTTGTTTTAAGTATTAAAGAAACTTGTAGTCAATTTCTGGGGGGAATCAATTTATAGGTTCCCTATCCATTTGCATAAAATTTTAAGACCTAATATAACTTAGCATAATTTTGTTTGGCATAATTATATTTTCGCATAATATAATTACGCATAACAGCTTACGCATAATTTTTTAAGCATAATTTCTCTAACCATAATAATGATTAAGCATAATATTCTAAAGCATAAATTTATTAAGCATAAAGTTCTAAAGCATAACTTTTTTAAGCACAATATCCTAAAGCATAAATTGATTTACATACAGCATGCAAGCAAGCATGCAGCAAACAAGCAAGCATACAGCATGCAAGCAAGCATGCAGCATTCAAGCGAGCATGCAACATGCAGCATGCAGCATTCAAGCGAGCATGCAACAAGCAGCAGGCAGGGTTTCTGTCACGGCTCCGGCGCTGCGGGCCTCCGGCGGCCCCGCGCGTGCTAATCGTCGCAGACGGCTTTCGCTCACCACCGCAGCTTCGGCTTGTTAGCCGGCATCGCCGGCCCGCCTCAGCCGCGGCGGCTCGCTCGCAGCCGCCTGCTCCTCAGCCCGCGGGCCGCCTCGCCCCTTCGCGCCTACGCGATTTTAAATTACACTCTAGGGGTAGGACAAACAAGACTACGTGGAGTCGGTTTTGCAGCAATTCGGTTATGTCACTAACTTTTGATGCACAGCATATTAAATTTTTAACCAACAATATTATTTAATTGTTACAGAAACTATAGCAAATTGGTTTGATCAGAATTATGTATGGGGCACTACAAGTTCACCACCACCATTTCCACCCAAAGTCTGGAGTACGTATCTACTAGAAAAGGAAAATATACCTAGGACACAAAATCATGCAGAGGCATGGCACAATAGATTTGCACATTTTGTGGGAAAACACCATTCTGGATTTTATTTTTTGGCAAAAAAATAGTTCAAGAAATAAAACATCAAACCATTGAAATAGATAAACTGGATGTCGGAACATCACTTTTACCAAAAAAAAAAGAAAAAATACACGGACAAAACCAAAAGAATTGAAAAAAATATTAGTAAAAAAGATGAGTATACTTCTAAATTAGCATATTTACAAGCAATTGCTAAAAATATACACCTAAAATAAATAATTATACATAATTAAGGACCACTATTTCAATCAGTTAACTTCTATCTGAGGAATAACCGCCATATTTATTTCTCATAATAGAAGTTTGACATATTTTATTATACAAAAACTGTCAAAACATCTAATTTATTCTTCAGATAAAAGTTATCTCGCGATTGAAAAATCGTTTAAGTTACATTATGTTATGTATAATAAATCATTTGCATGAAAATTGTTTTTGTTATTTATATTAATTGTATGCCTAAATATTATTATGCTAATAGTCATTAGGCCTACTAACGTTATGCGAATCAAATTTATGCCAAAACAAATTAGTCTTTAAGATGATTATGCCAACATAAAGTGTATGCCTAAAAAAATTATGCCGAAGTATTATTATGCCAAAACAAATTGTGCCAAAATCGTTATGCCGAAGTATATTAGGACAAAGAACATTATGCGAAAAGAAGGGATCCCCAATTTATATTGCCATCGGCACGCGAAGAAGAAGATTACGAACGAAAGCAAATAGAATATGCAATTTATATATGATCTATCATAAGTCTCGGAGATTAATATCCTTAAAAATAAAATAAAACTTTCAATTACTCTGAGAGCTTAATCAGCCGATGGAAAACAAAAGTGAGAATATGCAAACAATACCCGTTAGTGAAAAATACTGGAAAAGTTTGAACAGTATGAGCTTACGTAATCATCATGTTTCCGAATTAACACAAACGTCGCGCCGCGTGACCCCCACAGATGCAAAGCTTCTAAGTTTGATTGGGTAGGTTTGGTTTTTCAACGCATTGTAATGAATTTACTGCGCATTTATGAATGGTCTTTCCACCGGGTAGCACTTCGTCTATTTATGTTACTGAAAAATTTTGAAAAGATTTGTCTATATTATCAGAAATTCTGTGATATTGTAACCATGGTGAAACATAATAGGGATGTACTTTCATGGTTGTAGCAGTTGAATGTGACACCAGGGCTCCCGGCCAGACAATGGCCGACTTGCTGGAGTGTCCAAAGTGTCTCTACAGCTGCGTTTTAGAGAATTTAGTGTCAAATACGCTGCTGACGCCGCGATTAACATAACCACCTGGTTGTTAATTATTTGATAAGAACATTAATAGTGCCATCGATACGAAAGAAGAGGAAGAATAAGGCAATAATATTAGATTGCGTATTTCCAAAGATAGACAATCAAAAAAATGTTAAAACTAAATACAAAAAGTGAAAACACTGTCGGGATTCGAACATGCGACCTGTTGGATGCAGAGCAATCATGAAACAGCTAGGGTGTATACTCCGTTGAAATAATTTAAAATAGCCGTTCTGATGCACGACAACAAACAATTGAAGAATACTAACATAATGCAATATTGCACACCCCCCTAAGCAAGAAGCGTGATAATAATTAGATACCATAACATTCGAAGAAGCCTTTAAGGAATATTTTTGAAAAATTTGAAGAGAATCCATGCAGTAGTTTCAGAACATCGATTTGTAATTTTACCATTTTATTATATAAGGATTTAACTATGCTGATGATTCTCGACCCGAATCAATAATAAAATGGGTAGGTATTTTTTTATATTTTTTTCTTAATATCGGAAATCGATAAGTGTACACCACTCGTATTAAAACGCGGCCCGTCTAATACCAGCCCTATAACTGCGCTTTCACACACACAAACAAACGCAGACGTTTATTCGATAAACGGGTGATTCTCCTCTTTTGAAAAAGGCTTCATTCTGAAATAGTGTCAAACTAAAACAAGTAAAAAAAGCTACGTTTTTTATTATTGACCAAGTACCGTAATTTATATTGATTATTTACGTCTTCCATGACCACCTCCTGAATTGTATGTCTAATAATAAATATAGATTACGGAAGCACCAGTGATATTTATGAAGGCACCGGTAATCCATCATAGGATTTTAATTGAATCTTAAATTATTGTTTTAATAGACACGGCGGTTTTAGTTTTCACTGTAAATCTTGTGATTTATTATGAAGTGAATGAGTTATGTCTGGTTTTCAGTGAGAAGCTGAACTTGGACAATGCACATGATGGATGTAAATGTCAGTTTTGGACTTGAGAGTGATCGAATTTAATTTTCTGGTTTACTGAATTTGCTTTGTTTGAATTCAGTTATATTCTGGTGGCTGACAGTCACTTGCCAGAACAGTGAAATACAATTGTAACATAAGTTATTTCCGTGTGACTGCCTCGTTGGTATAGTGACTGTAAGCGCGACAGCTGAGCATGAGGTTCTGGCTTCGATTCCCAGGTCGGGCAAAGTGTTATTGGGTTTTTCCATAAGGAATTCCTCAGTCGCAGTCACAGAGTCTTTGTGCCCGGTTGACGGCAATAGGCTCGCTCCCCTATTAAATGGAACTTAAACATAACTAGCGAAATGTGGGACTACTCAGTTAGTATACCCCTGCCTAACCCTTCGAGGATAAAAGGCGTGATGTTATGTTTTTTCCGTGTAGGTACTTCTTGGCCACGTAAAACCTCAATCTTTCTTCCTGTTAAACTTTAAAAAGAAGATGTCAGTTTTTTCATCGATTGTGTGAAATATGTCATTTATTAGATAAGGTATTGCAACCATTATAATATATTTAAGAAGATTGCAAAAGAGATGTGTGCGAAGAACGAAAACTGGGGCAACGAATGTGCTCATAAAGATTGACCAACTGTAATGGAGGTGGAAGCACCCAAGAAAAATGGAGCAAAATTGTGAAAGGCTGGTACCCTAGAGATGGTAAAACGAAAAAGGACGACAAGGCAAAATATGAGAAGATCAACAAAAACTAACTGTGGGACCAAACTGTAGAAGGGTTCCTAGATACAATAATAATCAATGGAAGATGGTGGTAGTGGTGGAGGCCTATGGCAGGAGGCACACTGAACTTAGAGATATACCAAAAAAATTAATGACCAATTAATACATGTGGAATGCAATAAAAGTATTGAGATATCCAGTAAACACGAAATTTTGTAACCAAGAAGGTTCCAAATTAAAGACTTAATCTTTCTTTTTAAAAGAGCATATCTATTTATACAAAGTGTAATTTTGCATCCTCGTCAAAATTCAGGAGTTTGTCATAGAATATCTTAATAATCAATATAAATTACGGTACCTGGTCAATAATAATAAACGCTGCTTCTTGATGTTGTTTTAAATTGACACTATTTCAGAATAAAGCCCTTTTCAAAAGAGGAGAATCACCCGTTTATCGAATAAACCTCTGCGTTTGTTTGTGTGTGTGAAAGCGCGGTTATAAGGCTAGTATTAGACGGGCCGCGTTTTAATACGGGTTGTGTTCACTTATCGATTTCCGATATTAAGAAAATAAATACCTACCCATTTTATTATTGATTCGGGTCGAGAATCATCAGCATAGTTATCTCCTTGAATTTGACGAGGATGCAAAACTACAGCTTGTATAGACACCTAAGCACAACACTTTTCCTTTCCTGTTTACTGTTGGACGCGCACGTGCATCACCACAAACCAGCACGTGTTTCATAAACAACAACTTCATCCAATTAGAAAACTCATTACGCTAAATTATTCCTCACTACAATAATTGTGGCTCACGACAAACAATTTGTCACAATTTATCAGAGATATCTCACAGCAAAAAACAGCGAAATCTTTACCACTTTCACCGCATAAATGTAATCAGTAATTAACTTCACAATTACACGCTATTACAAGAGTGTCATAATTAGTAATAAACATAACATCACGCTTGTTCCTCGAAGGGGTAGGCAGAAACGTAGTTATTATTAGTTCACCCACTCCTCACCAGTTATGTTTGAGTTTTATATGATAGGGCGTGGAGCTCGTGGCTTAATAATACAGCCGCACGGATCGATCTTCAAGGTTAAGCCGCGCTTGCCAAGGTGGGTTTGCGGATGGGTGACCATCCATTACTTACCGAGTTTCCTTCTACCCGGCTGTCATTTGTAGATCTTTGACAGTCGTTACAGGTAGTCAGTGGCCTAAAAGTCTGACAACCAGTCTTAGCATGGGGTAGGTACACCTGTCTATTCTGTCTATAAGGGGGACTGCCTGTCTGACCTCCACAACCCAGCTAATAATGGGTAATACGGTGTAATTCGATACGGTACTGGTACTGGGTAATCCGACTATAAGATACAGTACTAACTGGGTTGTAGAGGTCAGACAGGCAGTCGGTCCTTGTAAACTACCGCTTTCATCTCCATTACTGGGACTGGGTACGAGCCTATTGCCATCAACCGAGCCCACATCTAGACTCCAGGTTGCTACTGAGAAATTCCTAAAGGAAATACCATATAACACTTTGGCCGACCAGGAAATCGAAACCAAGACGTCATGCTTAGCAGTAGCGCTTACAACTACTGGACCATCAAGGCAGTCGGGTCTTGTAATTACCGTCACAATTACATGCTATTACAAGAGTGTCATAATTAGTAATAAAAGCTAGTTTAAGCGCTATAATTATTGCATTTAGTCGCGTGCGGTCGGAAAAAAGCGGTTCTAACCGGCTGTTACTAGTTTTTACGAGTTTTCACCGGTCTCCGTTTGATTTATTTATGAGTCTGTGATGAATTATGTGTCGTTTATGTGGTTTAGTTTGAAAGTAGATTAAGTTAAATATGTTTAATGTATGGAATTACGTAATGCGGTATCCCTTAAATTTATTACATTAAAGTTTTAATTGTGTTCAGTTATAGTAACATTTACACAAGTGCCGTAACGAACAAGAGGCCCTACAGAATAATATAACATTGTTTAAGCGATAGCGTTGATGGAAGACCCAAAATAATGATTGTTGAAAAGGATTGACCTAAGTAAGTGGCAAATGGACATGTGAGTGGCTATAAGAGTAGAGGAAGACCAAAGCAACGATGCATGGACTGTGTGAACGATGAAATGGCTAGAAAGGAGGTGACTCCTGAGACGTCAAGTAGAAGTAAGTAGTTGTCTGAGCGACCTCTCTGCTCGGGTGAAAATAGTGTAAACGAATTTTCCCAGATATGAGACGTCACCTAGCTAGATCGTTATTTTTTTGCCCTCGTAAATACCTATATAGCAACTTTCTTCGAAATTATTAGAGTCATTTGCGAGAACGTGAGTACAAATATTGCTCACTTAATAGTATAGGATATTGAAAGTTTGATACTGAAATAAGGCAACGCAACACAGTAATAGGCAACCGTGTTATTAATTACTTAGATATTATGTCTTGAGAAAAAACGTTTCCTAATTAAATCCATCATATTTCCATATCAGTAACTCTCTCTATGGATCTTTATGTTTGTGTGGAACCTTTTGAACGTCATAACAATTGAACAGGTATAGATGTCAGACGTATTCACCATGACCTGCGTTGCGATATAGGATACGTCTACTTCCGCTATTCTACTTATGTATATTCCCGCGGCAGATACAGGGTGGCGCCCACAATACGACAGTGAATTAAACTGCGTATACCTCATGACGTTCCCAGTCTGCGAACAAAAATTCATTCGAATATATCCAGTAGTTTAGTCACAGGACCATGTTTTTCATATTCGGAATTTTCTACATGATGTACATAGATTAACAGGCTAGCACTGACAGGTTGACGACCCCCGCATTGGTATAAACACTAAACACATATTGCCCGCTCGCTATTTCGCAAATTCGTTCCTTAAATGTTATATCGAGACGCGAATTAGTGTATATTATAACGAAAGTTAGTAAACCAATATTTATAAATGGTGTTGTATTTCGTTAACTATTTTATACTTTGAATTTTTATTTTTTTATTTCGATGCTTGGATTTTTTTGATAGTTTAAAAATATTCCTATGAATTAGTATTACCAGATTTTTCATTTATTGTCGTATTGTCGGCGCTACCATATATGTATGTATAAATTTTCAACGTCCATGCAAGTCTGAAATAGCCGGCCCGCTGTGAGCAACCATGGTGATCAAAGGCCGAGGCGCAAAATCAATGCCTTCTTTGCGTGAAAGAACCCCTTTACCCAGCGGTGGGACAATAACACACTTATAGGCTTGTATTATGTGGGCGACGCTGAGGGAAAAAGTAGTAAAAAAAACATATTTTAATCGTCTATAATCAATTAAGATATCATAAAAAAAAATGTTTTAGATCCGTCAATTACTTTACCACTGAGAAAGTGTTCAGTTATTTGGATGAATGAAATATGATATCTGTACATTTTGAATTATAAATATTTAATGACCGTCCCGTTAACATCTTAGGTGCATGTGACGTCATTAAATTAATGTTAATTGCTGAGAGAAATTTGTTATATTATGTTAATTGGACCAATTAAAATGTTAAGTTGTGTTAAGTGGAAGGTTGTGTTATAAAAAAAAAACTATGAATTTCGTAAAACAAAACTGAAGCACACTCCAATATGTGTAAATAGATGTTTTTTAGAGTTCTCTAACAATAACCATCATTGGTCTATTATTATTTGTTATCCACGACACGACCGTACACCAAGTCATACAAGCACGCTGGTAGCTAGGTGTGTAATAATATTTTTATATTATTGATGACAGATCACCCCATTCACTTTAATCAGCATAATTAGAACCCGATTCTTAAGTTTAAACAAGCCTTATTCGTGAAACATTCATAATATGCCTGTGCGACCTTGCCCTTAACCTATCACAAAACACAATCAAAACATTCGAACACGGCCATCGTAAACCCAAACTGTCCAGCAGATAAGATAACACACACTTTACACTACCTATAACTAGTGAACTTAATTTGTACTATAAACATTAATATCTTCTACTAAAACAATAGAAATACTGGTTACACGAAAACCGACTTCGAGTAACATCTTTTATAGTTGATTTCAGAATAAGAAAAACTGTTTAAAAGGTCATAAAATATTTGCAAGTGTATTCGAATCTAAACTACGTGCTGGAAGCACGAATACCAACAGTAAAGTAAGGACGTCAAAGAAAGCAAAGTTAAGAATTCTAACTTTTTACAGTTCCAACTTCAAGCTATTTCTAAACTACATAATAAAATCGTATCTTAAAAAATTACATTTACTCAAGTAAACACCTTGACTTGTTTATAGATACGGGTGTAAGTGATTTTAGAATGACAAAAATCGTTTAAAATGTCATGAGATTATTCCGACTGTAACTGAATGTAAGTTACATGAAGAAAACTCAAACTCAAACTCAAACTCAAAGCATTTATTTCAATTAGACCATTACAGGCACTTTTGAATGTCAAAACACAAAAAACAAACTAAGCTACAGTCCCAGTCACAGGGCATAATAACTTGTGAAAGTACTATAGTTGCCCATTCGAAAGCGTAGATCTCTATGGAGAAGAATGGGCAAGAAACTCCATGGACACTCTTCCTTTTCTTCTTAGAAAAAATAAGATTCTTATTACTTGAATGGTGTTAAATTAGAAATGAGATATTCGAATAAATCATGATGAAAAATCTAACTATTTATTTTAGCATGCATTCATTAAATAATTACATTAAAATAACGCTCAATCTTTTTGAGCGTGCGTACAGTATGCTCGACTTTCCATATAATTGGCGGCCATTTTTTATTGAAACAGTTTTTACAATCGTTGTAAAATAAAGCATGTAATTAGTTTATAAGAGCGACTCTTAGTGTAAATTGGTCGGTTGTAAATTTGTAAAAATAAATTGGCAGAATTAAAGTGGATTGAGTCTTAAAGGGTGGTCCTTTTTATGAAACAAAGGATTAAAATGTAAATACAGCGGACGATTATTTTCTACGATATATTTTGAAAAGACGATTTCAGCGTAATTACTAATTAGAGCCATTATATCTATTGAAGAATAATTATTGTAGGAAAAGATGACGGGACGCTTTTAATGACTTCCTCATGAATTGGTAAAAAATACACAATATTGGGGTGTGGGTGGGGGGGAAAGTTAATGATTGTATTTTCAGGTTTCAGTGGTTTAAATAATATTAGAAAGCAAAAAACAAAAAAGCAACTCATGATTTCTTCATAGATATTTATATTTTATCTAGAATACCATGGGAATTACCTTCACATCAAACAGAACAAATACTTTCAGTCGGCAATCAGACTATAAGAGAAAAATAACTGCAACTGTATTAGCGCACATATTTCTGTACTAAAAAAAAATATATATCTTCTGTTTTCTTGGCTAATCTCCGTTAAGATTGGCCGTCGTGGTATTTAATGCTTTCAGTAGGCGTGCCCAAGCGCCCAAAATCGTGCTTGCAATAATTTATTACATTTTAAACGCATCATTAAGTAAATTTCTTACGTAACTGTGGCCTTAAGGACATAATCGTTACGATTCGATACTTTCATCGATACATTTAAATCGATATTCTTTCAAAATTTTGATATTAACCTTAATGAGCCTTGATGACCGTCCTACGCGGCAAGCAGGTTGGTTCGTTTCGCTTGGCGCTATTGGGTTGAGCCTGTGTAATTTTCATTCTTTTTTCTGATTATAATAACATTATGTTTTAGTGAGTTAACGAAGTTTAGCGGGAGGATTTGTAGACTGTTAATAAGCAAGAGAAAGAAAATGTATAAGTACGATGTATTCAGGACGTAGTTAATTTTTTCGAATTCAACAGTCAACCTTTTTGGAGATAGGTGTCGTTTGAATTTTTTGCTTGACAGGTGAACTCCAATAACATGTATCAAAATGACCTTTGTAATTGAAAAAAAATCATTTTTGTTTTATTTGTTTCCTGACCATAGTTTTCCACTATTATAGTTTCAATTTCATTGATATTATATATGACATTAGAGATTTTTATAGATCTATCACTCTATTGGCGTAGTTATACCCCGATTTCACAATGGCTTAAACAACAACATTTCAAAATCCATGTCAATATAACTGGCTACAATATGAACCCACCATCCAACCACTACTGTTTCCCGGACATTACACCCGAATCTGTATCGCGGCCCAATGATGACGTGTTATTTCATCAGAGCCGTTTCATATCGCGCTCATTACATTATTGGTGGGTACGGACGCCCCTTTTGTTTCAATTAGGTACCCACGTTCGGTATCCGGCGGTGCAATAGATGTACAGGTTGGAGTTTTTATGGTAGGATGAATTGATAAGCGTGAATGTACCTCTCAGGGTCCAACTCGTGATAGTAATAGGAACAGTGGGGTTTTAGACCGTAGGAGTGCGACATAAAGATCATTGTAGCTAAAAAAACTGGAGATACCCACATCCCTTTAGTATAAATGAATGATGCGTATAAACTAACAAATAACACAAAATAACGACTGTTTTCTTCGAAAGATTAGGCAGAGGTGATCTATAGTACAACCGAATCCCATCCAACCCATTGCCCTAGCTACTATTGAACCGGGTCTTGTGTTCAATTCTCGGGTCAGTTAAATGTAACAGGGTTTTTCCATTAAGGATTTCTCACTAGCAATCAAAGTCTGGTTTTGTGCCCAGCTCATATCAATAGGCTCGCCCTTATTCCATGGAACTTAAACAAAACTGGTGAAATGTTGGTGGGTGTTTAACAATGTCCATTTGTAATTAAAACGCTGCTCATAAAGTTACGCCTACGATCCCGTTTCTAAGTGACTTCATTATGTTTAATTCAAAAACTCTGTCATCGACGATGACACAGTTATGCCTATCAAAAATTTTTATTTGGTTATCAAATTAGAAAAAAAAAATAAAGTGGCCATAAACCCAAAGTGGCATGAATTTGGAACTAATTGATTTTCTGTTAGGTAAGTACAGAATCATAGAAGATACAAATCTGTTTTTGATTCCATCTATCGCAAATAGAAATAAATTATGCCAGAGCAATTTTTTATACCATTAAACATAATTTGATATATCATTACGCCTTTATTTTCCCGAAGTTTCAGGCAGAGGTCCGCCTCTGCCCAACTAACTGAAGAGTTATTTTTTTACTAGGTATACAAAAAAAAAAATATTATTTTTCCAAACGCTCTTTGATTTTGTACAAAAAATGAGAAACAAAAAAAAACATAATGACTTTATCTGAACACCCTATAAACGTGGACGTGAGGTGCTAAAGTCACGTTTCTGAATCGTATTAAAATTATGAAGTTTTTAAGTGAAATTTTCGTTGTATGCCGCCAATAATGACAGCTGTCAACGTACCACCGAATTTATGGCGGGCATTCGAAGTTTGATTTCTTTTTTTTACAGTTATAAGTACAGAGTTTTGAAAGTGCTAGCAATATTAGAATTAGAGTATCGAAACTACAATTTTCTGAAGTTGTAATCTATATTGATGTTATTTAGAATTACCGAGATTTAAGATACTCTAAAGTGGTTATCAGAAGAAATTACATAATTGCCAAGCATGACACGTTACTATTGTTCAGTTAAAATCCTGTTTGGTCTTGGAAGTTGAGTACTTTGCTCGCGTTATCAGCTTTCTGACGTATATTTGTTTAGAATCAAAATACTGTGATGTTTTCTTAAAGATCGGATTCCTGTGCTGGGTAGCTTAATTTTTATGAAAGGTTTTTGAATGCCCTAATAAAAGAATTTGAAAAGAACGTTGGGCCACGATCCAGGATGAAAATAAGGTTCCGTAAAACATCATGGTACTAAAATATTGAGAGCAATGAATTTTAACATGTTAGTTTTTTTTTTGTTCATTTTAATAACAAATAATTAGTAGTAACGTTAACAATTTGCATAAACGAAAAAGGCAACATTATTTATGCAAATAAAAGGCGACATTCCAGTTCACATGTTTCTGATAAAACCAGACGTGAAATTTTGAAATTGGAACAAAAGAAATGATGGCGGTCCTTTTGAACGTAGAACATGCTGTGGCCATTTTATTTGACAGTTCGAAAAATAAAAAAGTTGTTCCGAATCGTCTGTATTTGAATTAACACAGAGTTCGAATTCTTGTGACAGTTTAGTTATTAGAAGACAAACTTATGTTTGCTTTTTATACAAAAATAAACGCATCTGATTGGTCATCTGCGGTGACAGCGATTCATTTTTTAATTTCCATGTTTCGTTTTTTTTGTACGTCATTCGTAATTATGTTGTTCCTTGTCTTTTGCAACATTTAACCGACATGTTAAATATTTCGGACTTTTTAAACAAATAAATTGGGATATCCATTAATTGGTTTGAAAGCACCAAATTAAATTTTGTGCCTCACTGAAACTTCGAGCTAATTCTTGAATGTTAAAAATTTACTGTCAGTCGACATCGTTGCTTATTCTGTCAACTTATGTTAATAATTAATTAAAATTTGAGAAATATTTTATTAATACTTATTATGTAGGTAGGTTCTATGTTCTATCCATAAATCAATCTAAGATTTTCGCGACGGTGAAGATCATTTTAGTTTGGTGTTGCGAACTGAAACCTACTGTATTTTACATAGGTACGAACTTAGCTGCTCACCTAACATCACGCAAATACAGCAGCGTGCAAGAAATGTTACGCGTAAGAATAGGATATAGACCAAGGGTATTGTCAGGCACAAGTCACATCAAACCGTCTAATTCGAGGATCCTCCATTTTCAATAGACAATGAGGACCTTTCCAACCTAGTTCGCACTGCTTAATAATAAGTGCATACAAATTAATTTCCCAAGCATCCAACCATAGACTGAAGTAACATGTTCATTTCAAAGTTAACGTATGTACGGTCACGGAACAAACGCGTTTCCTTACACCGATGTTTCCGCACCATTTAACTTGAACTATACGACAAGTTACTACATAGTTTCACACTTAAAGTCAATGGTACTGTAAGTACCGTTAGTAAACTGGGTTCACTTATTTTGTGAGAAATGTTTTATAGTTCTTGGTTGGGAAAAATTGAGGAGCTCGTGACTCAATAATAACTGCCACTCGGGTCGATCTTTTGGTTAAGCCGTGCTTACCTAGGTTGGTTCGTGGATGGGTGACCACCCATTACATACCGAGTTTCCTCAGTGCCTCGGAAAGCACATTAAGCCGTTGATCCCGGCTGTCAATTGTAGATCTTTGACAACTGGGTTGTGGAGGTTAGATAGATAGTCGCTCCATGTAAAATACTGGTATTCCGCTGCTGGAAGCCGACCCCAATAAAGTTGGGAAAAGGCTAGGCAGATGATGATGACGATTGGGAAAAATGGGAGATGGTCGAAGGACCACGTTTTGTGTTAGTCTGGAAATATGTTGGGAGCCGATGGCACTGCTAAATTATTGGCATTTAATTAAATTGACAGGACGTCTCGATCGTTATATGTACCTACTTTCTTAGCACAAAGAAAAATCAAGGACTAGAACAATCCTATGACAGTACGCTCTTCAAATTGCAAAATTTGTTTTAACACAGAGGGCAAGAGGGCAAGGTGAGGAGGAAATGCAAGGACACAGATTCACATTCTACTCTATTACAGTCTTCAACAACAGATCAAAAACTCTTTAGGACTCATACGTTCATCATCATCGTCATTCAAAATTTAAAAAACAAAAAAATAAACACGGAATAGATGAACTACCGCCATCCCTGATTAGACAATGTGCAGATAAACTTGCTGTACCTTTCTGTGTCTTAATAAATCAATCCTTTGATGAGGATATTTTTCCTGATCAATTAAAAGGGCTATTAAAACCATTGTTTAAGAAAAATTCTAAAACTGACAACCAAACTTACCCAGGGGTACCGTATTACCCAGTACTAAATGGGTTGTGGAGGTCAGATAGGCAGTCGCTCTATGTAAAATACTGGTATTAAGTACAGAACCCGTGGTTATTATTGCACGTTAAGTTAGCTTTAGAAACAGACTGTTACACAAATAAGTGTTAGTGACGACGTTCTTCAAAGCTGAACTGTTTGGAAAACTCATAAACGATCTCCATACTGTATTATGGATATGCCAATCTAACATGTTGAATAAAGTTTATTGCGAAACCAATAATATTAGTACTGCTAATTTATGTACGCACAAACACCACAGTCTGCATCACTACATAGTATAAAATAAAGTCGCTTCCCGCTGTCTGTCCCTACTTATGATTAGATCTTTAAAACTACGCAACGGATTTTGATGTGTTTTTTTTTAATAGATAGAGTGATTCAAGAGAAAGGTTTATATGTATAATACATGCATATTATAGTAGAGAAAACATTAGTATCTACATTGCAACCGTGCCAAGCCGGGGTGGGTCACTAGTATCATTATAATTCCCCCTAATCCCATAAAACCATATCAAAAAGCCGATAAATTTTCTATTTTTTAATCGCCAAGAGGTGGCAATGCTAGGTCCGTACTTCTTCCCTTCATATAAGGTAAGGTAGCTTCACAGGGATCTTTAATGGTCCCATTAAGACTGGAAAAGGCAATTATTGCCTCAGAAACAATTAGTGTACAGAGAAGTTAGCCACGCGGTTACCGACTGGCCGGCAGCCTGGTTAAGGCGAGGGGTATAAAAAATACCGACGGGTTAATTGATCGATGCATATAGTTGTGGGTAATAGGAATTGATAGGGTTAGTGTTGGGTGTTAGTTTGTTTGTACGTTGAGGTTCTGGTTAAAGAGTTCGAACACTATCATCGTCATCATCATAAAATTGCCATCTTCCTGCCCTTGTCCCACGTTACTTGGGGTAGGCGCAACACGTTTTTTTCTTCAATTCTCCCCTATCCATCGTCACGCTATCATTTACTCCTTTTTGTTTCATATCGTTCTTCACACAATCCATCCATCTTTTCTAAAGAATTTGGACACTATAGATCCAAATTTTACCTTCTCCTTACAAGCGTGATTTTCGATTAGGTGGAGAGAAACGGCACAATAGTATGCGAGTCCCAGAAAAAAACTTAAAATTATTCAATCTTATTTTCAGACGGCAGACTGCTCACCAACTAAACTAGTAGGCCAGATTGCAGTTGTAATGAAGCAGTTCTTCGTGGAAAACATCGTGAGGAAACCGACATGCCCTAGAACTAACAATTCGAAGACATGTCATGTCTACTAACTGCTCTAGACTCGAAAAAAACTCGTAGAAAGAGGAAGCTTGTGTGAGAGGAAGGCTGATTAATTATGCTATCTCTTGGTGGGCCATTTGCTAATGAGATTTATACGCACTGATTCAAACAAAAAAAAAAAACCAGAACCGTACACTTGGAGAGACAACCCATTCATGGGATGTGATAAGGTGCTCCCATTCTGCATGCAAATCTTCCAACAAAAAAATACACAGGCAGAGACGGGTAAAACCGAACACCTAGCCAACCAATTTGAAATGCAGATCCAATGAGCATTCACATACGGTATCAGTTCCATGTTTTTTTACTATCAATTGAGTGCTAAAAGTTATTTTGCAACTCTACATATTGAGCTACCAGCATTTTCTACTGATTAATTAATTCGTTAAGTAATTACAGACTGGATTGAGATACATAAAGGGGAAAACATGGCTTTAATCTTAGTACGATCGCAGGTCGAACAAACGTTCTACAGGTTTGAACATTGGTAAGGGATAAACTGCTCTGTCTTTTGTTTGATATGGAGTTAACAGATAAACTCGTAAAGGAAAATTGCTTTTATGAGCATAGCAGATGAATATGATTGCAGTTTCCAGAAGGCAGGTGAACTGATGCTTTATAAGTGCTCACGTTCTTTTAGAGTCATCCTTCTGCTTTTTAAGGTATCTTCTTGGGTGTCCTTTTTTGAACTTTACGGCGATTTATTTTTACTGTCCTACTGCCTATCGAGCGTTTTTCTATGGCTGTTTTCTTTTTACGACAATTAAGAGAACAATGTTGCAGGACACTATACTCTTTTCAAGGCTTTCTGTCAATCATTGTACACGTGCACTCTGTGGGTTCGATATACGCAGAGGGCATACAACGCCCTCAGAGTTCAGTACAATAATACTTTCAGAATGTTGTTGGGGCTCCCACGTTATTGTAGCGCGTCAGGAATGTTTGCAGAAGCACGTACGGACAGCTTCAGTACTATTCTACGTAAGAAGACTGCTTCTATGATGCGCCGAGTGCGTGGAAGCGGCAATGACATTCTGAAGGTCATTAGTGATAAGCCGTGCTGCACTATTATGGCGCATTCGGTGCGTGTACATGTACATATACCCGGTGCGTCAGGTGAGTGCAGCAGATATATGAATTAAATCTTTGTTTTTCGTTTGTTACTAACATAGCTTATAAGTAGTGTGTATTACTAACATCATATGGATCAAGGTCTGAAATAAAGTATTAATTTTTTTATTTTATTTATACTATAAGTACTATATAAGTAAAACATTCTCCGTTGATCTGCCATATTATAGCCATTTTATATTACTGACTATGAATGACGAATATTATAACGTCATCTGCGTAACCTTTTCCCAACTAATTCTAGTCTGCTTCAGTCTAACCTGATGTAGCTGAATATCAGTATTTTACACGAAGCAGCTGTCTGTCTGACCTCTACAACCCAGTTACTGAGGCTTCTGGCTTCTGACTGCCCGTACAGATAAAGTATATGGATACTATTGAGTATGAGGTAACGTTGATGGGTCTTATCACACTACAATTAGGTTCAACATGCAATATTTTTCGCACACGAGGGTTCATTTTTTCCTGATTTTGCCATAGATAACATTAAACAACTGTTCAAATCCCTAGTCGGCGGTGATCGCTTTTTTTTTTCACAGCAAAGAGGCACATGTTTTTAAGGCCTTCATATTTAATGAAAATTTTAATTATATATATGAACAGAATATCAACATTTATTTGTGTTCTAAATAAAATTTTCTATTTTTCATATTACAACCTGGAGAAAGCAAAACGCGGGAAAAAAGCAAATCATTTAATTTCCTTATAGTTCTAAAAATACTTTTCGTTCTATTATTATTATATTTCGTCGAAAACGGTCGTCGTTTGATACGCGTGGGCATTTGTTACTGCAGTTTTCGGCTCCATAACAAAGTTTCCCTACTTATATATATATTTTTAGGAACCAGAAGTGAAAAACATTAAAAAAAAAACAATCTTAAACAACCTAAAACTAATTTATTTATAAATAGACTTAGATCGAACAATAATTTAATAAACAATCAGATTTTTAAGCAATCATGAGCACAGCAACAGCCGTTAATATTCAAAAATAATAACCACAACAGAACACAGAAATATAGCACAAAATATAGCACAAAATAATAGCACAGAATAAAATGAAAAACCACTGAAGCGAAATATGGAACGAACTTACTGTATAGTAGCGTAGGTACCACCTTACCGCTTGGCGACTCAGCAACGAAAGAGACCCGGCTCTGTCGAGCGCTTGCTTTTATAAGGATCGGTGAGGGTACCCCTACTACCAACAATAAGTTCGCTTATACGGCCTATCCTGATCGTGCGCCGTCCTCGGCTGCACCAGGAGCTTCTTCAGCAGCACTGGCAGGTATGTCGAGGGCTTTATCGCCACCTTCGTCTGGACTCAGAGCACCAGAAGGACCAGCAGGAACACCAGCGGGACCAACAGGAGGACCTGAAGGCTCACCAGCATCGTCAGGGTTGTCGTCATTGCAATCTGTATGAGAAACAAGTGGTTAATTATACGTGACGACATACACCTTTGCCTATTCTGTCATCCATCACGCATACAAGGCCCTCATACAAAAATAAACTCAACCCGAACTAAAACACTTCGCTTTCAAATGTATGCATACATCTTCACACATCATGTCTCACTCATACTCATACTTGAACTTGTACAAGTTCACACGTTAAAAACGTGTTAACCAGGACTGCGCCTGCCAGGACAACGCCTGATGCGTGTTCGTGGAACACGACTTCCGCACGTTAAAAACGTGGCAACCAGGACTGCGCCTGCCAGGACAACGCCTGATGCGTGTTCGTGGAACACGACTTCCGCACGTTAAAAACGTGGCAACCAGGACTGCGCCTGATGCGCATACATGGTACGCGACTTCCAAAAACCAGGCACTCCAGGACGCTAGCCTCGGGAGCGCGCTGCATCTGGGCTGCACCAGCCACCCGTTTCAACCAGCGAGGTCAGCACCTGCCTCACTCATACGCACGTGTACACATCACACGTGCTATCAAAACATAAAGAAAAACATTAAAAGGTTCAGTTGAAACTTACTTTCAAAGAATGCAGCACAACTCTCAGGACACCACTCGCCTTTCCAGGGTACCATGTACTGAGCTGCGGCCTGAGTTGTCTTGCCTCTGGCTCCACTTAACAGTTTCAGCTCGTAACGATCACTTCGTAACACTTTAGTCACGCGGTACGGACCCCTCATGCCAGGGTCGAGCTTCCCAGCGAACTGAGAATACTTTATCACGAACACGTGATCGTTTACCTGAAAAACTCTTGGCGGGTGCCTTAGACGATTTACTCGATTATCTTGACCAGTTTGATTCTTGTCAAGAGATGCTTTAGCGGAGCTCCTGCTGAGTTCCCTCATGGCTTCTCGATTCGGACTTGAATTTTCGACAGCAATGTCGCGGATCAGCGCACGAATCACAGGAGTGGTCGCGTTAGTGCCAATTAACAAATACAAAGCTGAATACTGCGTGGTTTTTTGTTTAGTTATATTTAAAACTAATTGAATTTTACATAAACTATCAGACCAAGTGGATTTTTTATTAGTACTCTCGATACGAATCATATTAAGGATGGTCCTTACATAACGCTCGACTTGTCCATTAGAATGATGCATTTCGGGCGTTATGTAATGGATTTCGCATCCCATTTCAGTTACCCAACTGGTAAAGGCTGACGCCTCAAACATGCGACCACGGTCACAAACTATTAGTTTGGGTGTCCCAAATAAAGATATAGCGCTATTGAAAACTCGTTTCAATTCGCTAGCATCTTGTCTGTATATGGGATAGAGTAAACAAAATTTGGTAAAAGAATCGACCAAAACAAGTACAAACTTATATCCGTTGGACTCTGGTAAAGGACCTAATGCATCAACATGAACCGTGTTGAAGGGAATGTCTGATTTTTCCCATGACGTAATAGGCTGACGAGGAGCTCTTGGTACACGTTTCTTGCTAATGCAAACTAGGCAATGGGAAGTATACTTTTTAACAAATTGTTTCAGGCCAGGAAACCAGAAATGTTTCAAAATAAGGTCGTAAGTTTTATCAGCCCCGATGTGCTCGTGCTCGTCGTGAAAAACGCGTAATAAACTGAGCCGGTGTCCTTTAGTAAACGCGACTCCTCTCCAATAGGTGAATAGCGATAGTAGAGCACATCGCCCTGATAAACGTACCGACCAGAGTCCAAGAGACCATCCCTCAGTTTTTCGATGAGATCGATAGTCTCGGAATCAGCTGACTGGGCCATTTGTGCCCAATTCGATGGTCTATCGATGGCATTGACTTGCAACGCTGGCGGGTTCCTGCTTAGATAATCAGCGTGACCCATCATAACACCCTTTCGATATTCAATCTCAAAATTGAAATCTTGCAGATAAATCCACCAGCGTGCAACCCGGGGGAGTAAGTCTTTCTTACGTTCGGTGGCCTTCAAAGCGTTGCAATCGGTTATGATTTTGAAGGTTATCCCGATCAAATAATGACGAAAGTGTTGCAGTGCTTTGACGACCGCCAACGTCTCCAGTTCGTACGAATGGTATTTTGGCTCCGCGCCTTGCGTTACTTTACTAAAGTAGGCTATCACCCGTTTACCACCGTCCGCGTGTACTTGGATCAGTACAGCACCGTACCCTGCACTGCTGGCGTCAGTGTGCAGCTCTGTAGGAAGGTTCGGGTCAAAAATCGCTAGTATGGGCTCGCTAGTTAGACACTTTATAAGATCTAGCCGGACTTGATCTTGATCAGGTCTCCATACAAATTTTTCGTCTTTCTTTGTGAGACGCGAAATACATGCGGTTTTTGTCGCGTAACCTTCAATGTAACGCCGAAAGTAACCAGCAAGGCCTAAGAACTGACGTACTTTTTTGACGTTACCAGGGATAGGCGCGTTAACTAGTGCCTCGATTTTGTGCGGACTCGGCCTAACCTGACCATGACTAATGACGCGACCTAGGTACTCGACGGTGGTGGTAAGAAAGAAACACTTGCGCACGTTAATTGAAAACCCGGCCTTCGTCAATGTTGACAAGACATCGCGTAGCAGGGTGATGCCATCATCGACTGTTAGACTCAGTATCAACACATCGTCAATGTATACCAGAACACTCCCTGCTTCTATAAATTTACGCAAGGTATTGTTGATGATGCGTTGATACACAGTGGGAGAGTTGCACAAACCATACGGCATTTTTACATACTCATAGTGAGCTTCTGGAGTTACAAAGCCTGTCTTACGGATCGAGTCTTCTTCAATAGGAATCTGATGGAAGCCCGACGCCATATCTAGAGAAGTGAAGAATTTCGAACCCCCGAGCCGATCAATATGGTCATCAATCAAGGGTAGGGGGTACCTATCCTTGACAGTGATGCGATTCAGTGCGCGAAAGTCTACGCACATTCTGTCTGAGCCATCCTTTTTCTTGACCAAAATGATCGGGCTCGCGTATTCGGAATCTGACTCCCTAATAATCTTTTTGTCTAAAAGATCCTGACATATCTCGCGAACCTTAAGCTTCTCTTGATACGACAAACGATACGGATGGTATGCCACAGGTACATCACTTGTTAGATTGATGTGCATTTTGCCAGTATTTACAGTAGTGGTGGCTGTACCAGATATTAAAAATGGAGAGAATTCGTTAATCACAGCCATCAAGGTAACAAGTTCCGTACCTTGGAGAGATGTATTTATTTGGTTAGACTCAGTAACACTCAAAGCGTTCACTTTTAGCACCTTATCCGGCGTATGAGTCAGGTACTGTCCGTGTTTCGTGCGAATAAACGTAACACCATCGCGATTTAGTACGTCAGTCCCTATGATAATGGGAGTATTCATACATGATGCGGGTACTACGACAAAGTCTACTCCTAGCGCAATATTACTAAACTCCACAGTTAAAGTGATGTACTCGCGGGCAACAATCTCTTTATTGCTTAATCCTTTCAAAAAACAGTTAATTTGTTTACGCGAACCGGAAAAGTAATTTACTACCGCTGACGATATCAAGGACACATTAAGTGCACCACTATCTATGAGAATATCAACCGGTATACCCTGTATCACTGCTGTACTTATATCGTTATTACTCTTCGCGTTTGAAAGTTCGCTACACAAGTTAACTTTACGTTGATTGCTATTCTTACTTTGAGACTCAGATCGAGCCTTAGCGAAACAGTCACTCTCTTTGTGCCCTGCCTTCTTACAAAAAGAACAGACGGGTCTGGCATTATTACTACTATCGCCTTTATCATCGACACTACGCTTCTTGGGACACTTATCCTTATAGTGTCCTGTTTGGCCGCAGTGAAAGCATTTGTTTTCAGACTTGCTAGAACCGTTAAAATTACGTTTTTTAGTCGTATTACTGGATGACGCAGATTTTTCGGTGTTACGGTTATCGGGTTTGCGAACAGGCTTTACGTACGTAGCTAAAAAAGAAACTAGGCTTTCTGTTGTTAGGTCAGCATTAGTAGCTGCTGCTTGTACCTGTACATCACCGATACCGTGAATCACTATTTGGGTCATAAGCTCTTCGCTTAACCCTTTTACTACACGTAACCTTAGTAATGAACGCCGCGCATATTCTGCGTATGACGAAAACTTGTCAGACGTGGTGTTGACAACTTCATGAAGAGTTTGGGCATAATTCATCTTTTGCGGACACAACGACTTAAATTCTCTAGTAAAATTGGACCATGAGCGATCATTTGTAGCCCACTCGTTTAACCACATTTTCGCGTCACCTTTCAAACAGTGAGCCACACGCGAGAAACACTCGAGATCGTCCCAATGATTGACACTCCTAGCCCTGTCCACTTCATTACACCACACCTCAAAATTATTTATGACAGGATCAAAATTTGAAACATAATAGTTGCTAGACTTGCTTCTTGTTAGCTGTCCTAACGCATCAACAAGTGCTTGGGTCGTAGAAGCATTTTTTCCTAGCGGAGGTGTGCTATCACGTATTGACGGCGTAATATTTGAAGCGGTGTTTTCCTCAATAGCAGTTAGTCGCGACATGATATTGCCTAACAAGCTTTGTACGGAAACATCATGAGGGTAGGATCGAGATTTACTGCGACGACGACTAGGATTAATCGTGCGTGACCTAGATCCTTCACGTGAACTAAGATTTTCACCATTACGCGAGTGACTGCGACGTGATCGTGAGCGAGTTCTATTATGGCGCGAACGCGAACGAGTTTTATCACGGTGCGAACGTGAATGATTTCTATCACGGCGCGAACGTGTTCTATCGTGAGGCGATCGTGATACGTGTCTATAGTCTTGTCGCGGTTCACTACGAGGGCTACAGCCATCCCCAGAGCGAGGTGGCGTCCTCGCTAGCTTTCCACGTGACCTTGATGAACGTGGCATTATTTGAAATCAACGGCTGTTTTGTGTAGGTATCAAGGCAGTAGTTGTGAGCAAATAAGTTCAATCCCACTTCTGATTTTAGGAACCAGAAGTGAAAAACATTAAAAAAAAAACAATCTTAAACAACCTAAAACTAATTTATTTATAAATAGACTTAGATCGAACAATAATTTAATAAACAATCAGATTTTTAAGCAATCATGAGCACAGCAACAGCCGTTAATATTCAAAAATAATAACCACAACAGAACACAGAAATATAGCACAAAATATAGCACAAAATAATAGCACAGAATAAAATGAAAAACCACTGAAGCGAAATATGGAACGAACTTACTGTATAGTAGCGTAGGTACCACCTTACCGCTTGGCGACTCAGCAACGAAAGAGACCCGGCTCTGTCGAGCGCTTGCTTTTATAAGGATCGGTGAGGGTACCCCTACTACCAACAATAAGTTCGCTTATAATATATATATAAATTATACTATCTTGACGTTACACATGTAGATTAGTGCGTTTTTTGATAATTCCCTCTTGAAAAATCCTCACCAAAGTACCACCTAACTCTTAACCACCTGATCAGCAAAAGTTCACAGAATTGTATTGGCCGATAGCATCTTAGATCGACGCCCTACTCACTACATAGATACCAGGGCTTGAAGATTGACATGAAAAGGGGCAAAAGAGTCACTTTGCCTGCAAGTGATTGACATTGCGTGTTAATGGTGGCAAGGATTGTTCTAAACGGTTTGTTTACCCCCTTTTGGGGAGATGGGGAGATATTTATATTGTTGGTGTAAACTTTGTAGGCCTATTAATGTCGTGCTGTTTTCTGGATATGTGGAAATTGGTTGCTGTTGATGGATGGGCCTTGGGTTGTTGGTTTGGCGGTGCTCTCTGAGATTGAATAGGACTTGCATTGGTAAGGGAAATAGTATTCAAATCGAAAATACAGAACGTTTGATATTTTAACAGTTGATAAACACACATTTAACAATGCGTTAAGAAATCAAATGGTATAAATGACGAAGAAAAAGTCTATAGTAGATGCATAACTCATTTTGCTACCAAAAATCTTTCGGTAATGTTTTTGAAACTTGTTATAGATATTCGAAAATATAATGATATTTTTTTCCGAGCTTTTAAGCTTCTGGCAGAAGTTTTTGCCCACAGGAATTGTCTGGCAGTGTTGATTTTTGTAATATTTTATACAACAAATATTAAATCAGCGCTTGGATTAAAAAAAAATGAGCAATATTTTTACGTAACTTTGTTTAGCACATGATTCCTGAAAATTGGCCGAAAGCCCAAGCTAGCAGATATACGTACGTTCACAATACATACTAAAACTTCTCGATCCCACACATTTGTTACTCAGAAAATGAGCAAGGTCTTATGGCCCTGGGATCTTAGACCACAACAATCATGTACTATTCAAGTAATGGCAAACTGCTTCCTAACAAAGAAATGACAGAACAACTTTTAGCATAAATCTATTTCTTTGCTTGTCTCATTCATGTTCAATATCCTACTTTCTATCAAAGTAATTAAAACCCACCCACACAAGCCATACAAAGTTTTATTGATACCGATAACCCTATACATCACTAAAAAGTAAATCACCAGTTGACACCAACGTATGCGGGAAGCGTTAACTAGATATATATTAAAGGTTGCTTTTCTTAATGAATTGTCGTCAGCACGTTAACCCATAAAACGCCCACAGTAACCTCTGATAGGGTATTAAATCACCCCGGGCACCTTTTAAGCTTAATGAGACAAAAGCATTATTCATATGATGCGATTTTTTTCAACGTACAAAATAACTTACGCTGAATGAGCATTATCGGGCACTCTTATAGGCACAAAAGACTATAAATACGGACATCGACAACGTTACCTGCACACGTCATTTAAAGAACTTTAAGCTTTAGTAAGCGAGAAAATAGGGGTTTTTATAGGTGTATAGATAAGTTGGTGGTGACAAAAAGTAGGAGACATTACTCCATTGTTGCTCCAACTAAATTATTGTCAAGTTAACATTCAATCCGTTACGTTAATCGAATACGATTTAAAATTTCCAGATTTCGATTTTTAAGGACGTCGTGTCGATCGCACGACTTTTTTTACTCTCTTTTGTCTGATTTTTCGCAAATTAACTGGGTGATTTAACCTTATTGGGTGGACTACAAAAAAGAATGATTATGGTGAAATTATATGGTTGTTTTTAAGCTAGTTAGTGGTTCACGTGCTTTCCGAGGCACGGAGGAGACTCTGCATGTAACGGGTCGTCACCCATCCACAGACCAACCTAGGCAAGCGCGGCTTAACCTGAAGATTGTAGATCCGAGCGACTGTTATTATTTAGCCACGAGCTCCATAAACGAAAGCTCAACCATTCTCCAAAAATATTGCAGTCAACCTGAGATATCAGGCTGCCGTATCAATCTCGTCTTCACTTTTTTAACAAGAATTTATGTGTTTCGAGTATTACCCAGTGATTGTAAGAAGCGATTGTCTACTGAGGTCAGAGCAGCATAATATGCTCGTTGACAACGATAATGAGCATCTAAATGTGAAGTAAACGGCTACAATAATGGTTTATTGGTACTGACACATTTTTTACACCGATATTTTTTGAGTTATCCAGATTGGTGAATCTGGATAACTCAAAAAGGCAAGGTTTTATAAGTTGTAAATTGTTCATAAGTTTCTTTTTTAAACATCTAGTGTTTTTTTATCCGGCTTTTTTCGTTTTGCGGCGCACTAACGGCTTTGAACAACGTAGACCAGGATTGATTCCTGCATACTTAAAATATTTTTTTTTAATTTAATTATTCTTATTTTAGATCTAATATTACTTTGTAAATAAGGTAAATGTTTTGATGATTTAATAAATTTGATTATATAAAAAAAACATTCACATTTCACCAGTTATGTTAAAATCCCATGTAATAGGGGGGCGAGCCTATTACCACCAACCGGGCACAAATCCAGACTCCGTGGCTGCTACCAAGGAATTCCTGGAAAAACCCAATAACACTTTGCCCGGCCTGGGAATCGAACCCAGGACCTCATGCTCAGCAGTCGCGCTTCCAACCACTCGACCAATGAGGCAGACATTCTCTAAAATAAAGATGGAATCATACCGGTTAGCTTTTTAGACTCTCAAAATGATAAGAAAGGAAATTAAGGGTAAAAAGAAAGAAAGAAAGAAAGAAAGAAAAAACATTTATTGGCACACGCCACAAGTACACAATACAGAATATAAAAAAGCAAATATAAAATAAAATTTTAGACTAACCAAGAAATATTGTGTGCCTCACGGCTGCGCCAAATAGGCCCAGTTCAGCAAAATGCCGGACAGCTAGTGCCCGACGCTGGTTTAACACTACGTTCATTACGAACCTTCATCCAATTATAATATATTCATTACCTCTCCTATTATATCTTCATTTCCTGCTGCTATTATTATGTAGGATTGTGCTAAAATTGCACTGTTTCAGAAAGAAGGTCAAACATTTCAAAACGCTTGTTTGACACTTCCCGTGATCCGAGGGCTGGCTTTGACCTTGGCCAGAGGCTAAGAGTTGCCATACAACGTGACAATGTCACCTTTTTAGTTTATTGTTAATTTAGTTATTTTAGTGAATAATGGTAGATTCAATGCAGGTTTTAAAAGAAAGCTTTAGTTGTGGAGATTGATTGTGTAGAACATTGACTGTGGGAACTAGTTGTAGGTTCTAATATGGTTTTTATTGAACTACAGTGAGAGTCTAGTAGTGTGACCGTTGGACTGCCAAGTCATAGGTCTCGAGTTCGAACCCAAGACACGCACCTCTGATTTTTTGGAATTATGTGCGTATTGTACCTATAATTATCACTTGCTTCGGTGAAGGAAAACATTGTGAGGAAACCAGCATGCCTGAGAGATATTTCTCGACGGCATGTAAAAGCCAAGTCGAAGGCTCTTGGGTGGTATAAAAACTCAGCCACCAGGTTAGGCACTAACCACACGATAAAGAAAAGATTGAACTACAACCAAAGAATATTTAGAGAGATGACATAAAAGTCTCCTATCAACTTGGACATTTTTAATACCAAGCAGGGACCATATCGGTTACCCATTGAAAGGGTTTTCGTTAGGGTTTTTCGAAGCGGTTAATCAAAAACCCATACGATATGGGTAACCCTTTTCAACGGCTTAATAGACCATTTTGGTTACCTATTGAAAGGGTTTTTGATAGGGTTTTTCTAGCAGTCAATCAAAAACCCATACGATATGGGTACCCCTTTTGAACGGCTTAATAGACCATTTTGGTTATCCATTGAAAGGGTTTTTGATAGGGTTTTTCTAGCAGTCAATCAAAAACCCATACGATGTGGCTAACCCTTTTGAACGGCTTAATTGACCATTTTGGCTACCCATTGAAAGGGTTTTCGATAGGGTTTTTCTAGCAGTCAATCAAAAACCCTTACGATGTGGTGTGGGTCACCCTTTTGAACAGCTTAATTGATCGTTTTGGTTACCAGCTTAATTGACCGTTTTGGTATGGGTTTTTGATAGGGTTTTCTAAACAGTCACAAACCCATAATATTTGGATAACTCTTTTGAACGGCCTAAGCTAAGGGACCATTTTGGTTAACCAAATCGAGTATGAATGACATCGCACCGTGCGTTCAAGGACAAGTATACAAAACAACAACAAAAAAATTCTCGAGTTGGCGGAACAGTTTCATTTGTGTGAGTGAGCTTTCACGCTGCAGTTTATGTGACATATAACATATTCAGTAAAACACCATCTTTTGCAAAGAGCTCTAAAGAAAATGATTAACAGATGGCTACTTCTATGGGATCGAATTGATCTAGAGCTTCATTTATCTTTTTTTGTAGAAATTACGTGATTTATGAGTAGACAAGGAAGTTTAGATTTTTACTAATCTCTTACTTCAGTCAAAATCTGCCATTTAACGTATTTTAGTGATTGTTTGTTTCATAATCGTTACCTATGCTGCAATCTATGATTTTCTTTACATGACTAATTATAATTTGTTCGAGTTTAGACCCCATGGTAATATGATCTCTCGCTGAAGGGCATAGGTTTCAAAACGGAATAGCATGCGTTGACGCGGCGGCGCCTTTGTGGCTACTTACCTAGCTGGTTGTAAACAGGGATCTATGAGCTTTATTGAATGTGACTTAGAGTTCATTTTAGCTTTGCTGGCCGGATACCGAAATTACTTAATATTATTATGTTTTTTTCATTTCTGTTCTTGTTTATTACTTTATTGCAAGTACCAAACAAATGCTGTCATTTTTGCTGTTTGATTTTTGAACCTGGACGTCTTTTGCGGAGTTTTACTATATTATTATTTAGTCGGTGTGAAAACTTAGGGGTCTGCGAAATGATCAATCGTGATTGTAAATTATTACGTGTTTGTTGCACATAGCTCGTTTACGTACCAAGCGATTGATAATATTACTATACTACAATATAAATTGATGGCGATTGATCATTTCGGGGTCGCATTACAATAGGTAGGTATGTAGATATAAAGTTACGTAATTTATCAATCTAAATTTTCAAAATAGCAATTGTATAGTTTATTGCAATGGGCAAGTAGGTAAATATGTAGGATTGTCCTACATACTTACCTACTTGCCAATTCACGCAACAATTTGCACAACGATGTTATGTTCTAAAGGTCCGACGTACCACTTCATTGTTGATTGATTTGTGTCATGAATAGATTATTGGTCACTAAATGTACAAAATGGAGTACCTACTAGACTGCCCTGTTAGGCCGAAAAGCGCTAGGTAGGTATCTCAAAGTTTTGAAGAAAATCGCTGATATCTCTTAGCAATTTCAAAGAGAGATGTTTGACAAGAACCAAACTTATTAGTTGTTTTATTTTTGTTTAAGTTAGATATCGCTATGTGGCTTACATCATTACATGCGAAATTGTAAAAGCTATTAAATGTTATTAAAAAACAAAAGCAGGCCTCCTTCACTCGTTCGAAGTCATGCACTAACGTACATACCTACGGGGCTACGGCTCGCATTCACCCAAACGAATTACATTTAACCTTATTTGTGTCATAGTCCTATACTTACAGTCGTCCAACGCAGACGTCTTTTAAAGGCGTTCTTATGCCTACGGAATAGAAGTCAAAATCGGTTGAACGGACTGTAAAAAGTTTTTATTAAATGTCTTATCTTATTTCAAACGACATTTATAATAAAATAAAGACAAAATTTCTACTTGCTCATTGCTCATTCAATTGATTACGATAACACGGGTATGTATTAGCGAGCGAGAAATTTTTTGCATTCCGCCTCGGATCGGTTGATTTCTTTATAGTTGTCCGAGATTTAGGGGTCGATTTAGATGTCAAAACCCCTCCCGGGTTTGAACTTCAAAACCAGACCTACGACCCGGCCCCTGAGATGAGTAAGAGTTTCAAGATGAAGAGAACGCAAGAGCGAGCGAAGCGAGCCGGACCTAAAGAGCCTAAGGGAGCTTTAAAATTCAAGCTATTGCATAAGCTATAATAGAAATAAATCAGGCGTAGAAACATCTGGATCGAATGTAGGCGACAAAGACATTCCTGCTGATGTTTTTGACAATTCGTCATGGATCTGATTGACGTGTTGAGATTCGTCATCAGAACTTTCTTCACTCTCTGATATACTTAGTAATATTTTCTACTACCAAATATAAAATCATAAGTATAATAAAATGATACAAGGCATCCGGCCCCAACATTCGTTTTTATAATTTTGAAACTTAATACCTAAATAACAAACGACCAACAGAGAGTCTCTATGAAGTACTTACCTACCATCTTCTGCGCAACTTCGTGCGAGTTAGCAAAGAAATCTTAGCACTTGGATGGATTTTGAGCATAAACTACATATCTGCAAACATCACAAATAACGTCACGCCTGTATTCCCCAAAGAGGTGTACCTAATAGACTAATAGTACACCCACATTCGTCAGTTATGTTTTTAAATCTCATGTAACAGGGGGCGAGTGAGCCTATTTGTAGGCAATACTATTGCCTACAAACTATCTACAAAGAAAAACTCAAACTATCTACAAAGTACTTTAATATTCAAGAAAAAACTAACCTTATAAATGAATTAGCTTGAAACACGCAAACGCATCCCAATTGATAAAAAAAGTCTACACGCTACTTTCGGCTCGGATAGATCAAAAGAATAATATAATATAAACTCAAAAACTCAAAATACGCAACTATAGTTATTGGAGCTCTCGCTCGTACCTACTCTCGCTATTTGTATAATACCGTCTAGTGAATTATAGGCAATGAGCGCCCGGCCGCCATTCCCGTACCACCGACCTAGCACAAGTTTATTGAATAACCCGAACAAAACCCTTATAATATATGGGTTTTTATAATGCCCTTCATTATAATAACCCATATATTATAAGGGTTTTGACCCTTTCACTGGGTTTCTAGTATAGAACCCATTCAATGGGTTTTCATGCAACCCTTTCAAAGGGTTTCTAGTATAAAACCCATTCAATGGGTTATCATGTAACCCTTTCAAAGGGTTTCTAGTATAAAACCCATTCAATAGGTTATCATGTAACCCTTTCAAAGGGTTTCTGGTACAAAACCCATTCAAGGGGTTACCCAATGATAGAGGTAACCTCATAAACGGCTTACCCCTTCGAAAGGCTTAACTCTTAAGCGGGGTTGTACGGTCCCTGATACCAAGCGGACATCACACCTCCGAAGTATGACCACGTTCCATCCGCAATGTCAACTAAACACAACCGTGAGAAACAGCAAAACGTGAAACAGTAAAATTCCCAGATATTTATCTATTCCTCACAAACTCCGTTTATGAGCTATGATCCGTTCTACTGCCGATTTATTCATAAATACGGCGAGATATCGAGATCTCGCTGGGTCACGATCGATTGTTAAAATCGCTTAAATTGAATATGTATTGGGCGGATTGGCAGTTTCGTGTAGTCCCGTTTTAGAGTGACAGTGTTTTGGATTTTGTTGAGTTGTTGTGTTTGTGTAGGTGGCGCGGGTATGAGCGATGATTTATGATTGCAATAAGCAGTAATGTATAGGTTTATATTTAATGTAGATTTCAACATAGTCCCTAATCTTAGCGGAATATTTGACACCAATAAACACACGCTTGCAATGTCAAAGTCTGGCTAGTGATGAATTCCTATCTGCGGAGAGCTGAAAAAAACTTATAAATAATCTTGTTCCCTAATTGTTCGGACACTTAATTTTATTAGGACTCTTTCAAGCTTTTTTTTTTATCAAAAACTGAACATTATTTTGGTATCGGTGTGTACTATTAGGTACACCTCTGCCTAACCCTATATGCGTGTTATGTTATTTCCAACATCCATCTACAAATGGTAGGTGTCCGTATTCCGTCAGCCAAATTTACAGACGCTGCTCCTCACAACAAACCTAAGACTATAAGGAAAATTAAATGAGAAGCCACAGCCAGACTAGTCATCAAAGCTCCGTCAATCACCCGTACGCCCATAACTAACATTAATAATCAAAATTAATTAAATCATTGTCTTTCAAAGCCATCAATTGTCACACGAATCGTATATTTGGACTAATCTCCCATCACTTAGCACATAAATCTGTTGTTGGACGCATTTGCATGCGTGCAGGTATGTATGTATGGGGGTTAGTAACTCAGAAACGTAACGAGACTGGCCTATCAGTCTAAATCTCGCAGTGGACCGCTTCTAAACACACAATGCATAATTGTCCATTAAGGTGTTGCGGAGGTGGGAAAGTTAGTGTGCTAGATGGAGGTGGTATTTTGTTGAGATCAGATAGGAAAGTACATGAGTAAAGTGAGAAAAACGAAAAGTGTAGCCTTATTTGCTTAGCTTAGATGGAAAATTATAGGAGATAGTTGTCGATGAAAATTGATACATATGAATCTGTGACAATCTACGTTTAGAAGGCCTCTTTTAAGTGGGTCCTATGCCCATCCAATAAAAAGGACATAGCTAGTAAAACACTGTATTCTAGAACATGGCCTCAAAATCCCTGATAACATTAAATAGTCAAGTAAATCAGAGCTGATGTAGGTTCTATATCTTTTAAACTGAAAATGATGGGCCATAAGAAGTCAGTATTTAAGCAACGAATAAAACAATTTTGCTCTTGGGCGACATATCAAGCTATACTATTCCAGTATAACATGGCCTCGATTTGTATAGATTTTCCGTACAATGAGAGATCCGCTTATACTGGTTATGCATAGCTTGATTCGTCGTCGTGCGTACGTGTTACACTTGAAGTTAGGAAAAAAGTTAATTAATTAATATAATTATATAATATATTTTTTATATTATAAATTATTTCACTTGCAAATAATTAAATATAAAAGCAGAATAAACTGATACGAATATAAAAATCGTATCGTAGATATAATGCCTTACTTTTATCTCTTAACCTACGAGTACCACATCGACCCTTTCCAACATCGTCCCAATATTCCAATTGTTAAGGCCAACAATTTTATGGAGCCCCAGAGTCCCTTAATGATATGATTGTTTTCATTATAATTGGACCATACAGTCATACGTTCCAAAGAAATTATTGGACATCACACACCCTTGATTTGTAGCAGTATTTTTAATGAGTCCACTCAAACTACCCATTGTTTTGCTAAGATTGATTTTAGCTTAGACTGGAGGAAGTGTCTTTTCTTCAATCTGCTTGAAGATATTTTTTTTTTTGTTGGCGATTTATGGGATCTGTGATGAGAGTTTATGGTTTCGTAAAATGTATTCTAGAGCTTTCGTTCACTTGAGTAATCTATATTTATCTTAGCTTACTATAAATTATAGTCGTTTACTCTGTCTGTCAGGAATGACTGCGTTGTTCTTTTAACAAAGTAATGTATTTTATTGCGGTTTTTTAAATAAATAAATCTTACCTTATAGTTAAGTTATGAAAACTATGCGAAACAGAGGCTGTTTATTAGTCAGTTATAATTCCACACGGTTATCACATTTCGTTTCTTATATGTCATTAAACGTTACTGTACTAACAAGAGGACCCAGTTCTTTCTTTACATCGTAACTGACTTCGTCGAAAGATTTTGAAAACTAGTCAAAGTTGCTATTCAACAATGGACTATATTGAAATCACTTTTAAATTACTATTGTCTTATCAAAGTATTAGATTCTTTTATTTATTTTTCTAACTTAATTTGTACATTTTACTTAATTAATATTCCTATTTAAAATCAGTATGAAAACATTTAAAAATATATAAGATAGAACCATTAAATTATTATTAAATTATCAAAAACCCATTGAAAAATCGAACGCTCCAGAAAACGAATTCGCATCACCCACTCAAAATCAAAAATGGAACACCAGCTCTGGTTCACAATAAAAAAAAAAACAGTAGGTAATAATTGCCCAGCGATTCTTCATTTGTCATTTTACAATATTTTTGTTCGCCACTGCCGGTGGTCCTTTGCGTTAATATGAGGCGTTGCGATCCGTATCGTGCGATTAAATACGATTTATTCAGATTTATAGATTAATCGTACGTTGTGTGCAAATGGGTGGTTCTGATTAGGATATAAGCTTTTAGTAAGAGAATATGGAAGTGTGGAAATTTTGGAGTCTGAATTTATGCTCAGTTGATGGCACAACACTTACCCCTATTACATTACATTGACTTCAAATAACGGACTGATTTAATGAGTCCCGCGAAACCCACAACACAAAACATCTGGGACACTTTCTAAAGATTTTGTAGAATTAAAATCATTTGGCAATAATAACTGCCATAGCGATACAAAACCATGGCTATGACAAACACCATCATTTTACGATTATGAATGCAATTTATGAAAATAATTATGCTTATTCCAGTATTGCAATCCGAACATCCAAAACGGTGAGCCCTAAAATCGACTTCAAAATGACCTGTCGAGTTGGTTCCGACTAAAATATCGATCTCATTTATTTAACTGGTAGGTATCGATACTTACTTTTTGTTATGGTGTAACTTTACCGTCATCTTTGATTATATAATGTCTAGATAGAGCGTCGCCCTACAATCGTATCAAAGAAAACGAGTCAACATTTCAAGTATGTGTGCGTGCAGGCGTCGTTTTACACTATGCGTCTATGTCTTTGTGTGCGTAAATAATGATACCAGCTACTACAATTCTCTCATAAATCACATTAAAAAATAGGCTTATTAAATAAGATAAGTTTTAGGGGTATGACACGATCTGCACTGATTGGCGGGCAAGCACTTGTGAACTAATAGTTGGTTGACACTTTTTGACACGTTTGCGCGCACTTGACGCTCCATCTAGACATTATATAATCAAAGACCGTCATATATAGGGGCACATTCCTTTCTATGACACAAATTTTGCCAACATTAAAATTAAAATTCGGCCTTGTGGGCAGTTCGACATACCCGTGGTGAGATAGGGAAATTACTTAAGTAAACTGTAGGTAAATCCAACACTAAATAATTAAATACTAATCAACTAAAGACAATCATCACTGTTGTCTTCAAAATCACACGACACACAAAATGTACTATTTCCGAAGTTCCACATAATTTTGGGCCTAAAAAAATTATGTAACGATTTGCGACTATAAAATCTTCCCTTCACCAATTTTACTAGGTATCAACACGAAATTCTTCGAATTTTGAACTCCGAATTTCAACATTCATTTTCTTAAAACCTCGCTCGCGTATTTTTTTAATTGCAACCCCCCTGTCTCAAGGAATCAACTCATACAGCCTACGGTCTTAACTGAAATAAATGTTTCCGTGAACTTGTGAGGTTGTATTAACTCACGTAGGTTCTTTCAAAATCAATTTTCTTGTTTACACTGACCACTAAAAGGGGGTATTCGGGGGCCATTACTTAGACAGGATGGTTACCTGATAGGGCTGGCCGGCGGCCATTTTGTGAATTTATTGTCAGATTGATGATGAGTTTAAATAAACATTTCGTAATTTCATGCACTTGCAATCGGAATTTTCATATTCATTTTTTGGTTTGAATTGATGTAAAATAAAATTATTAAATTTATCTACAGTCAGTAAAACAATTATCCGTTTATAGTAATTAATAAATAAATTGATAATAGGAAGTTAAATAACTTGATTCTGTGTACCTATGTACTATAACAATTCCAATATAACTCAAATAGATAGTTCAAGGTCAAGACATAACTTATTTATAAAATAAAGAAAAAATAAATAACTTAAGACTTGACTACCACACCATAAAATTAGTACTTAACAAAGTGTTCAGTACTAATTTACTTTTTATTTACACGCATAAAAGTAGGCTGTAACTACACCAAACGACGTCTTTTGCTTCTAAAACAAAAAACTTAAAACGTCAACCCTGCGAGTGCGCGGACTTTTCTACGAAAGCACTTATAACAGATCCCGATAACCGAATTTTTCAATTAAGTGTCATAATCGTACCAGACCTGATATTTCGCGGGAAATTTATTATTTTAACATACAATTTTGGACGTGCAATCCTTCATTACACACATTACGTTCCGGTAAGAGACTCAATTGCGAATGTGCGCATTATAACTTTGGATTACCAAGAAAGTACTGCAAAGTGTAATTTTGTTGGTAGTTTTTTTCTGTGTGTTATAATTTAGTGAAAATCGATGTCTTTGGTTTTTTAAAGGTTGAATGTTGTCGGTGTATCTTGAACTCGTTATTGAAAAGGTGTTCGTCTTTCGAAAAGGGTTTTTTAATGTTTCTTTATAGTATGTTGTTAGGTATATTATATATAGATTTGAGAAGGCAATTTTTTGCCGTCAATAAAAAGGTTACTTTAAAAAAAAACTCGTTACAAGTGATGACAAGTGTGGTATACTCAAGATAAGCTTATAAAATAATGATGTTACAACAAAACATTTAATTATTATTATTAATTAAATGTTTGAAAAATTCAACGAGAACGAGTTTCATGGAGTTTCTTGCCCATTCTTCTCCATAGAGATCTACGCTTTCGAATGGGCAACTACAGTACTTTCACAAGTTATTATGCCCTGTGACTGGGACTGTAGCTTAGTTTGTTTTTTGTGTTTTGACATTCAAAAGTGCCTGTAATGGTCTAATTGAAATAAATGCTTTGAGTTTGAGTTTGAGTTTGAGTTCAACGTAGGTAACAAGTTCTTATTCGTCGAAAATCTACGTGTACTGAATAAATAATTACCTAATTATCGTTAAATAAGATAATAAGCACGGCACAATCATGATACTGTAATGAGAATCGACATATTCTGCATACTCGGACACCTACAAAAATGTGAAGGCGAGAATTGTACATGGCTGCTTATTACACAGACTCGTAACAAAATGACTTGAAATCACAAAAAAAAATGTAGCAATAAATAAAATTTCCAAGAAGGTATTTCAAATACAAAAACTATGGCCAAAAATCAATACTAGATAATATTATAAAGGGGTAAAATTTGGTTTTATGTAGGGGGTAATCTTCGGAACTGCTGATCAGATACTATTTTTTTTTGCCGAGCTATCAGAAGTCGCGGGCGAAGTGTTAATATAACATAAAGGTTTTACATTAGCTCCAAACTAGGCAAAGCCTGTATTTTGGGCACCAATACAGATCGAGAGTTTACCAATGGAAGAAATTACAACATAATCAGTGGCGAAAACATAAATGGAATATTTACATGGAATTTTGTTTATGTGGCCAAAACAATAATTATTAGGACCTTTTTTTGGCTGTACAACCTTCAAAATTGTCTATAGCAATCGCGAGAATGAAATAAAGATGATGTCAACTTTTCAAGCAAGTGCTAGTAAACTATGTCCTACGCATCTCCTGGATTAATAATGACTTAAACTTAAAAGAAACGTAAAAGTGTTAGTGTTGTGTAGAAGCCAATTATTCAACAACTAGCAGTCTAGCCGACAAAGCTTTACATCCCACCACGGCTACCACAATGGTGTATTAGAAAACACCAAATTTAGCCACAAACATTAACACGATGTTAATGTACGGTGTGATAGAGGGCCACAAGGAAGATGCGTAATAAAAAGTGTCCTCTCCCACCTTGTTAAACCATCGGCCAATTTGCCTACAATTATGCCCTTTAGGTGCCGTCCCAATGTTTTGATTAAAACTTTTTAAAGCGAAAACTGAAATTTTCTGTTTTTGTACGCAATTATATTTTTGACGGATATTTATTGGGTTAACTGCTTTTGTTGACAGTTTTCATGGTTGGCGGAGGTTTCTTTGTTTTGTGTCTAAATGGTGAATACTGTGTCAGGATAAAATGGCTACAGTATTTTTTTAAATATTTTGTTATAGTATTTAACTAGTAACAATACGCAAAATAAATAAATAATATGTTTATTTTGTCATCACAAAAGTAACAATGAACAGGAATTAATTAATCTAGTACTTAGGGTAAACACTTGTCAGAGACTGGGCAACTTGGGGCGATTCAAAATTAAAATAAACTATCCACACCTATATAATAAGGTATAAATAATTTAATAAATATTTCTCCTAGCAAAAATCATAGTATCTTAACGTATACTAATTAAAATAAACGACCAATATTTATTTTAGTACTTTCCATTATCTTCGACGTATTCCAAAGAGCTTTCTTGAGAATTAAAGATTCATTATTTATTAAGCTTTGTTAAAACAATCCTAGACAATTTCTCAGGCATATTTCACCGCAATCTCGGCCCGTTCATTCAAATTATTTTATACGTAGATGCGACTCAAGGCATGTCCTGTTTAACTTAAGACCATTGTTAGCTACAGTGACAAATGTTTATATACTATGGGCACGGCATGGTTTTATGAACACCACTGCGTCGGAAACTAGGTGGTTTTCTTATTAAAATGTCGTATTTGTTTAAGAAACGATTTATTTTCATTTTTTAACCGACTTCAAAAAAAGGAGGAGGTTCTCAATTCGGTTGTATGTTTTTTTTTTTTTTTTTTTGTGTTTGTTACCGCATATCTCCGTCATTTATGAACCGATTTGAAAAATTCTTCTTTTATCTGAATGGATTTACTTCCCGATTGGTCCCATAGAAATTTCATCAAAATCGGTTCAGCAGTTTGGTTTTGAAATCAAAATAACTGGAAAAAATGTCATCCAAGTAAAAGAAATTGCGAAATTGATACTTGACAAGGATTTGTGTGTGATACGATAACTAATAAAAAGGGTAAAATAAAAACTTTTTTGCAAAAAAAAACCGACTTCCAAAAAAACCACGAAAAAAGTGGAAAATAACTTTACTTTCGGAAGTCGGTGGCAAAAAAGTCAATGAAACAAACAATAGTCACCGACTTCCGAAAGTAAAGTTATTTTCCACTTTTTTCGTGGTTTTTTTGGAAGTCGGTTTTTTTTTGCAAAAAAGTTTTTATTTACACACAATTCACAGCTACCTACAAAATACAATGACGTACCTTTTTAAAAATTGGTACAGTATTGTGCAACTATTTATGAATGCAAGAAAGATTTAACCAATAATAAACTTTATTAGAGAAGTTCTTAGAAATTCCATTATTATAATTTTTACCGCGAGCAGTGTTAGTCTAGTGGTGTGACCGTTGGACTGCCAAGTCATAAGTCTCGAGTTCAAACCCAAGACACGCACCTCTGATTTTTCGGAATTATGTGCGTATTGTACCTATAATTATCACTTGCTTCGGTGAAGGAAAACATCGTCAGGAAACCAGCATGCCTGAGAGATATTTCTCGACGGCATGTAAAAGCCAAGTCAGAGGCCCTTGGGCGTTATAAAAACTCTGACACCAGGTTAGGCACTAACCACACGATAAAGAAGAAGAGAAGACAATTTTTACCGTATAGTTTTAATTGCCTGTTGTGTGTCATGCACAGTAGTGGTAAATAGGAGAATTGAATGCTAAAAGGCACTCTCTACCATCAACATCATTCTCCTGCCCTTATCTCAATATACATATTTGGGGTTGGCGCAGCAAATATTTTTCTTCCATACATCTTTATTACTTGTCATCTCATCAGACACCGCCATTCTTGCCATACCATACTTCGTGTCCTTCATCGTTTCTTTGGCACTTCCTACCAATCAACCTTATTTTCCCACATTGACAGAGACACCATAGCCATACACAACAGTAACTGTTACAAATAGCTATATTACCGTAACACCGAACAATTTTAGTCGAAAACAAATAAAACAGTACTAACACAATAACCAACAACCACAGTTAAACTTCATCCACATCCATATCGACACACGTAACAACATAAACAAACCAACCTTAAACCTAGACCTTGATAACATCCATATTCAACACCAACATAATGTTTGGAACCAACTTACATGTTGGTACTGTTGACAGAAGAAATTGGTATGCAGGCAAAGATAAACATTCTTCTACTGCGTAACAATATTCATTGGTGTCTGTTATATGTATTTTATAGGTCTAAGACATCATTGCAAAGCAAGCAGAAGGAAATTATTTGGACTGAAAGACATCGATTGCTGGTCATCATCTGCCAAGCCTTTTCCCAACTATGCTGGAGTCGGCTTCCAGGCTAACAAGGTGCAGCTGAATACCAGTAGTTTACATGGAGTGACTCCCTATCTGATGTCCACAACCCAGTTAGTACTGGATAATACAATACCCCTTGGTAAGACTGGTTTTCAGACTTTCGGGCCACTACTTCAAGACTGTCAAAGATTTACAATTGAAAGTCGGACCAAAGGCTTGGCTTCGACCCGAGCAGCTGTTATTATTTAGCCATGATCTCCTCAACTGCTGGTGCCTGAGACAAGATGATAATATTCTATCAGCGATATTAACTGGGAGAAGTTCAAAAGTGTATTGGCTATTGGACAGCTTATCGCTCCTGTTATAAGTCCTTGTAGAAATGTGAAACTCTTTTAAAAGCTTTTGTGACTTGTCTAAGTCCTCTGTCGTAATAATAATTAATTTGGAGTCGGGTCGGAGCCCCTTTATATGCGATGCTTCTTTATCACGCGTTGATGTCTTTCCTTGTCACTTTATTAACAGTTAAAAATAGTAAAGTAGGTAACACATTGAACAAATACGTTGAAATGTGACCCACCCTAAACAAATCACTGTGATTAAACAGGTTTTTGTACAGGAGCTGGTCATCAGAAAATCATCAGACACATGTTCAGCCCCAGAAAAAAATGTTGAAGTAAGCTTCCTGCATACCTATCTCTCTCTCCGACTGTACATAAAACTATCGTGAACATATTTGCAATTAATATCAACACTAATAAATAAGGGCTCGGATAGCTGCGACGATAATATCACACATGCGACGTCGTCCGTCGTCACGTATGGTATCCCCCTTATTTATGTCAATATCAGATTTCAATTTATGACCGTATGTTCGTGCTCTTGCAAGTTATGCCAACCTTCCTACATGAGGCTCTAGTAATATTAATGAGGTGTTTTTTTAATGTAAAGCTGGGTTGTAAGAGTATTTTTTTAGTTTGGTTCGTGTAAAATGAGTTTTTCTAGGTTCAAAACTTTATGAAACTTCAAAACTTTATTCATCAGTGATATTTACATCAGAAGAATTCTTAGACACACTATACAAAGTGAAAATTATTTTGTTTGTCTTACCTTTTCACGATTAAACCAAGTCATGGCTTACCTGTGCGCCGTTAAGTTTAAAAGGGTTAAAACTAAAACAGAATAATTTTTATCCCGATCTTCTTCTTCTGTATCGTGTGGTTTATCCAGGTACCTAGTACTTATACGTTTCCGTGAAAAAAAAAACAATATGAAGACAAATTGACGTTTTTTGACAGTAGTCCAATAGCAATAAATACTTAATACACAGAAAATTGAAAACTCTTCCTACACTGACATTTGCGTGGGTAGGCAGCTACCAACTCCAAATATTATTCTTTCCTATGTTCGCAGAATATCTTATATTTATCGACTACCTACTGTGTAATTGGCAAACAACAAATATCTCATATAGCTAATAGCAGAAACGATTGCTCTCTGCAAATTTATTGGCCCCACTGGATATTTGATTCCCAGCCACAGTAGTAATACGCAATCATTTGAACAAATATGCAGACGTGTAAATAGGTATAATTGTGAATAATTTGAAGATATCTGGTTAGGCTACAGTTTTTTGACTTATCTACCTTCAACATGCATATTAAAACGGCGTAATTTGTGTTATATAAGGCTGTCTCGTTAGTCTTGGCGTTACTAAAAGTGTAATTACAAAACAGAGAAGTAACTTCAAAACCACTTTGTTTTGATGTTGTTTAAAAAATATCTAGCAAAAATATACCTTAAACTCCTCGGTGGTTGAGTGGTCGCCAGCGCAACTGCTGAGCATGTGGTACTGCGTTCGATTCCCAGGTCGGACAAAGTGTTATTGGGTTATTGCATCAGAGATTTCTCAGTAGCAGCCACGGAGTCTGGATTTGCGCCCGGTTGATGGCAATAGGCTCGCCCCCTATTAAAATGCGAAAGGCGAAATATAGATGTACAATTAGGTACACTTCTGCCTAACCCTTCGGAGATAACAGACGTGATGTAATGTTATTAAGTTATTAGGTTTCTTCAGGACTGTTTTTTTTTTAATTATTTGCAATTATTTTCAAGTGACAATTTGTCATGTGGTTAACACTATTTTTTCAGACCAAGACCAAAAATACAAGGTATTTTTTTTTTGTTTACAGGAAATGTGTCCCTTTATACACATACTGTTTGCATATTTAAGTAAGTGCATAGTTTTAAAGTGTGTAGAGTTAAAGACGTTTTCTTCCCACTGCTACGAATAAAGAATACTTCGTCATCATCATCTGCCGAGCCTATTCCCAACTATGTTGGAGTCGGCTTCCAGTCTAATCGGATGCAGCTGAATACAAGTATTTTACATAGAGCGACTGCCTATCTGTCCTCCACAACCCAGTTAGTACTGGGTAATACGATACCCCTTGGTAAGACTGGTTGTCAGACTTTCGGGCCACTGACTACCTGTAACGACTGTCAAAAATCTACAATTGATAGCCGGGACTAATGGCTTAACGTGCTTTCCGAGGTACGGAGGAAACTCAGTATGTAATGGATGGTCATCCATCCACGGACCCACCCAGGCAAGCGCGGCTTAACCTGACGATCGACCCAAGCGGCTGTTATTATTTAGCCACGAGCTCCTCAATAAAGAATCCTTCATGAGGAACAAATTATTGTAAAAAAAAAAACTACCATTAATTTACATTTCTCCATAAGAAATGGTTCCTTTCTTGACCAAGGATGGCACGCAAAGATTTACGAGTAACTATGATTTTCAATTACCATAAACTGCTACACTATGGGCTATTATGTGATACAATAGTCGTTGAACACCTTGCCTAGGTAGTCAGACTAATTTAAAGGTTTACGTAGCTAGACCATAATTATATAGCAACATCAATATATTTCAAAGAGACGAGGCCTATGTCTGAGCAGTGAGACATAAAATATCTAATAGAATTAAAGGACTTCCATAAACCGAATTTGGGAAATGGTCGCCATACAATTTGGTTTAATTATTTTGATATTGTTATTGATATAGTCAAATCCGGGGCACAGATTTTCCTTTTCCAATATCGATTGATCCATTGGACCCTTGGCAATTTTCGGTTAGGCCTGAGGTGTCACATATAGGAACCTACCAGAAGACCAAGGAAGGTGTTACCTGGAAGTAATCAAGATGTGTAGTCTAATAAAAACAGGACGAAGAAAAGACTAAAAAAATCTCCGCCCATAAGTGAGACATTAAAAGTTGGGAAATAAAAACTTTATACCCATGTCCGTTCTTCGCCATATTTGATCTCTACCAAATTCGCAGCGGTAGGAACAAATACAAATGGATCTCTCACGGCTTTGCTTATTGAATATTATTGATATCAACATGGGAGGTGCCAGTTTATTCCCTTTTAATTGGAACCATAAAACCGGCTCGATTGCTTTGGCTTTTGATTAAAGTTTTGTCATTTTATTGGACTAAAACAATGTGTCATTGGGTTGATTGAACTGGGTGATTTAAAATCATTTCAATTAGAGGAAATAAATTTACGCTTTCTTTTTATAGGCTTTGTATTGAAATGGACTTTAATACTTAAGATACCATCAGCAAAGAACTTTTAGATGAAAATAACATTGAAATATTGAAGAAAAACGATCATAATTATATCGAACTTCAAATTTTTAATTTTTAATTCATCTCGAACACAAACGGTGATGGTTGATTTTTATCGAGAGGTCTTCTGCAAAAAAATCCTTGTGTGGTTACATTTTGATGACAAATACAGGATCTATATTCTGGTTTCGAAGTGAATGTAGCTATCGCTTAGTGTGATTCAGCGGATAACGATTAAGAACAAGATAAGGCAAACCGAACCATACCAAACCAACCATAAAAGGTAAGACGCAAAAGAAGACAATTTAAAGTTTACCAACAAAAAGCAAGCGTCAACCTAACAACATAATAGTTCATCATAATCAATTAAACACAATACAGCGCTAATACGTCAATTAACAGCAAAAACTCCAACGGAAACATAAACAAAAGGAAACATTATAAAAACAGGTTGATAAGGGACAAGTTAAAGCCGCATGAGCACATTTATATGGTGGTCGCGAAGCTTACAAATAGCTGAACAAATCGTGATAGTTTATATTGAACGACCGCCTAGGAATCTCACACCATTTTGTATAGAAACGGTAATATCGACACTTGGGACTTACTAATATCTTACACTGCTTCAGATGGGGGTGGCTCAAGTTAGAAGAATGAGCGGAGCTATTTGAAAATCGATGGACGGATTAGAATTTCTGTCGGAAATGAAGCCAGGTATAGACCTGGCTTCATTTCCTGGCTGGCTTTAGGTTAAGAATCGTTGTTTCTGCACAAAACGAAGATATAACTTTAGAATCACTTTGTTTTGAGGTTATGTAAAATATCTATCTAAAAGATAAAACAGAAACTAACCTAAAACGGTAAGACAACTGAATTTTTTTCATGCAAATCCATCACGCATATTATAGAATATTCTATCTTCATTATCCTGTTCATAGATTTTAAAATCATTTGTATCGATTGAGGGCTTTTATTTATTCTTCTTAGCGTGTCGATAGCATTTCATTAAATATATTTGGTCCACAATAATTCAGCTATACGAACTCCGCTCGCTGATGCAGTCAGTCAAGTGCGCAGACCGTGTCAGGGCCAGCAGAGCAGATGGAAGATGGCCCACAGTAATTTTTATTTATTACTTGGAATATATCATTATCTGCTTCTCCTGCATTTTTTACACTACCATCATTTACATCCATTTCCTCATTGTCTTCGACACCTCACTCAATACCACCGAAAGCTTTAACCTTATCCCACACCCCACTCACCAAGATGAATGGTATACATAAAGGCATGTGTTTTTCTCACCACGCTTCCCCACAAGATATGTGTCCAGGCAAAAAAGGTTTCCAATTAAAAAGATATAGGGACCCATTACGATGAGATCTTCGGCCGATATCTGTCCATTTAATTCATATCTCACGTCCTCTTTGAAATTCAAGAAACTGGTAACAATGTTGAGGAAAGCTTGCAAGAGAATGTTGTGCTTATTAAAGGCTTTAATGTTTTTATTGGTGATTATTTGACGTTTATGTAGGTATCTGGTCGGAAGTGTTGTCTAGAATTTTTTACTGTATTTTGAAAGACAGTTTGTTTTAGGAAATCAATGAATCGGAGTAGGAGAAGAACTTTAATATATTTCCAATCTTTTAGATAAATTAAGTATTTGTTTAGTTTGAACATGGTATCAGTCTTTGGCTTGTAACACTAAAGTATGACAAGATATTTATTAAATTTTTCTAAGTCGATCCAGGTGATATCTATCTAAGGCAATAAATACGACAGACGACTAAAATAGTGGTGGTCTTATAAATCGACTTCCATATATTTTCCATAACGGGCTCGAAAAAAATAGCTTGTATTCCAGCTCGATCATAATTTCAAATTGCGACACTATTATCCAAGTTAAACCAACTACGTATCTAATTTAAATAATCCATAAATAATCTCATTAAATACTACCAATAATTCCTTTTAATCTGACGTGGACTTTCAAAATATCATTAAAAATGATCTTGAATTTCCCTTCGGGTATATGTTAGTATGCTTATTGAGGAGCTAATATGGAATCGATAAATAACTCGATACTAGAACATGCAATCGAGTAATAAATAAAACTTGGATATAACAGATAAGTATCGTTTTTTTAACTATTATTTAATTGGTGTCATTAATGTCCGTAGTATTGATTACAATTTATTACTTTCAAAGTTTCTAGTAATATGATTTAAAGTCTTATTTTTGATGGGTGTGAGCCATTTTTCTTTGTTTGTAATGTACCGATCCGTTCGTTTATTACCGGCTTCTTGCTTGTTAGAAAAACTGTCGGTATCTTCGTGTGGTGTTGTGTATGGGAGACTAAATGGCTCCAGTTTGAAGTTATCACCGTCATTGTGTTTTACGCTTATTGCTATTCATTTAAAGCATTCTGCTGCTTTAAGTCATGTTCTTTTTGCCTGATTGTTACATTGTAACATGGGTAAACAATTTGTATAAATTGTTCAAGTCTTATCAAAATGTGACTGGCATTGTGTATTCAAAAGTGAATGAATAACAGCTATTGCACTATGTTTTTGATTAGTGAATATTGGATGATCTAATTTCAACACGGTAGGTCCCTACGTGATGTTTATTTCTATTATACGTTTATCCAAATCACGTGGGAATGATAAAATTTCCAACTCCATTTCACCTTAATTTAAATTATAATATTGGACTATCAAACACCTGAAATTGGATTGTCATGTCTGCTAAATCGATTAACGACGTGTTCAAAGCATTTGAACTGAACTGATGCAATGGGGCCCAAATTGAAAGCAACAAATAAAATAGCGGGAAATATTTTAATTGTTTATTTTTCCCAAAGTATAATCGATTGAACGGCTTCTGCGCTCTGAATTTTGATTATGCCCGTTAATCAATATCAATCAGTAAACTTCTGAAGCTGATCATTAAGATGAATAAATCAAACTCAAATCTATATTATTGAGGTTAGAGTTACATGTTGCATGATGATAATCGCACTTTTTGCTTTTGTCAGGCGGGAGGCTAATGGTGCATTTAAGTTTGGATCTAGATTTTGTGGAATTAAAACTAAATAATTTGCATAACATTTTAATGTCATGGACTATAAAAGTAACAAGTTATTCTATAACATATTTTGGAACTTATGATTTCCGGGACAAACTCCTTGCATATTTGTAGAAAGAAGTAGGTAGTAATTCTCCAGCACGTGGAAGATGAAAGTCTGTTTTAACATAGTACCCATAACGCGCATGGTAATTTAATCAAGTAAATAAATGATGATTAACTCTCCAGTATAAGTCCAGTTTTTAAGCTGACATGGTCACTAACACTATCGTTAATACTAAAAACGAGATATTGACCATGTTGTGTTTATCCGTAATCATGGTGCTTGCCACAGCGCCGAAATATCGGGCACTCAAGACAAATAGTAAACATGGTAAATATACCGTTTTCAGTGTTAATGATAATGTCTTCAGTATTATTTCTTTGAATAATGTTAATGTTGTCCAACACAACAATGCATTCAGGGTGTTGATGGGTTGCCGCGCTACTGCAGTGCTTCGCAGAAGCGGGCATAGATGACTTTCACGCCATCATGCGCAGTGTACGCGTCAGCCCCAACAGCATCCTGGGCACTATATCGGACAGGTGGGACAGTCACATACTGGGGCATTGGGTACGCCCACATGCCACTGTGGCGTATAATTTTTTTTTTTCCCGTGTAGATGTAAGTACTAACACTAGTTTCTAAGTTGTGTGTTGTACTAACTAAATGGACTTGTGGTCTGAAATAAAAAGAATTTATTTATTTATATATGAAGAGTCTTCAGAAGAGTCTTAAGAATGTTTCAACAACATCATTATTGTTTTTAGCCTTTTTCCACGTCCTAAGAATCTGAACGAGGTGATAATTCAACCTGCAAGACACCTGTCAGTGTATTTAACGCAAAAATAGTTCAGAAATATCTTTCACAACAAAACCCTTGTTTGAAACATCACATTTGTCTGTAAATATATCACTCAATACTAGTAAATAAAGACTGTAGACAGTTAAATTACTCTAGCTTCCGTACCGCACTGAGTATCAAAAACAACCTCTTTTACTTAATCTATTTCATTTAGAGCTTTAATGTTATCTATTTAAGTTTCACAATTGAATATAGGATTTATTTTATAAAAAATCTACGCGCTCGTTTCATTTTCAATTCTATCGCCTTTTGCTAAGTTAGAAATTTTATTACAAACGGACTCTTCGTGGTCTGTATCTCTCACGTGAATTCTAACTTTATCGTCTTCGAGGTTGAGTTTAAAGTTCTTTGCAGGATTATCCTAGAGTTGTTCTGCTACAATTATTTAGTGGCAACGCAAGATAACTAACGAGGTATCAGAACTCTCCATGCGGACCTTTGGAAATGTCTGAATTTCTAAAGCAGACTACTAAAGGCTGGACCGACAAATTGTTCCTATTGAATTGGATATGCGCGTCTAAATGTAGGCAGCAATTATTTGAACGGACTCTTACTTTGGTATTCGTTTAATGAACATTGTTTTCTGGTTTCCTTTGGTAAGGCATGAATGGTCAGAGATAATGTGGGGACAATGATTTGTTTCTATTTGTGGATGGTTTGAGGATGGTACTTTGTTTGTTTTGCGGTTTATACTTAAGTGTTTTTGTACTGAGAATTGGAGCTATTAATGGTGGCTTGGAGTTTTCGAATACTGATGCGGTGAAGAAGATTCTATTGTTTATTTGTTTCGATTTGTTTTAGGATTTTATTTACTCAAATTGAAATTATTCTTTGTGACCTAAGTGACAATACTTCCTAACTTTAGTGCTACTTTTGTAAATTATTTTTGGAAATTATAGCCAGGTGTATAATACATTTCAAATAAAAATAATCCAGAATATTTAGAAACAACAAACAATATTCTCAGAACCGCAAACAAATTGAATACAAAATCAATTTAAACAAACAATTCAAAATTAAATTTAAAATTCGCAACAAATAACCACATAAAAACAGATTCAATTTTAAAAGAAACAAAATAAAAATCTTACCCACTGTGTTTTTAGATATATGGACACAATTAAAAATCGTAAGATAATGTAAATCGAGAACATTTCGTATCGATTTTACAATCGATTCAATTGACATATACGAAATTGAGTTTCACACCAAAATGAGATAATTTGAAAAAAAAATATCGGGTACAGAATTCATTTTGAACGTATCGTGATAAAATATGCAGGGAATTGAGCGAATTTAAATTTTGTCGATTTAAATATAAACGATTCTGATATCGATGGTTATGAAGCGTATTTTGATGGGTGCAATATCAATAACTTTGATTGTGAAGTCGGCTTACCTTTTTTAAACTAATCTTGTCCTTATTTGCAAGTTGAGGTTTTGTTCAATGTTTTGGCAGACACATTCCTACTACTGTTTTGTTATCTGAAGTTTATAAATTATTTAAGGAAGGATTAATGGATTGAGTGAAGGATGATATGAAAGAAAAGACAGTGAATGAATGCGTGACGGTTGACAGAGCAGACAAAATAATCCGTGTTGCACCGAACCCAAAGTAACATAGAACAAGAGCAGGAAGGTGATGAGAAAGCTACAATTATTTATTGATCTACTGGTGAAAATTCTGGTTTTGCAATGAAACGACTCTTTTGAGTACATACTATCTGCATGTACTCGCAGAATTTCCCGCTTAATAAACTCACCTACAGGAACAACATTAATAAAGACAGTTACAACCACAAATTAAACAAGATATTCGTAATTACATGTTGTACAGGTGTAAAAAACAATAATTTACTAACCCACAAATCACGAACACTTCCCGAAAATCCAAAAAGGAGCAATCCAATTTAAAGTTAACCCTTTAAATGCTACTGACTCATCAAGGATCCTTGTTTTAAAGATAATCGAAACATGATTTAAATTGACGTTAACATCGAACACTCATTATTACCGATTCTTTTGATTTGAATTCGGAATATTAATTTTCAGAAGTATTAAATTGAAGGAATGTTACTGAATGTACATACTTTGCTAAGAGCTGTAGGAAAAGGAGTATTGGCTCAAAATCAGATGATAAAAATAGTTCTGTTATTATGAATGTTAGGTACGACATTTTCATTAGGAATAAACTTTGAGACATCGTGTTACTATAATTGTAAATAGAAACGGTTATTTATCATTAACTACATACAATTTAATTTTAATATAATAATGTATATTGCTGTGCCCTAACAGGGTCCGTTATATTGTTTTTAGCTGTAAGCCATTTTTAACCAACTTCAAAAAAAGGAGGAGTTTCTCAATTCGGTTATATATATATTTGTGTTTGATACCTCATATCTACGTCATTTATGACCCGATTTGAAAAATTATTTTATCTGAAAGGATACACTTTCCGATTGTCTCATAGAAAATTCATCAAAATCGGTTCAGTAGTTTGGTTTTTAAATCAAAATAGCTGGAAAAAATATGTCATCTAAGTAAAAGAAATTGCGAAATTGATACTCGATGAGGATTTGTGCGTGACATGATAACTAAAAACGCTAACATAAGAACTTTTTTGCAAAAAATAACCGCCTCCCAAAAAAAAAAACACAAAAAAAGTGGAAAATAACTTTACTTTCGGAAGTCGGTGCCAAAAAAGTCAATGAAACAAACAATAGTCACCGACTTCCGAAAGTAAAGTTATTTTCCACTTTTTTTTTGTGTGTTTTTTTTGGAAGTCGGTTAATTAACACATTTTCAACATTGTGGAACGCAAATAAAATTAATATGAATACTTAGTGAACTATGTAACATTTGAAACCTCCTCGGAAATTAACAGGAAACTAAAACATTGTTTTTAAATGACAATAATAAGTTGCAACGCTTCAGTTTGTCTCGGATTCTAAGAAGATTTGCTGTCTAGATTTTTGTGGAACTTCTGTAGCTTGATTTTCATTGATATAGGACAAGATTACACATCTTCATAATCTACACGATACAATCTGACGCTAATAGTGTAGAAGTTTGTTTTAAGCGTAAAATTTAACGAAATTACGTTCTACATTAAAGTGTTAAATGATAATTGCATTGTTTAACTTTTGTAATTTTATATTGATTAAATGTGTGTATCGTTGAATTTATTGTAATTGTGTGTATTGGTGTTATCTTTAAATATAACATGTTATTACTGGATGTTAAAGGCTGAGCAACGTAATTATGATTTTGTAATAAAGAAAATAATTTAACTTCGATATTTTTCCGTTTCTACTTCTGATGGTTTTAGCTTTTCGTTTAAAGTATTTTAAACTTTAAAGTACAAATTACTTTGGAGTATGGTCAAACATACGGCTATTGGATAAGTTAATCTGGATCAGTATCAGTCTAAATAAAAAGTTTTTCCTGTTAGTTATTGCATATCAGCAAGCAATATTCGTAACTAACTTATTTGAACGTGCTTGGATGAGAGAATTCTGAAAGAGAATTAAATAATTATTCGGTCATTTTAACTATCTGTTTATTTAGCATTTTTTTCAATTACGTTGTGAATGTGTTTCAGTCTAACCGAATGCAGCTGAATACCAGTTCTTTAAAAGGAGCAGGCGCCTATCTGACTTCCACAACCCAGTAAGTACTGGGTAATACGATACCCTTTGGTAAGACTGGTGGTCAGACTTTCGGGCCACTAACTACCTGCACTAACTGTCAAAACTCTTCAAACGACAGCCGAGACCAAAGGCTTTACGTACTTTCCGAGGCACGAGGGAAGCACGGTATGTAATAATTGGTCAACCATCCACAGACGGACCTTGGAAATCGCGGCTTAACCTCGAAAATCGACCCTTGTAGCTGTTTATTTTTGTGTTATTATTTAGTCACGAGCTCCTCTTCATTTATTCAGGTGTACTGAATAAAAAAGCTATCCATTCACCCCTTTTATCTCATCTCCAAAAACACACTCTATACCCATCTGCCGAAGTTATCAACATTTTTACCGCACCATTCGTAATTTTTATACAACATTCGGCTCCCGACTTTACGTATTTTATTATAAAAACGATTCAGAGCCACATCTCTCGAATACTTATTGTTATTGGCTATTTAATATATAATTCTGTTTGTTTTTGGCGAGAACATCGTGTCGTTTGGCCAAAACGACCCATGTAAAGTGTCGAGGGTTAAAATTTAAGATGGACTTTACGTTCCGATTGGAATTTTATTTTTCTTGTTAAGAAGCCTATTTCCTTGTTTTATTTTATTGGTTTCGTATTGTTTTTTGTATTGTCTTTATTCGATGATGTTGTGAATTGTGTTGTGTTGTAAATACAGTTTATTAGGTGGCTGTTGGTTAAAAGAAACTGACGGGAAACTTTACGACAGACTTAACAGTTTGTTGGTTTAAAACAGATGGTGTTTTTTCACCGGTTTTAAATGAAGAGCTGTCGCTACTTACAATCTTTTACAGCTCAAATTTATATACTTCCGAGTTTCAGTCTACTAATTTACGTCTATTTCTTATTACAAGCTTTCATTTCTAGCTAATTTTGTTTCCATCATAGCTTTGATTCAGTTATTTTTGATCTTTAGTATTTTGGCCGCATCGACGGTACCACATTCAAATTATACATCGTGACACCCGAATGACACACGGAGGTTGAGGAATTTCACTCAATCGCTCAGAACTTTATCAATCTAGAGGTCCAAACAGGTAAACATTTCTAAACCAAATTAGGACTACGTCTTCTTAGCATGTCGATGTCAAGCTATAACGAGTCGGCCCAGGAAGTACGCTTCCACTGGCATTCAGGTTGGTAGGACACTATATCAGGTGCCCCAATGTAGAACAGCACCACACTTGCATTCCAGGCTAGAATCGTTCATAAATCTTCAACGAAGCAGGTTGTAATTAGGACTATCCGTATTGAAGATCGCCATATCGTATCCCAAAATACTAGTCCCTCCAAAACACTGGAACATTCAAAGCGCACCGCGAATTCCCAGTTACATCACGGTGCGATAACATCCGAACACAGCCTTTAATACAATCAGCTAAAATATAAACATGTCACTCTTGGATAGGGTTGGCACTGCAGGACTTGGGAATACGATACCTTTATAAGCGATTTACTGATTATTACAAATGATTCCTTATGGTCATAAACTCAAAATCAGTCTGAAGTGTACACACTGCTTGGAAACAGGTAGGGCGTCGAAACCCGGTTTCGGTCCCCGGTTTCGGTCCCCGGTTCCGGTACCCGGTTTCGGTCCCCAGTTTCGATCCTCGGTTTCGGTCCCCGGTTTCGTATGCCCTAGACACAGGTCTTCTGACTATAGAAGGAGCTGTGATCAACCACGCGTGCCCAGTGCAGGTTTAAATGATTGCTTTAATAAAGATACTTTGACTTTGACTTTGGCTTCTATGATACGCTGGTTTCCTCACACTGTTTTCTTTCACCATTTTGAGAGCAATGGTGATTTAATAATTTACACAACATCGTGTTAACCAATAACTGGGTTATATGTATAGGTAGATGGGTAGTCGCTTCTTGTAAAATACTGGTGATAATCTGGTTAGACTGAAAGCTGACTCCAATATAGGTAAGTTGCAACTGAGAAACCTAACTATATGAGTTAACATAACATCACGCCTGAAATCCCTGAAAGGTTAGGCAGTGGAGTACTTAATAGTACACCCACATTTCGACAGTTATGTTAAATTTCCATGTAATAGGGGGCGAACCTATTGCCATCAACCGGGCACAAATCCAGACCCCGCGGCTGCTACTGGAAATTCCTGATGGAAAAACCCAATAACACTTTGCCTGACCCGGAAATCAAACTCAGGACTTCATGCTCAGCAGTTACGCTTAGGACCACTAGACCTACGATGCAGTCTATATAAATGAATGTGGAAAAAACTATGCAATTATAAAATGCCCAACTCCGCACACAACCTTAAACAAAATCACAGAATCTCCAAGCAAGCACCTGACACAGCATCTCAACCAGTCTAGCAGCCCTGCTCGTGCCGTCTTCCGCCTCCCCGGGACATACCGATCTCCACCGAATGGGCCGGTGCGTACGTTTGCGGGACATAGACCATTGAAGATAGCTATCGACCGCCCGTTGAATAGGCTGCGTGGTCGCCCAGGCGAGAGATGGTTGGCTTCGGTGGTTTATTGTTGCGAAGATTTCCAAAACAAATTCGCAACAGGTGGCCTCTAATTTTGTGACAATTCAAACTTAAAACAGGTTGCATTAGTGACGTGTTGTATTTTTTGACTAGTAAAGTAATAATTGTTCAGTAAGAGAAAATTGAGGGATCGTGAGTTCGAACCCACACAGGCACTTTATGTAATATGAGTTATAGAATCAGGCGTTACTTTGCGGAAATCCATGTCATTAAATGTTATGCAGAATATTTAGCTTTAATTCCGCGAAAAAGAATAATTAGCATGCCATGCACCAAAACCTTTATTAGAAGTTAGTTAGTTTAGTAAAAGTTTGGTATAGGAGTATAGGTTTGGGTGTTTTAAATCAGTGATAGAAAACATCGTGAGGTAACTGGCTTATCCTAGAACCGAAAATTGGTAGACCTACCAACCCGCACTGGGCCCACGTGGTGGATTAAGCCCACTCCCTTTCACAAAGAGTACACTCGTAGTAATAACTTAATATAGAACTCATCTAAAAATAAAACATATTGCTCGAAATATCATGTGATTTTTCGATCTCAATACCTGCGCGACTAACAAAACTTAAGCTGAATGTTGAGTGACGACTGAATGGCTGCCGAGATGTGACGCTGCGCAAGCGCATAGTTTCGCACTGCTACTATACGCTTCAAGCTTATGTATTTAGGCTAAGGAATTTCACATGAACTTGAGGAATACTGGAGTTTGCTCTCCATTATTGTGATATGTTGGTTTTCTCGTGTTTGTATGAATGCGTCAGCTTGCAATGAAAATGTACTTGGATCTTTTATGAGATCGCTTTTATTTGTGTTTGGTTATGGAAATGATAAATATTGACTTATTTTTATGGTACTGTAGTTAATGAAGAAGGTTTAGCAAAGGGCATTTTATTATTGAGTGTGAAAAATTACTAGGTACCTATGTAACATAACAGCACGCCTGTAATCTCCGAAGGGTTAGGCAGAGGTGTACCTAAGAGTACACCTACATTTGGTCATGTACTTGTTCTAGGTACGTGCTTATCAAATATACATAGTTGGTGTAACAATGAAATGGCCCTGTTTGAAATATGAAGGGCACACTAGTTCGAGTCATAATTATATATTGGCTTTTTAGTGTAGGTGGTACTGGTGTCTGAAAAGTTGCGAGAATTAGGTTGATTAATTATGAAACAATGATTCGACTGTATGAGAGATAATATGGCAAGAGAGTGCGTGACTACTGAGGTAAGGACTAAACGTTCTTGTTTACGTCGTCATGGAAGAAAAAGATATGCTGTGCCGACAAATAAATTGGAATAAGGGCAAGAGAATGATATTTAACACTACTGTTTCCTGTAAAAAAAGAGCTTCTAGGCCATATTTCCCACATTAGCGCCGTATAAGTTATTATAGGCGAATTAAATAAAATCTCTCACCTCAGAACTATAGGTTCCCATAAAAACGTACCGCGAAGGTGTTGGGAGATAACCATCAATCCCCATAGCGCTGGCCATAGCAATTAATAACACCATAGTGAGTGTCTAACGAATTGTGGTGACACCATGATGACAGAGGATTGAGACAATATTACATTGTAGTTTGAAAGTTCTGTCAATTGTTAACTTCTACGTCTAGTCTGATTATATCGGATATCTTAGCAATACATTGAATACCTAGGATAAAATAATGCATTTAATAAAAACATGCATGATATCTTTAGAAGCTGTAGAAATAAGCTATTTCATTGAAGTCATTTAAATGCTAAGATTTTGGGATGGTTCACGAAAACGGTTTTGCACCATAATCTCGTTTTTACTCTATTTTCACCTAAGAAATTAGATAAATCTGGGAAATTAATTAAATGCCCATATCAGACCAGGGAATAATGACACAAAAGGGAGATGCCTCTGACCAAACCTACATATAATCAGGCCAGGCCTAAACACCACACAGGCCTATACTCAGGCCAGTCTCATACCCAGGCCAAGCCGATACTTAGCCCAGGCCAATTCTCAGCTTAAACTCTGGCCCAGGCATGGGCCTAGGCTAGAGTTTAGGCTTAACAATGACAACATAGTTTTGAAGGGGCACGCTTTTATGCTTACCAGTAGACGATGGTCCATTTGCTGGAGTGTCCGAAATGTCCCTGCACCAGTACTTTAGAAAAACTAAAATACGCTACAGATACCGTGATTAACCTGGCCGCATACAGGGACCAGCAATATTTATAAAAAAAAAACTTTTTTTTTTAAAAACCGACTTCCAAAAAAACACTAAAAAGTGGAAAATAACTCTACTTTCGGAAGTCGGTGACTATTGTTTTCCACTTTTTTTGTTTTTTTTTGGAAGTCGGTTTTTTTTTGCAAAAAAGTTTTTATTTTACCCTTTTTAGTTATCGTATCACACAAAAATCCTTGTCAAGTATCAATTTCTTTTACTTGGATGACATATTTTTCCAGCTATTTTGATTTAAAAACCAAACTACAGAACCGATTTTGATGAAATTTCTATGGGACCAATCGGGAAGTATATTTATCCTTTCAGATAAAAGAAGATTTTTTCAAATCGGTTCATAAATGACGAAGATGTGAGGTAACAAACATAAAAAAAGGTTGTGACATATTGAGAACCTCCTCCTTTTTGAAGGCGGTTAAAAATGCATACCATCGATACGAAAGAAGAAACTTAACGTTTACCATTGGCGTCTTTTATTTTCAACCTACTTGAAGTGAAAGAACATGATAACTATAATTTTTCAACTAGCTTGGAAGTTTCAAGATTTATCCTGCTGTATACCAATCAGCCAGCCTCCCTACCGACCACACTGGTGTCGGGCTAAAGCGTGAAACGTAATGAGCACTAGAATTAATAGTACATCTCATTCGAATTGAATCGCCTCGGAGCTGTTAATTCAAAATGTCCGCGGTAGATCACTAGATAGGAGTTACGGGCTAATTTTTGTTTGTTTGTTTGTTTCTAAAAAAGGTTAAAGGGTATGTAACATTACGATTGTAATTCTTAAAGGGTTGGGCATTATTGTCTAGTAACACAAACATTAATTTCGTCGGTTATGTTTACGTAATTACTTTCGTTCGATTTAGGGATGATTATAATTAAATGATTAAGGAAAAACGAAACAAATGATGACGAAAATGATAAGGATGCCTACAATAGTTGTCACTACCACCAGTACTAGTTATGCTTACGTATTGTCGATTACTGCAGAAAATTTGGGAGATGGGGTGATTTATTAGGGAAGTTTTATTAAATTAATATTTCAACAATATTAATTTCACACGAATCACAGATCAAGTGATCACTTGATCTGTTATTATGAGTCGTAGGTAAAAGCAACTATGGTTGTGGTTTTCCTCGCTTATTCAAACAACTTGCTGATGATAAATATAATGATTAATAAATTGTAATTCAGCCATGACCATTAATTTGATCCAATCTGGACTCCGAATGAAGGAAAACTATTTTCAGAGGCTTTTAGAATCAAAACGACACAAGGATCTCTGAACCGGAATCCAATTAACCAAGTCATTTAAGGTTAAATTGAAGCATTTCTAGCCAATGAAAACATAGAATTGGCATGGATGGGATATGAAATGAAACACCTCGAAATATTCTAACACCTCAACCATTACGAACTGTATTCCCAGGCGAAACCGCAGGCCACCGCTAGTCACTACCCATCCTTGTAAATCAGTACAGTTCAGCCATAAAGGCAAGAGCAACAAGATTGAAGATGCTTCTCCGTATGGACGTTACAATTTGTGGTGTCGGCAGACCGGCAGGTGGTGTATTAAGATGGTGGTAAAGATTTATAGCCATAGGTAGATGATGAGTGTTTATGGGGTGATCATTTCTGCTTCCTATTTTTTTCCTAGGTGTGATTTATGTTCTATGGATTTGTTACTAAGTCCTGCCTTTCTAGCTAATTCGTCTCAAATCTTTAACTGAATCAACTCGACGATAATAATACGTAGTTATACAGGGTGGTTCTAATAGTGAATTTATAAAAAAAAAATGATTCCCCGCTCCCAGGGGTATCTGAAAATACCCCATGCATGTACCGCGATTCTTTATAGTTTTCGAATTCAAGCTTCTGGAAAATTTTAAAACTACGTTTACTTTTACACGGCTGGGCGTCATCATTTTTTTTATGACGTCACTATTTGGACCACTCAGTATAATAACGCCATAAATATTTTCCTAATGACAGTGATATGAAAAGTCCGTTCAGACTAAATATTTCGGTGTAGGTATGAAGATAATGCCATGAAAATAGAATAAACCTGTTAAAATCCTTGATAGATTCACGTCCTACGGATTTGATGTCCTACACAAGTCAATCATCATCTGCCTAACCTTTTAGTCAACTATGTTGGGATCGGCTGCCAGTCTATATTAAAAAAAAAAATTAAGTACAGAACTATGCTGAAATATATGGCTTCGTACAAGACCATCATCATCTGCTTAGCCCTTTCCAAACTATGTTGAGGTCGGCTTCCAGTCTAACCGGATGCAACTGGATACTGAACCAATTTAGTTATTTTTTTTTTATTATGTTTACTTTTTATACAATTTTGTTTATTTCCTTTATTCATTTCTCTTACATATCCTTACTAATATTATAAACGCGAAAGTTTGTATGTATGGATGCATGGATGTTTGTTACTCTTTACGTAAAAACTACTGAACGGATTTTGAAGAAACTTATCATACAGAGAGTTCATAACCTGGATTAACACATAGGCTACTTTTTTCCCGGTAGTACGATCCCGTGGGACAATAACCGAACTCCACGTGGGCGAAGTCGCGGGCAAAGGCTAGTTAATTTTATTTTTAAATATTCTTATTAACAAAATTGTATAAAAAAACATTTAAAAATATAAAAATAGTAGCCCATCGGCACTGGGAACAGGGTCCAAGCTACCGGCGGTCAGAGCTCTTGAGAGAGGAACCTCCTAACAATTCGCGCCGTGTCCAGAAGTACTGCTTTCTGAATCAAGCCCTTGATCCAGCCGCCAAGCGAGAGCCTCCTCAGATGTTGGTCGAGGCTATTAAACCATTGGCCGACACGACTATCGGCACAATGACTGCTGCACTCACAATTTAATTTAATTTAATTTAATTTTATTGTTAATTTAACCACTTTATTTTGTACTGTGTGAGACTAGTAAATACTTTATCTTCCTTTCTTTCAGTCTAGCCAGATGCAAGATTCAAGTTATTGGCTTAATATCAATAAAAGTGAAATCCTCTGGACAACTCGCCACTATCCAACATAAAACACAGCATACCTCGACAGCTTTTTACACAATTTACGATGGAGGTTAATACCTAAGGACAGGTGGGTATTCCCGCACAAACCGTCACCATTATTGTGACAATCAAGGCCTTGGGATATGGATCGGTAATGACCTTAGCGTTATTTTAATCACTTACTCCTTTGCTCCAGTAAATAATTTATGTTAGGGCGTGGTGTGAGTGGTAAGAGGCGAGCGATCTTTTAAGTGAAAGCGATTTTCGGGGAGCGTGTATCATGAACTGCCTTGTTGGCCTAGTGGTCGGGCAAAATGTTATTGCGTTTTTTCAACAGAATTTTCTCAGTAGCAGCCATGGAGTATGAATTCGTGCCCAGTTGAAGAAAATAGGCTCGCCCCCTATTACATGGGACCTAATCATAACTGGCGAAATGTGGGAGTTATTAGGTACACCTCTGCCTACCCCTTCGGGGATTACAGGTGTGATGTTATGTGTATCATGAAATCGGTATCGCAATTTTAATGTTACTGTTTTAAGAATTATTGGGTATCTGTAAAGTAAACTAAAGTCTGCGAATTATTTGGAATTTGAACAAGAATTCATAAGTCTAAAACAGGAGTTCTTGCCCATTCTTCTCCATAGAAATCTACGTTTTAAAACGGGAGAAATAGCATCCACTTACTGAATGACTGACCGAATCTTTGACAAATCATAAGTGCCTGTAAATAGTTTAATTGAAATGTATGGTGTGAATTGAGTTTTTTATATGAGATATAACGTCAAAATAATAAAAAAATATAAGAAACTGCTTGTTGTTTATCTTCGCATTCATAATTACGTTTATCTGTATCTTGAAAGTTATTGTTGCATAATTTTAGACTAAGACCGACCCTGATTTAAAATGTGACAAATAATGAGTTTCCAAAGTCTCACTTAGAGGTAGTCATAATTACAAACGGCTTAAAACCGCTCTCGCTTCCGCCTTTGCATTGCACCACATCGATAATGAGACTAGATCAAGTGGACAGTTAAATTACTAAATTGTAAGCGTCAGCATACTTACGTTGATTTATACTTCATGCTTTCCTTTCCCAACTCTCAACCTTACCTCATGTTAATAAGGTACATTTTTGAGTAATCATTTCATATGCAAGGGTAATTTAAAAGTGTAACCATCTCACTGATGTTGATATATTTTCCACTTTTCACTTTGATATTCGTAGTATTTGAAAATGGACGCAATTAATTGTTTGATAGGGTAATAAATAAATCATTAGATTTTTTATGGTTTGTTTTTCTGTGAGAAAATAAAATAGATTGATAGCCAATGTCGTCATTGATTCAAAAGTGGTGATCATCGAAGAATTTAGGAACATTTCGTGATACGAGTAATCATTTGCTAAACTTAATGCTCCAAGCTGAAAAAACTATTATGTGTTTGGTAAATTAAAAGTTTGGGTATTTTTGCAATGAGTTTCAACAAGACTGAAATGAATTTGTTGCTAGCTTCAGTCAATACAACACATTTAGATTATTTTGTCATCGGTATTGCTGATATAGTGTCACATTTTTAGGCTCTTATGATAAGATAATATATCTTAAAAATACAATTTTAAAATCAACAAGCTTTTCCCCGCAGCTTTGCTTGATGGTCCGAAGTTATCTCGAGGGGCCGTTTAAAAAATTAAAACTTAACTTGTTAACCGACTTTAAAAAAAGGAGGAGGTTCTCAATTCGGTTGTATTTTTTTTGTGTTTGTTACCTCATATCTTCGTCATTTATGAACCGATTTGAAAAATCTTCTTTTATCTGAATGGATCTACTTCCCGATTAGTCCCATAGAAATTGCATCAAAATCGATTCAGCAGTTTGGTTTTTAAATCAAAATAGCTAGAAAAAATATGTCATCCAAGTAAAATAAATTGCGAAATTGATTCTTGACAAGGATTTGTGTGTGATGCGATAAATAAAAAGGGTAAAATAAAAACGTTTTTGCAAAAAAATAACCGACTTCCAAAAAAAAAAACAAAAAAAAAAACGTGGAAAATAACTTTATTTTCGGAAGTTGGTGCCAAAAAAGTCAATGAAATAAAGATTACCCCATAAATCCAAACTTACACAATACATTCCCTCTTTATGATATTAGTGTAGGTTACTGCAGGTCACAACCCTATCCTTTGGGGCTATTCTTTTGACTGTGGCTTTAAAGAAATCTTAATGTAATTAGAAAAGAAAGACCTATCCGTCTTCCACCCAATTTTGAAAACCCCTAAAAGGCTCCAGCGCTCTTAAAAAGTGCCCCAAGGCCCACACCCTAATAAGAGGAGATAGTTTCATATTAATACGACTTCCTAAAAAGTGCAACAACCCGATTTTAAAATTGATTAAAACTGAAACTGGAGACCTTTAACTCGAGAGCGTAAAGTCCAAAATTCATTGGCAGAGGTATCGCACAAAACAGATTATTTAATTACCAAGAACATTTGCATGTTACATGAATCTTACTGCATTGGAAGATGGTAGATTTTTGCTTGGTTTTTGGGTTAGGTTAAGGTGGTCGGTAGAGAGGCTTGGCAAGTGAAAGCAGTCTCATCTTCGACCGGAGATAACCTTTGGCCGTAACCTGTCGTTGTTATTGTAAAGTACACCTATTAGTATCTGTGAAGATTGCATAGTTTTGTACGAATCGCGAAGAGTTTTATTTTTGAGTTGATAGGCATGTAGAAGTAAATTATCTTTGCGATTATCTCAAGGTAGATAAGGAAGGATTTAATTTAGAGAGTTGCTGTAATGTAAGGTAAATAGAAACTGCCGCATGTGAATGTTTTCTCAAGAATATGCCTTATACGTAGCGACAGCCATAATGTAGGAAAGTTTTGAGTTTTGATTTGTCTAGAAATACGATGACTGGACTATTATTAAGCTCTATCGTTAACACTGAAAACTGGATATTTACCATGTATACTAATTGTTTTGAGTTCGCGATATTTGTTTTCAGTCTTTCTTCTTTATCGTGTGGTTAGTGCCTAACCTGGTGTCAGAGTTTTTATGCCACCCATGGGCCTCTGACTTGGCTTTACATGCCATCGAGAAATATCTCTCAGGCATGCTGGTTTCCTCACGATGTTTTCCTTCACCGAAGCAAGTGATAATTATAGGTACAATACGCACATAATTCCGAAAAATCAGAGGTCTTGAGTTCGGACTCGAGACCTTTGACTTGGCAGTCCAACGGTCACACTACTATCACTGCACCAGTTTGTTTTAAGTGATCATGGTGCTTGCAACAGCGCCGATATCTTTTTCAGTGTTATTGACCATGTCAGTTTAAAAAACTTAAATGTTAAGCTCATTATTACTGTGTTATAAAAGCAGTTCTCGTCCAGGTAACTAGGTTAGGTCGAAACTAAGCAGGCCCATTGTCTCGTCACCTGCTACCAAAACGGCGAAGAAAAACATCGTGAGGAAACCAGCATGACTTAGAATCAAAAATGTTGAAGAACTCCCATCATATTGCACAGGGCCCACGTGGTACGACTATGGTCCAATCTTTTTCTTTTAAAGAAGGCCTGTTTCCCAAGAGTGGGAAAGAGAGCTGATTATGCTGTCCCAACGTTACGAGAGAAGTTCCTGTGAGAACGACGACCAACCAAGCCATACAATACCAGTTGTTCTGTCATTGTACGGGAAATCTATACAAAGCGAGACCATGTTATACTGGAAATGTATAGCGTGATGTGTCGCCTTGTACACTAAGAGCCCCCTGTCGGTCCCGTCCCAAATCACCTCATCCTTTTGAACCCCTGCCCACAAAAAGAAAATAAAAAATAATATCCTGTATTTGCTGACTCGCATAACATAACATAAAATCACGATTGTAATCCCCGAAGGGTTTAGGCAGAGGTGTACACCCACATTTCGCCAGTTATGTTTTAAGGCCCATGCAATAGGAGGCGAGCCTATTGCCATCAACCGGGCACATCCAGCCTCCACAGTTGTTTCTGAAAAAATCCTGGTGGAAAAACCCAATAACACTTTGCCCGATCCGGGAAGCGAACCCAGGACCTCATGTTCAGCCGTCACTTTACAACGAAGCGGTGAACCACATTATAAGAAAAAAAAACCTTGTCTTTGCTGTCACGCAGTTGGGTAAAAACAAAAGCACATTATCAAGCAGAGCTGCGCAAAACAGCGAACAATTCATCACGTACGATCGTAAATAAAATATTTATCGCAAATCATTCGCCCCGTTACGGCTAATGGCCGCCAAAACAGGGTTAAGTAATTAAAAACACTTTTTCCGACACCATCCATGATTGTCGGTCTCTGGATTTTAAAGTTTTAACTGTTCATCGTACGATTGTTGGAACAGTTAAATGGTTAATTGTTTTTGATGGTTTCAAATTAATGAGCGTATGTCATATTCGGACAAACTTAACGTTTGCTCAAATCTTATCATTCTTCTCAATCTTATAAATCTTTAAAAAAAGTATCTTGGTCTTCTGGTCGGCTGATATATTGGTCTTCTTCTATTAAAGAATAGTCTTTTGATATGGTAGAAAGGTAAAAAAAAACAGCTTCCAGGAAAAGCTCCTTCTTGGGTCATCATCGGCATCTGCCTAGCCTTTTTCCCAAATTTATAAGGGTCTGTTTTCAGACTTACCGGATGCAGCTGAGTACCAGTATTCTACATATTGACTGCCTATCTGACCTCTACAACCCAGTCAGTACTGGGTAATACGGTACCCCTTGGTAAGTTTGGTTGTCAGACTTTCAGACCACTGACTACCTGTAACGACTGTCAAAGATTTACAAATGGCAGCCGGGACCAACGGCTAGTTCTTGGGCCATTGAAACAATAATAATAATATATTTTCTTCGTTTAACAAAATATTACTCGTTAAATTAATTTAAAAGCGACACCTTCGCTATGAGAATTCTTCTTGATAAAACAAACTTAGACTTACAAGTAACATCTCATAATAATTCGTAATAAACGCCATAAATCCTTACTGACATACTTATGAATAAATTAATAAAATAACTACAGCCAATCAAAATTCCTTACGATTGTCACGACACTTGGTATTGGCTAGCGTAGCTACTTCGTTTGTTTTATTGTTTCATCATTAATTAAATCCTACATATTATACAAAATAATCACTTCATAGTTCATTATTTAATGATGAAAAACATTAAAAGTATATAATTGTATGCATCAAACCCTTTATATCTGCCCGGCTTACTTAATCACGGACCTAAGATTTATTGCCCACGTGGGATTTCAGAAACAATGTCACAGGAGTGGACCATCCGGATAAAAGTTATCCTATGTCCTAATCCAGTTCATGGTTTCTCTGTTTGCCGAATTGTATTCAAATCCATTCAGCCGTTCAGACGTGAACATGTAACGGCAGACAGACAGTACGCATAGTAATGATATTTTCAAAACTAGATGAGGCCGGTTTTTCGTAACTGGCAACTCTGAGTTCTTTTCACAGACACAGCCGAAACAGACTCAGACGTCACAGTCTCTTTTAAAGTCGAGTTTTACTGGATTTTAAAAGAGACTGTGACGTTTATAAGTGCATCGTCCTTCACTTATGGACGATGCAGATAAGTGTCAGAGATGGTCTTTTGAAGAATCACACAGATTTGAGTGGACCTATCCAGTCAGTGCAAGCATTTGTCAGTTATGGTGTAGCTCGACTCATAACCCAACCACCATGTAAACCGCCGCGCGGGCCCATTGCGAACTTTTGATTGTAGGACATACTGGTTTTATGTGAAATAAAATGTTGTGAATTTTGGGGTAGGCTGCCTGTTAGTTTGCCATAAAAAGACTTTAACTAAACCATAACATTAATTCTCATGCAACACAACAAATTGTCACAACTCCCAAAAATACGAAAAATACGTAACATTTCTTTACCAAAATTGCACAAGTACATGTTACAGGTAGTTAAGATTCGGGTGTGGATAAAAAAGGCCGTATTATCTATCACTACAAGAAAGTGCACCCCGAAGCGAGCGGGCAGAGCGGTTAATTAACAAAATTCTCTTTTGTTTGGGACACATAAAATTTTACGAGTATCAAGATCTGTGAGCCAGTGTCCGAACCGCCCGTGCGAAACGTAGATGTGAGGGAACTGGAAGGCGTTCGGTGTTCCAGGGTAAAGTGTACTAAGTAGCTTTCCAAAATCTTTTGAATAGAAAAAAAATCTTTAAATCTTTTTTGATCCAAGAATTATGACGGAAATAATTATGAGAATTGGTGAAAGTAAAGATCCGTGTATTTTGACAACATAACCCTAACAAAACAAGCAGTTGTCTTGCACATTACAAAGATGGACAGACCTTTTATAATAGATAAACCCAAACACAAGTTACTGATTGGTTTTTTCAACAAAATATTTTTTTTGTTTATTCTGAATTAAAGAGCTAGTATGACTGAAAATATATTTATCACAAGGCCGTTTTCAAAGGTTTGTTCCACGTTTTCTAAATGATTCACACCCACTGTACCCCGATACCACATCCAGCATCTTTAACCTTCAAACATACGGACACACAAAAAATTGGAGCAGAGCAAGTATGGAAAAGACTCATAAAATTTAATAGGTTTTCCTTCAAAAAGCTCTTACGTGAGTCGAGTTGTTATGTGCCATCATATTTTTTGTAAGAACCATGTTAATGAACGATCGTGTAAAATGGCGGCAGTTACGGGAGCTGCGTATGCGCCGTAAATCATTAAAAATTATGGAGTAAGTTTTTTAGTTCGGAAGGCGTCGCGGCAGACCGAATGAGCTGGACAAAGTCAAAGACTTGAAGTCCTAGATCGAAAAAAAATTAAGTGAGGGTCTTTCGACCGGAAGTGAAATCACGCACGTAATATCAGTAGGTTTTTGTAGAAAATCGTTTAATAGATTTTTGATGGCGGTTTGCGGTTAAACCCTACTTTTGCAAATTCTAAAATAATATTTTAATTCCTGGCTTACATTTAGTATATTAAAAGTTTTTCTTTTCAATCAATTGCTAACACCTCCAGGATATTTTTTGTTCTTTAACCTTCCTATTATTATAGACTAGCTAATTCCCGCGACTTCGCCCGCGTGGAGTTCGGTTATTGTCCCACGGGATCGTACTACCGAGATAAAACCTAAGGTTATGAACTATCTGTATGCCAAGTTTCATCCAAATCCGTTGGATAGTTTTTGCGTGAAAGAGTAAAAAACATCCATACATACAAACTTTCGCATTTATAATATTGGTAAGGATTTATTATTTATTTATTAAATTTAGTATTTATTATAGATTTAATGTTATGCAAAATATTTAGTTTTAATTCCACGAAAAAGATCCCGCCTGGATGCAGGATGCAGCACCGCCCTCCCGCCAATAATAATTAGCATGCCTTGCGCCCAAACCTATACTCGACACGTGTGTCGCCTCTCCACGGGGCATCTTCAGGAGAGGTTGATTCGAGTCAACATCTTTTGCGGAATTACAACGAAATATTTTGTATAAAATTTAATGACATGGATTTCCGCAAAGTAATGCCAGATTCAATAACTTATCTATTATTATAAATATGAAAATTTGTGAGCATGGATGTATGTAGTAATAGATAGTTTATATCCTGAATTAACACGTAGGATCTTCATATAATTTTCGAACTCCATGCGGGCATAACCCGGTACGCCCGCATGGAGTTCGAAAATAGTATTAAGCTAGTATTTATAATAAAAATATAAGTATTTTTAGTTTTTAGTTTATTATAACAAAATGTAACTGCTAATACCAATCGATTTATGAGTCTGTGGTTTTATATCAGTTTTCCTCTTGTAATTTTTTTGGAAAGTTTCCGACAGATACTGCCAAGCCTGCGCCATCAGTATTTCATCAATAATTTTCACTGTCATTTACCGACGTACACATCATTCTACCGCCAGGTTCTCACCGACAAACCGCTACATATTATTAAAGAAATCCGGAACATTGGGCCCTATAAAACGACACGAACAAAAAAGGCATCGGGTACACAATTAGTACTTTCGAACGCATACCAATAGCGACGCATCTTCAGTCCTCCTTATATGGAGAAATGTTCCACAAGAGATTGGTCAGATTGGTAAGACTAACGATTTGGTCAGAATACTTTATTGATATTGTCCGGTTAATGTTTTCAGTACTCGGAAAGAGTGATTAAAAGATAATTAGGTGATGATTTTTTTTGGACTTTAAACAGTACATTTTGAAAGTGTGTCGTTTGCGTGGAGTTTCTGCAATATTTTGGGATTAACGAAGTACTAATTACCTACGTAATGATAATTCATTTTACCGGGGTATATTTTTTTATTGTCATTCTCTATATGCTTGCTAAGGCTATATCTATTAAAGAGTGTACTTAACAATAACATGATTGGATTTTTTTATGAGTAGTTTCAAATAATATCACAGTCCCAAAAACCTGAATGACCTTGGTTATGTTCTAGACCCGGAACAAAATATTGTAATACAAACAAATATTTTGAGAATCATACCTGTAAGTTCACAAACTTACTTATTCTAAAATCGTAAGCAGCTCGCATGCTGAAATCGTAACATATGCAGAAATGCGAATTGAAATACTCCATAAAAGATAACTACGAAAATATTTCTTAAAACTTCGCTTCGCAAAGGCCAAGATGTGTTGTCTTATTTCAATGAATAAGCCACATGAGATTGGAACGTCGCGATAAACCCGTCTCGGGATGAATGAATGAATACGTTTTTTCATCTAGATTAAGTGTAAAGTTCATTCAAAGAGCATAAAACTTCCGTGCTTTAACCATTATCGTGAATAAGTAAAAAATAACTCAATTTTTACTGTTTTTATCGCTACTTTAAGTCTTTAATGTCTTCAGGTTTCACTGTGGTGGCATTTAGGTGCCTGTGTTATCTTTGAAAAAATAATGTGGGATATAAAATTAAATGGTTAACTTCTGAATGATGTTATAAGGTTAGAGGTCGAAATAGATTTGTGTCAACTCTTTGATTGACTTCTGAAAAATGTAGACTCTTTGATTGACGTCACTTAAATTTTACAGAAGTTACTGAATTTTCATTTCATTATTTTTAATACAAGAATAAGCTCTGAAACCTAATAAGTTAGTAATTGATTTAAAAAATAGAAATCAAACACACGACCCACAAAAGGCGAACCGCCACGACAATGCACAAAAGTCGTTCGCAATCCATTTCATCACAAATCTCATATCTCAAGACATATCGCAGGAACTCACGTGCGCGTGGGCACTTATAAATCAATAGGTGGGTGCGGTCTCTTTGACCGTATTCATTGATGGTGCAACGAAGAAAGTTGACACTCCGAATGTTCCGTGTTTTTAGGGTTCCGTACCTAAAGACTGCCAACGGGACCCTAATACTGAGGCTCCGCTGTCTATCCTTCCGTCCGTCTGTCATTATGGCTGTTTCTTTTGAATCATAGTAGGTAAAACCTTGAAATTCACAGAGTCTCTATTACTATGGCTGCTAAAACTGCCATCATCTTCCTGCCCTTGTCCTATTCTACTTGGGGTCGGTGCAACACGTTTTCTTCTTCCATTCTCCCCTGTCAACCGTTACGGCATCATTTACTCCTTTCTCTTTCATGCCACTCCTCACACAACGCAACCATCTTTTCTTTGGCCTTCCTTGCTTTATGGCTGCTAGAACAGTAAATAGCAAAAATTTAATAAAGTTAGAAATTAAAGGTTTTTTTTGCGTCGGTTTTTGCTCGATCTTCGTTACGATGGTACGGAACCCTTTGCGTGAGAGTCAGACTAGCCCATTGTACCAGGTTTCTTGACACTAGACAGTTAAGGTGGTTAACCTGTCCGGGACTTTAATTGTTAGTGAACTAAAAGGCAATCTTTTGATGAGCCTGGGTTGCAATAAAATTACTTATAAGTATGTACCTACATACAAGGTACTTTATTGCTCGTGCCATTTCGAATTATTTTGTAAACTAGTCGTCAATACTGTCTTTTAACACTTAAAACGGGATGTTAACCATGTTTCCTATAATATAACGGATAAACGACCCGGTGTTTATCCGTGATCATGGTGCTTGCAACAGCGCCGAAATATTGGGAACTTAAAACAAATAGCATTATTAACAAAGTAACTATACCGTTTTCATTGTTAATGATAGTGTTAGTGATCATGTCAGTCTAAAAACTTATAGTCAATACTTCACGATGAGGAAGCAAAAAAATATTGACATGTAAGATTGTTGGTAGGAGGACGCGCGGGTTCGCGAGAAGTGGAAGGAGTGGAGGAAGGCCTTTGCCCAGGAGTGGGTGACCAGTCAGTTCACCAAACATTAATTTAAAAAGTTTTACTTGACAAGCAATTAAAAAAAAACTCACATTAGCATAATTGCAAGTGGCTTGCTAAAGATTTTAATAATTTAATTTCCGAATAATTTTCTTTATGCATCAATATTCTTGCGATGCGTTCATCTTTCGAAATATAAATTTCTTTCGGTTTTTTTCAGGAGGAGCACCAATTTCAATTTTTGTTCAATCTCATTGGTATTGCTTATAGTTTCTTTAATTAAAAAATATACGGCCTGGTGGTGTTTGTCAATGATTTGATTGATTTTATGGTGCCATGCTTCAGCTGAATTTGACGTCCTGGGTATTTTCTTACTGTTAATTTCGTAACAACTCCAATATTGTGGTAAATACTTTGGCTGCGAGTTGGAAGTCCCAGACACGTAGTTTTCTTCAAACCAATGGGCAATGGTTTTGCTATCTTGATCGGTGAGCTTTTTTAAATATTATTAAAATATAGTGGAATTTCTGTATCTTTTAAATAACTCAGTGTCAATAGACATTTGATTTCTCTATTGGATTGTGCATTTTCCGCGTATATTTTTGACATTCCGCAGCTCTGGATTTTTCTAAGAAAAGAGAAAATAAATGAATTTTGTTTTCTTTAAGCACAAACCCCCCAAACAAACACAAATGCTGACAGAAACCCTAACCCTAGACGGTCGACGTCAGGGGCACCCCGAGGTTCGGTTAGGTAGGTTCCTTTAAACCCTGCAGAATGAAATAGGAGCCCCGCGCAGCGGGTCTCCGTCGACCTGCTGACGGAAACACCTAACCCTAGACGGTCGACATCACGGGGAGTTTATGTATTGATATATGAGTTTGTTTATTTAGTAGAAACGTGATTTATCCTAATGAATCTAAATGAGAAATGAAAAATGTATAAATGAATAAATATCATCTGATGCATTTGTAAAAAGAATTGTTTGCCAAATAAATGTTTATAAAATAATACATTTGCGGAATAAGTTGTTTTCCAAATAAATAGTATACGAAACGTTGGTTGTAAAATGAAAATTTGTCAATGGAGTTTTGATGAAACTTTAGTGAACCCCAGGAGTAGGACAGAGCAGGCTAGTGAAAATAAAAAAAGATTGTTGTTAGAAATATCGTTAAGAGGCGTATTGCAAAAATATACAATTTCAACGAGGAAACCTTGCAATTTCGCGTTTTTTTTTTTGTAATACGCCTCTTAAAGAAAAGCAGTGAAAACAACAAAATAAAGATGTTAATCTAGTGTCAAATCACTAGTGTTATGATTGTATTAATTATTATTAATCTACAGGTTCACACTTATCCACATTTAATCTGGGATGTGATTTTGCTGTCAGCTTATTTACTCAAACTCTCAGGTACCGGGTGACATTTATAATGAGCTAATTAAAACACGTAAGTAATAAGTTTCCAAACGAAAAATACAACTGCATCGGTGACAATGACTTAACCACAGATAAAAATAACCCAGATAACGTAACTATCCCGATCCGCATGAAAACCAAACATGCCATTTTTTGACTACCTTCTATGACGTCATAAGCACCATTTAGTTACTAAACAAACTTGTTACAAAATAGCGTATGTATTTGTTTTTTAAATGTCTTGAATGAAGGTCTTAAGTACACACATCAAAAGTACACACATCAAAAGTGTCTAGGGATCAAGCAATTTTATGCGGATTTCTTGAGATTGAGATGTGGCTTTGTAATAAATTTATGATTTTATAAATTTATATGGATCCTTTTTGGTGCATTTCATAATTTGAATCAGGAACTCTCAATCAAATTCGAGTAAAAGATGAAAATAAGCTGTCAATATTTTCCCTATAAAAACATACAACGCATTGAAGACATTATTAGTGCTACTGTTTCCCTACTACTGATTAAAACCAACGTTATTATGGAGCGGCGACGTCATTTAAGCAGAGAAGAAATGCTCAGAGCCGTGGGAATGATAAAAGCTGGTTCCCGGCAACGTACTGTGGCTTTAGCTCTGAATACAAGTCAGAGTGTTATCAGTCGACTTTGGACACGTTACCGAAGCACTGGTACCGTGGCTGAGCGCCATGGAGGACGGTATCGCTGCACCACACGGAGACAAGACCGATACATTCAAATCTTAACTCGAAGAGCTCCAACAATAACCGCCATGATGTTAGCCGTGAGGCTTCATCACTCTTCAGGGAACTTAATTAGCGACCAAACAGTCAGAAACCGCTTGCATGAAGTGAACCTTCATTCCCGAAGACCGCTACGGGTACCACCTATAGCAATGCACAATCGTAGGATTCGATATCAATGGGCTCTTGAACACAGAAATTGGGCAGAAGAACAATGGCGTTTCGTGTGCTTTTCTGATGAGTCTCGTTTTGGTATGAGACCGGATACAAGACGTATACGACACTGGAGAACCCCTGGACGCCAACACCGATTAAAATCCTGCCAGGAAGTCCATCCTTATAGTGGTGGAACCATCATGGTATGGGCGGGTATTTGGATCGGCGGAAGAACTGAGTTGATTTGGATCAGAGGCAACCTCAACGCTCAAATTTATGCTGAGACGATTGTATCAGACGTCATCGTTCCTCTACAAGTGCAAATCGGTCCCTTATTTCAGTTAATGCATGATAATGCACGACCGCACACCGCAAGAGTTGTAAGACAGACTCTCGCCGCGGCTAACATCAATGTCCTGCCCTGGCCTGCTCAGGTCGCCAGACTTGAACCCGATTGAGCATGCATGGGATATGCTACAGAGAGGAGCTCTGCCGAATATGGAGGGTATCCAGTCGCAAGAAGACCTTTTTTTGTTGTTGCAACGAACATGGGCGGCCATTCCACAGCGTGATTTGGATGAACTCATTTTGAGTATGCCAAACCGATGTTCTTGTGTTGTTAGTGTTCGCGGTAGAAACACGGATTATTAATTGTTTAAGTTACCCAATAAAATTTTAAAGAAAACTGTTATTTCAGTCTTTTTTTCGAACTTTAATGTTAGTGGTTCAAATGTCAAAAATCCCTTTATTAGGAAAATGGCAAATTTCTTTATTAATGCAAAGGTGACTTGGTTTATCGTTACTGTGACAAACGAAAACACTTTATTTGATGAATCCTTAAAGAAAATTTTAATTAATATCAATCAGGAGAAAAGTTATTGCAAAAATATATGTTGATCCCTAGATACTTTTGATGTGTGTATCTATGGATCAACATATATTTTTGCAATAACTTTTTCTCCTGATTGATATTAATTAAAATTTTCTTTAAGGATTCATCAAATAAAGTGTTTTCGTTTGTCACAGTAACGATAAACCAAGTCACCTTTGCATTAATAAAGAATTTGCCATTTTCCTAATAAAGGGATTTTTGACATTTGAACCACTAACATTAAAGTTCGAAAAAAAGACTGAAATAACAGTTTTCTTTAAAATTTTATTGGGTAACTTAAACAATTAATAATCCGTGTTTCTACCGCGAACACTAACAACACAAGAACATCGGTTTGGCATACTCAAAATGAGTTCATCCAAATGACGCTGTGGAATGGCCGCCCATGTTCGTTGCAACAACAAAAAAAGGTCTTCTTGCGACTGGATACCCTCCATATTCGGCAGAGCTCTTCTCTGTAGCATATCCCATGCATGCTCAATCGGGTTCAAGTCTGGCGACTGAGCAGGCCAGGGCAGGACATTGATGTTAGCTGCGGCGAGAGTCTGTCTTACAACTCTTGCGGTGTGCGGTCGTGCATTATCATGCATTAACTGAAATAAGGGACCGATTTGCACTTGTAGAGGAACGATGACGTCTGATACAATCGTCTCAGCATAAATTTGAGCGTTGAGGTTGCCTCTGATCCAAATCAACTCAGTTCTTCCGCCGATCCAAATACCCGCCCATACCATGATGGTTCCACCACTATAAGGATGGACTTCCTGGCAGGAATCGCTGTTGGCGTCCAGGGGTTCTCCAGTGTCGTATACGTCTTGTATCCGGTCTCATACCAAAACGAGACTCATCAGAAAAGCACACGAAACGCCATTGTTCTTCTGCCCAATTTCTGTGTTCAAGAGCCCATTGATATCGAATCCTACGATTGTGCATTGCTATAGGTGGTACCCGTAGCGGTCTTCGGGAATGAAGGTTCACTTCATGCAAGCGGTTTCTGACTGTTTGGTCGCTAATTAAGTTCCCTGAAGAGTGATGAAGCCTCACGGCTAACATCATGGCGGTTATTGTTGGAGCTCTTCGAGTTAAGATTTGAATGTATCGGTCTTGTCTCCGTGTGGTGCAGCGATACCGTCCTCCATGGCGCTCAGCCACGGTACCAGTGCTTCGGTAACGTGTCCAAAGTCGACTGATAACACTCTGACTTGTATTCAGAGCTAAAGCCACAGTACGTTGCCGGGAACCAGCTTCTATCATTCCCACGGCTCTGAGCATTTCTTCCCTGCTTAAATGACGTCGCCGCTCCATAATAACGTTGGTTTTAATCAGTAGTAGGGAAACAGTAGCACTAATAATGTCTTCAATGCGTTGTATGTTTTTATAGGGAAAATATTGACAGCTTATTTTCATCTTTTACTCGAATTTGATTGAGAGTTCCTGATTCAAATTATGAAATGCACCAAAAAGGATCCATATAAATTTATAAAATCATAAATTTATTACAAAGCCACATCTCAATCTCAAGAAATCCGCATAAAAATGCTTGATCCCTAGACACTTTTGATGTGTGTAGTAACGTTGTTGTTGTTAAAAAAAATGGCTTGCTGCTACAATAGCCACGTTAAGCATAAAACGCTTAAGCCGGGAACGCGAAGAAGGTACTCTTGCCTTATCTAGGTATATCTATATCTGTGCTCTACCTATACCTCTGCCTACCTTCGCAGAGAAAAGACATACATTTTTTCATCATCCTGATTCGCAAAGAAGAACCAGATATAAAGAAAACGTGTCACTATTAACGCCCCGTGATGCAAACATTATGTTAAATTAATTTCGTTCAAACATTGAATGTGTTTTAAAAGGAACATTTTAAGCGACATTTAAGCCCACTATCTTAATGTTAACACTCCGTTTGAATCTCGTAAAGTTTAAGTAATAAACTCTGGGTGAGATATAATTTGCATCAACTTAAAGGCAAGACTGATTTTAGCATTATATTTTCGTTTATTAGCTATTCAGAATGCGTTAATTATTTTTTAAAATTTTAAATCACCTTTTCTATTTTAAATTCATTTAACATGACTAAAATAGTTAAGAAAAATTAATTGGCCTATGACAATAACCAAAAATAATAGAAATCTGAAAATTAAAAATTAAACCTACAAATTATATTCGCCCATACCTAAAAATATCACCGATAGCAACTAGTTCTTGATAATTGTTTAATAAATAAAGTTTCTGGATATAATTTAACGTGATGTGTGTGTGTATGTGTCAACTAATAAGTTTCAATTAAGGAATTTCAAAATCAAACACTAAATAACTTAACTATATAATTTCTGCTTCAAAATAACCGTTCTCAATGATTTAAAAGCAGTGATTTAACGTCGCCTTAACAAAGACAGTATTAAAACGACCTGGAAGTGATACGAAAATTCTTTATGCTCACATAAAACACGCCTGTCCTTTACTTCGATAATCGAGTGTAAATATGCACGCAATACTGCCAAATAAATGATAAATAAAGAAATGTTCATCAGACCTTTTATTTCTTAAAAAGATTGAGAGAAACAAGTGCCATTGATGATAAAGGCCCACCCCATTTTACATGACAACAGAAGAAATGTGGGTGTACTCATAGTAACATCTCTGCCTAACCCTTCGGGGATTACTGGCGTGATTTTATGTTTTATGTAAAGTTTATATCACTTAGAACTCTCATTCCTCACAGCACGAAATGACAAAACACAGCAGCATCCCACATGGATTTATGAAAACCTAAGCTCCCCCTTAAACCGAGGTTGCATAAAGTAGCTTGCAAAGTAACGGAAGATTACCTGATAACAAAAGGAATATATTCCAAGCAAAAACATAACTTCAAACAAACATTCAATTACCTCAAACACGCTTTAACTTACGAGCCGAAATCGTTATATTTCTAAATTAATTTGTAACCAGCAGATATTATCAGAACAAACAATGAACGCGAAGCCAGTCGGCATCCAAAGGCGTCCTTATAAAGAGTCCAATTTAATTGTAACTGTTCGGAGTAGTTAGTAGCGCACGCGATAGAAATGTGAACTCACACGTGCTTGAGTTTAGACGCGCGGGTAAAAGTTGGCAAAGCGAGGATGGACGTCAATCATGACTCTATACAGAAGAATTAAACAGAAATAGAGAACGGCTTTTTAATAAAAGCCTTGTCACTAGAGCAAAGCAAACATGCGAATTTAAACTTAATGACAAAATTCGGCGATGGTACTAAAATATTCGGATACGGCTGACCAAAACAGTGTTAAGAAATGTCGCTATTGCACTAAATTTTCTGTTAGATAATCCAATTGTTTTTGTTACTGTATGCAATAAATAATAAGGACTTGATTATTAAAATATAATAAAATATACTCTATTTTGCGCCAACATTAAAACACAGCTGTTTTACAATATTGCTAATTCTATGGTTACAATGGCGATAGCGATATCTTCCAGACAACCTTTGGTTTATTGGCAGTACTGTGTTGAGTGTTTTAACAAATGTCACTACCAAGTTCTAAAACTTAAGGGCTTTTGCTCTCTCCTTTGGTGTTGCCCTTGTGTATGCCCCTAGGGTTTGCAACGATCATGTCTTTGTAACCTACGATTGTAGATTATTAAATAAATTGAGTATGAGAAATGAATTAGTGGTATTGCCTGTGTACCAACAACGCCTAATCGCGCCGCGTCGCGTTTTTATACCAAAGACAGTGTGTGACAGTCCTCATCTCAGCTAACTAGGCTATCGAAGTAAATCGCCTGCGCCGCGCCAGCCACAGCACCCCATTAATTACCATGTCCATTATTAACGTAAAATAAATTGATTTCCTTTTAATAAGGGCTGGCTAAGAAGCGTACGTGGTTACGTTTAATTAGTTATTATTAGGAAGTTCCTTTGATGAGAATGAGTTGTTCTAATTGGAGGAATTTATTGATTTATCATCATGATAGCATAAGCTAACTAGCTGGGCAGTCTGTAATGTTCCCAAAGCTGTGACATTGCTTGCTCTTTGTGGATAAAACTACTACGCGGGACCAGTGCGGGTTGCTAGATGTGACGTCTTCGCTCAAGGATATGTCTGTTTCTTCACGTGTTATATTGCCGGGCTATTGGACTATGACTTCAATGACTGTGTTTACACACAAGTGTGTGTACTAATATTTCCTGCATACTTGGCAAATTTCTGTTATTGGTTGGCTGAAATTCGGTCGGAGGATGTTATGCTGGTTTCCTAACGAAGTTTTTCTTCACCTTTTTGAAGGTAGTGATGATGAAATTTAAGTAAAGTTGTCACTAGGTTTTTAAAAAAAATGAACACACTGCAGAATTGTTTCTTAGAATAACCATTATCTTTCGCGTTTGTCATAATGAGATACAATGTTTGTTTTGAAAGTAAAATGAATAAGTTCTACTCTCAACAGAAAGTTTTAAATGGGATTTAGTGCATTACGAAACACAAGCAATCGGCATAAATTTGTCCATTTTCATGACTGCAAATGCCTTTGATCCGGAAATCAAGCTAAGATATAATAAAAAGGTTTTCTCATGGAATGGCTTGCGTGAATGTCGGAAATAGTCCAACGCAATCTTATTAATGGACTATAAAGTAAGTTTTACCTTTTCACGCATTGTCGAAACTATTTCGCAAAATCGATCATAAGATCACGGTCATACCCAAAAATAAGGCATAAATAAGTTCATACTGCCGAAGCGGCCCACGTCCGCTCGCGTCTGTCGAGTTCAACCAATATTTACTTTGAAAGTATTGTACCAAAGTCTCGTGTGTGTGCTTAGCCCCGATGAGATGAGATGCACAAATATTGTTCTGTATAGTTTATTTAACGTAGACTTACAAAATTGGAGAGATTTTGTTGAAGCTACTGTTTTACGGGAGCTTTTCACAATAAGTTAAGGAAGTCACACTGCCTTGTTGGTGTAGTGGTCACAGGCGCGACTACTGAGCATGAGAGGTCCTGGGTTCGATTCCCGGGTCGGGCAAATTGATATTGGGTTTTTTCATCAGGAATTTCTCAGTAGCAGCCACGGAGTCTGGATTTGTGCCCGGTTGATGGCAATAGGCTCGCCCCCAACAAAATGTTGTCAGGAAAGTTTTGAGCAGGAATGTAGATGCCTATAAGAGTAGAGGGAGACCAAATAAACGATAAACGGACTGTGTGAAGGATGATGTGGCAAGAAAGGAGGTGACTGCTGTAACGAGTATTAAAGAAGGCAGTATGGAAGACAAAGACACGCTGCCCCGACCCCAAATAAATTGCTATTAGCGAGAATGATGGTGGGTTTAATAAAATGACGCTCCGGCTGGAGGCAGCGGTTTGATGTTAAATTTTACCACCAAGAGTGTGCAAGGATTATGATCAAAGTATGAGGTCCCTGGGTCCGACTCCCGGGTCAAACGAAGTGTTTTTGGGTTTTTTCCATCAAGGAAGTTCTCGGCAGTCTGAAGCCTGGACCGATTTGTGACAGGTTGATGGATACTCATATAGGGCCATCTATTATATGAGACTTAAGACTTAACTGCCGAAGTGTGGGTGTATTTTAGGTACACCTCTGTAATGATAAATTATGTTAAATTTGTCGGTAAATTATTTTTTACAAACTAAAAAAAAAAATATTTGAGAAGCTAGATGAGGTCGCTGCCTCGGAAAGCGCGCTAAGCGGTATCGGTAGACCTTTGACAGTCTTTACAGGTAGTCAGTGGCCCGAAAGTCTGACAACCAGTCTTATCAAGGGGTATCGTATTACCTGGTACTAACTGGGTAGTGGAGGTCAGATAGGCAGCCGCTCCATGTAAAATACTGGTATTTAGCTACATCCGGCCAAACTGGAAGCCGAGCCTAACGTAATTGGGAAAAGGCCAGGCAGATGATGATGTGGTCGGCGTTTCCTATTCTGAGAGAAAAAATACCTAAACAAACTTGGAGGTCTCAGTGTCTTTAAAGTTCAGACCTAAACTTGGTCAAGTCATTATGTGGACCATGCAAATTAGAGTCTGAGATGACCTTCTCTACCCAATCCTTTAAGATATACAGGTGTGATGTAATGTTGTTTTTAGAAAACCATAATGTTTCGCCACATCATAATTAACTTAAAGTGTGGTGTCGGAGTTATCTTAATTATTATAGGCACTAATAAAACTTTATTTATCTTTGTGTGGCAGCTTTGACGTTTATATTATGTGCGATTGATTTACGGCTCTGTGGAGTTTGTTTATTTTCTAGCCCGTATATATAAGGAAATATATAAGGAAATGTCTGATTAGTTAATAGGAGAATTTTTCATGGTAGAATTTTGTGCACTGTGAGTAAATTGTCTCTGCATCACCATACGGTAGACTGGTAGAAAAGTCCCAAAATATTAAGTCGCCTTTGTACGGTTATTTTTACTGGTGCATTAAATGCTCTTGAAACAATGTATTACAGGAACTTGAATTAAATTATTAAATACATTATTGAGAAAGGTACTCCTTTAATTTCTAATTATAATATAAAATATACGTCGTGTATACAAAAATGGGTATTGTGATCAATCTGAATTAATGATGTTGTTTCAAGGATTCGATATTTTAGTGAAAAGCTGACGTTGTTTTTAACCTTCTTATTGATAGAGCATCCATTAATCATACATTCCATTAATTATTGGTTTATTTCTAAGTAATAGGTTTTTTTAAATTTCTAGGACAGATTACAGTTAATATTGCCCAAACTTCCAAAAAAGATAAGCAGCACAAAGTCACCGGTAACCAAAAAACAGAGACATTTCCCAAAAACATCTTGACTTGAACTATTGAAGACATTTCACTACGGTACATTTGCAATTTAAATACAATGCGAGCGACCAAAAATATATACCAAAAAATACCAACCTTTTAAACCCAAGAGAAAGTTCGAGCTAAATAAATATGTTTGCTGTACTGTCAGGAGCACTAATATCTAAGCATTGAGCAACTTTTGAAAAATAATATATTCTCTTTCCGTATTAATTGTGTTTTTGTGCTGTTACGAATATAGTATTTTGGAACTCATACCATTATAAAAGAGTTTTGATTTCAAAGTTACAATCATAATTCTAAGAGAAAATCGCTTTAGAATTCTACTATGGTAAACATATTACTGCTCGCGACTGTACATTCCTGGTTTCCGATACACCGAGTGAAGTATGGCCGAAATTTTATCGTTGCACAGTGTGCTTTTCTTTAACATCGTGGACAAAAATCGGTCTCGTTAATTTCGTCGGCTGATTTGGTAGTGCGACTTTTTGTTCGTTTTATTTATTCTTTGTCAATTTGTATAGGGTTTTGGGTCAACTGCGACTTGGCGAGGTGATATCTTTAGAAGTTGAGAGCGTTTTGTTTTTTTTTTCGTCTGAGCAGATGGAATTATTGTTACATTTTAAAATGAGGGTTATTAAAGACATCTTCACAATGCGAGTGTCCTGTGGAAAAGTCTGAATTGCGGAAAATAAACTAATGATAGAGGTAGGTAGAGGTGGAGGACTAGATGCATATTTTGTCGAATTATTAAAAACAAGACTTTGTCATTAAAATCCTCAAAGAGGCCCCATTGCCACTACACCGTTAGATCCTTAATCTACGCAACCCACTGTCAACGGAAACGACACTTTTTAGGATACTGTTTTGCATTGCAAACGTAAACTTTAACAAACTACTCAATAAATATCTTAAATATTTTTTTTGTAAAACGTTGCTCCGCACTAGGAATTTCTCCTGTTTCGAGAATGAGTTTACAAACATTTAAACTCACAAAAACATAAACAGCCAACAACAACTTTCTATAAGTAGGCCATAAAATATTTCTTCCGTGCGGGGATGGAACCGGCGACACGCAACGCAGCAGCTGGACAAAATTTTGCACTAGAGTTTCTTTTATAATATAATATAATGAAACTGACCACTTAGGAAGGATTTTTGATAGTGAGCTTGATTATAGAGGATTCAAATTTGTATGAAAGGTTATCATCTTCGCCAATAGGAAATCCCGAGCAAACTTCTTTAAAAATAAAATCCAAGCTTGATCTTTACAAGTTAAAGCCTACATTAATGAAGACATCTCGGCTTTCGATTGATTCCCGAACATTCGTTCAACAAACAGTTGCAAATATGAATACAATCGATGTCATGCACATCAGATGTGACAGATGGTATATTAAGGCGAATTAATCATCTTCCAACTCCAACTCAACGGCGCGGCGGCGAGGCACATAAAAACACAACCCACTGATCTTTATCACCCTTTATCTACACGGTAAATGTCAGTCACTTTATTAAATCTTCATAAATTTGTCGTATACAGTCACTAGTCGTTATTGAAAATATTTATGTCAATTTTTTTAATTAAGGAAAAAATCTGATATTTGCGGGCAAGATACTTGAACTCTACATGCGAAAATTGTGAATCGTTTGTTTAAAATAACGTTGTGCCAGCTTAACAATTTAACACAATTAACTACACTTAACTATATACTTCTTTATACATTAACCATCATTCTCCTACCCTTATCCCAATCGATGTATACATTTACAAATAAAAAAAAAAATAACCTAAAGTAACTAGCAATAAACTGCAAAAACTCCTCAAAGGTGTCAAGTCGTAATTTGCTCAAAAGATTGCATGACTATGAGGTAAAAGTCAGTCCTTGGGTCACGGTAACTATCAATTTTTACAAATTTCTTTAAAAAGGCTAGCTACGCCAAGATGAAAGAAATCAACTGTCTGATTTTTCAACGGATCTTCTCCTTAATGAAACAGTAAACGTAGCTAATTACCTACCTTTTCAATCAATGATTGACGTTAACTCATTAACAGCTTAAAGCACTGCTCATCCCAAAAAGGTCCTCACCATAAAATACACGTCATAAGCAATAATTTTGTCTGCAAAAGGACACATTGTAAGCACTATGCGCAAATCTACTGTTTGAACATAGCCGCTTTATTGACACTATATTTTTACGATATGACCGGTACAATGAACTAAAAAATATCAATTAATATGAAGAAAACTTTCGCTCACACAAGACCATTCATCTTCTTGCTTTTTACATCGAATTTTGCAAAAAAAAACCATACCGTTGACATGTTAACGATAAGAGAACATGTTCTGATTAAAATTAATCGTTCTTGCGATCATTTTTTTATGGTGAACGATGGCGAATGGGTTCGAGAGCAGTATGGTAAGTGCAGGGTTATAGACGATAAAAGTTTTTTCTGGTTCATATACAGGGTGCAAGGGCCAGCGCCGCTAAGCCGGTTACCACGTTATTCAGTACATCATATCGTCGGTTATTAAAAAAAAAACAGCTGTTTCCTACAAAACTGCAATACCCACACGTCAAAATGTACTGAACAGCTGATTTTTTTATTAATAACCGACGAAAAATGTCTGCGTGGATTCAGAATGATTTACTGAACACGTGGTGACTGGCTTAGCTTCGGTATCCCTTGCACCCTGTATAATTAAGTTAGTAATACTTTTGTAATGTAGGTTTATGTACCAATGTATGAAGATCGATTATCCACAATAAATATATACTATAGAGCTTTCCCGGACACAAAGAGACTGTAGCTTCTTACTCATACCCAACCGTCCTCTAAAAATGAGAAAAAAAGTACCCAACACACTTCCCGATCATCTTTAAACTATTTTATTTAAAACCCAAAAATATTTCGTTATTTTTTTGCTTCAAGCGACACTGGAAACATTGTAATTTTAAATTAATACTCATTTAAGAATTTTTTCGCCTCATCAAAATGCGCATAAATCGATGCACACCGGTTGAGTTTCTTTAAGGTGTATTTCAATTATGTACCATCCTTGATATTAAGTTAATTTTAGGTAAATTTTTTCGAAGGTGTCATCGGGATTTTTCACTGTTCAAAGGTGTTGGATTCGATCGTTTAAAGGCAAGAAAGTTAATTGATTATTAATTGATAAGATCGATCATATTTTTGGCCACATTTAAGGTGGAGTCGTATCACTGTGCGTGTGCCTACAGAGTAGCAATTACTACCGTATTTAAGGAAAAATGCGCATAATATATTTATGTACATATGTATTTTTTTGGGCGTAACTTTTCTCTGTCCTTATGGAAAAAACACATGACGTGAAGAAGCTAACTATATAATCCCCGAGGGGGTTGGGCAAGAGTTGAGTTGAGAACCTATGGCTTCATGATCCATGCTGACCAACAAAGCCAAAGCCAATATCATTACATCTAACATTGAATTTCACGACAAATATTCCGAACATAACAGCTAAACAAAAAATAAATCCAACAGATAAGAATATCACCGTCTCTTTAGCCGTGTAATGTTTAACCGTCGGTTATACATCACCCCCCGTCGTCGAAGTCGGGTAATAAACGTAAATCTTAAGACTATGTAGCGTATGGTTGACCCGGGTTGCGGTTCATCACCCCATATAAAGAGAGTCGCCCGATCTTAATTAGGCACCGTTTTAGTGTAATGAGCTTAGCTGTGTGGCCTCTAGTACAGCGGGTTTTGATTATATTTTAAACATACATATTATATTAGATTTTTCAAATATTTTAGGTTAGGCAAGACGATCTTACTTTTCAGAAGGTAAGTTTAAATCGCGTGTAATAACGTAAAAGTGCCATTTGCTGGAGAAATTTCTGGAGGAAAAACCAAATCACCGTGTCCGACCCCAGAATCGAATCTAGGTTCTCTTGCTCTGCTGTACCATTTCCGACCGCTAGACCAACGTACGATTTTGTATGAAAAGTCAGAATTTCACCTCTTCCTTTGCATACAATTTGACTAGACCAAAACCTAGCCGTTTTGCCGGCGCATTGACTATGTCAAATTGTTACTACTGATTACACCCACAGAGTCAGTCCTATTTCTTCATAATTTCATCATCATTCTTTTATCTTTAGCTCCAGTTTTTGGGGTCGGCGCAGCGTGACTGTCTTCAGCTTCCCTACTTATCTATTACTCGTTATTTTAGCAGCTTTCTAGCCATATCGTCGTTTACACAGTGCATCCATCGTGTCTTTGGACTGCAATTACTCTTATTTCTTCATAATTATAGCTGTCATAAAAAGCAACTCAAAGAACTCACCTGTATACATATTCTTTGTTGACCATTTAAACTTAAATGAAGACCACTCATTAATTACCTGACGAGCTAAAAACGTGATATTTGCTCATTTGGACGTGCGTGCCATGCGATAGCTAAACTATTTTTGTTAGAAAAAAACTTGACCACATTTTGTAGTTCCGTACCCAGTAATCTTAATTTATGTATTTAAATGATTTAATATTTTATCAAGAAATAATTCGTTGTGGAAATGTAAATGTGCTATATGCGTTTGAATAAGCATTGATTTTCGTTGTCAACTGTTTTTTAACCGACTTCAAAAAAAGGAGGAGGTTCTCAATTCGGTTGTATGTTTTTTTTTTTGTTTTTTTTTTTTTTTTTTTTTGTGTTTGTTACCTCATATCTCCGTCATTTATGAACCGATTTGAAAAATTCTTCTTTTATCTGAATGGATCTACTTCTCGATTGGTCCCATAGAAATTTCATCAAAATCGGTAGAGCAGTTTGGTTTTGAAATCAAAATAGCTGGAAAAAATTTCATCCAAGTAAAAGAAATTGCGAAATTGATACTTGACAAGGATTTGTATGTGATACGATAACTAAAAAGGGTAAAATAAAAACTTTTTTGCAAAAAAAAACCGACTTCCAAAAAAAAACACTAAAAAAGTGGAAAATAACTTTACTTTCCGAAGTCGGTGGCAAAAAAGTCAATGAAACAAACAATAGTCACCGACTTCCGAAAGTAAAGTTATTTTCCACTTTTTTAGTGTTTTTTTTTGGAAGTCGGTTTTTTTTTGCAAAAAAGTTTTTTTTATTAGCAAGTAAACTATCAGTTTAAGTAACGTTAATGGTATGAACTTTGGGCTAAAGCTAAGTTACGTCTGCTTACTGCTAGCCCATATTTACACGGCGTCTATTTTTCTGTATCATTTTGTAATATTTTCATACTGAATTAGTTTTTAACCGTTTTTATTGAGGTTGACGTGTGATCTGAACTTTTTTCCGTAAAATATCGTAGAATACAAGTAAGAAGATACAGTACGAGTGGCCTTACAATTATTTTCAGTAAATTCAGAATTTATTTCATAAGGTACGAATAAATTGCGGACGCGCGTCTGAACGAAGTATCTCTCAAAAAGGGCTGGTATTCAGCTGCATCCGGTTAGACTGGAAGCCGACCACATCATAGCTTCTTAAAGACTAGATAGATAATGATGAAGTAATTGTCATTGTCTGGTGTCCGGTACGCAATGTCCGTGTCGGGTGGACTGAACCTTTAGAACATACGTCTACACTACGTCATTGTCATGAGGAAAAAAGACCCTTGTTCTACGTAACCCTAAAAATGCCAACTACTTGACATTTTTACGTGTTGAATATTGATCGAGTGATCTTTGTCGGTGCGTTGATATTTAGCGGAACATTTGAACAGTAGACCGCTTTTATTTTGTATTTTTTTCCTACTTATTTTAAAGTAATCTATTTCATCATCTATATATACATAGTTTTTGGTTGAACGCAAGGCCGGCTTCTGTTAACAGCACTCGTTGATAAGTCGGCCATATTCCTGTAGTTATTATGCAAGTTTTTTATTTTTTTATTTTCCGTAATTTGATCGTGACTAGAGCCTACTAACCTCTCAGTGAGTGGATATCTATTTTTTTTAAATTTAACTTATCGCTACTCGACGCTATGAAATTCAGTGAAATAAAAAAGCATTGCTGAACACCATAAAGATGGCCAAAATAAAAGTACCGAATAAAATAATAATATTAAGATTTTTTGAGTGTATCCCAAAGGAAATCCGCCATAACGACGGGCAGTGGGAAAGTCTAAAATGTAATCCTGTTGAAAGTCATATAAATGATAAATGATGTTTATTTTGCAAATAGGTTTTTACAAACACTTTTACACGTCTTCTTTTTTAAAACTAGATGAGGCCGGTGTTTAAAAATATGAAACATTTTAAAAGCAATGTCCCTTCTCTAGGCCTCCATTACATAACCTAACACCATTTCACCATTCGCGTTCCTCGTGGCCCCACGTAAACGGTTTATTTACGTCCCAAGTGAGTTTCTTGTGCGAAAGTTCATGCCTTGTGTCCTAAGCTTTAATTATCAGTCTAAATTAGTTTCTGTCTACTTGAGAACCTATTTAAATGCTAGCATAGATAATTGGATTACTTTTAACTGAACCTGGTAGGGCTTTGCGGTATCTTCCGTGTTCTGACGATAGTTTGTGTTTTCCCTTCTTTCACTGGTGTATTTGTACTGTAGGTAAGGTATATACACTTTCACCCGTATCAGTTCAGTCAGGTTAAAGTAATTACTTGAGTTTAAGTAATCTAAGTGATTACTTAAAGCAAACATCTTCATGCAATAGATAACAATTTATACGAAGTAAGAACAGTCAATGAAAGCAAAACTTAGAATTGTAACTTTTGGCAGTTCTAACCTAAAGCAATAATTACTAAACTACAGGACAAAAATCGTATTATAAATAATTGCTTTTATTCAAGTAATCACTTTGACTTGTTTATAGATACGGGTGTTAGAATCTTTTAAGAATATTTTTCTTCTACTACATTACTTATAGTGTAATTTTATTGCAATTAAAAAAGCTGTAAAAACGATTAAATAAACTAAACTGACAATAAACTATAAAACGGCATCAAAAATCTTTCCTGAACGTTGCTAGCTAGTAATGTGCCCAAGAAACTGGCAGCACTGCCAAAATGGTATTTTGTTACAAAAATATGTAGTACTTTAGACTGAATGTATCCACATAAGTTTTTCTATTATTGGAGTCAAGTCAGTAAATACACAAATAACTATCCTGTTGAAAAATGATTTAAAAGCGACTGCCATTGAGTCTAGACCGTCAGAAAAATACAATATGCGACTGAAACGACGTGAATAAATAAAACAGCAGCTAAACGAAAGTTTCCTCACTCTGCGATGCAAGAACGATAATAAATCCGCCTTGCTTCACATCAAAACTGCTCCCATTTTCCCCTCACAATATCATATTACTTGTCTCATAAAACTCCCCAATACTTTGTTCGCACCGACAACATTTAACACTGGGACTATTTTTATTCCAAAACAACCCACATTGGACTCACTGGGTTGTCATCGGGCGGACGACATAAAGATCCCCCCGTGACTTGCATGCGTCATTCTATAGCGGTTCGGAGCTCTTTTTACAAAGGACACGTTTAATTTGTCTCCTATTTGCCGCCGGTCGGCACTTTGTAATAGCGTAAGCCGGTGTTGTCGGTGTAAGGCTTGCAGCTATTGAGATGGTTTACTTCATGGATATTTAATATGACGCCTGTTTTCATTGAAGGGTTAGGCAGAGGTGTATTATGTATACAAGAGATTTTGTTGTGGAATAACAAGTGCTATTTTAGGAAAAGCCCTATTTTATAATTGCCTGACCGAAATTTTGATGTGGTCGAGCGAGTCGAGAGTGTGGTAGGTCAAGCGTTGTCGTGTAGGAGCAGTGGTTAACCAACGCTTACAATTATCAAAAAGAATCCATTTTTCATCGTAAGTGACAATGCGGTTCAAAATCCCTTCGTTTCTGTTTCTGTTAAGCAACGCAAGGCATACCTCAACGCGTTCGTCGCGCTGGCGATCGTCTAGTTCGTGCGGCACCTATTTGTCAAGTTTTTTACCTTGCCAATTTGACGCAAATGGACCAATATTGTTTTGATGCTAACGTTCAAAGCAGCTCCTAACTCAGCCGTAGATTGAGTATCGTCAGCTTCCACTATCGCCTTTAATTCGTCGTTCTAGTTTTCGGGCGACCACGGGGTTCATTTTTTAGATCAAAATTTCCATGTCGAAAGCGTTGAAACCAATAACGAGTCGTGCGTTCGTTTGTAGTGTTCACTCCGTACACATAATTAATATTGCGAGCCGTTTGTGCGGCATTGCTATCGCGACGGGATTCGTATTCCATAATTACTCTTATTTTTATCGTGTCCATATTGATGAAAAAGATACAAATGTAGTGAAAACAAAATACTAATCAATAAACAAATGACTGAATTTGAAAATAGAATTCCATATTTTTTAAAGAAATTCGTTTGAATTTAGATTTTATTGCCAGCCATTAATTACGTTTCATTAATGTTTGTGATAATACAAAATTACAATCAGCACTTACAATAGGAAAATATCACTTTTAAAAGTTGTTGCGTGTCAGACTCATAAAGTCAAGTATCATAATAAAAAAAAATCTATAAAAAAAGATTGTGTGTAAATTTTTTTTTATTGTTTAAAATTTTATTTTACATTTCAATTTTAGTGTCACTTTTAAATTTTTTAAATAATATTTAAATTTTATGATACTTTACGAGTCTGACACGCATGAGCAATTAGTGCTCATGATATATTTATGATAACTATAGTATGTAGGTTTGCACAGGTACAGTCAAGAGCACCAATATGTAAACACTTAGCAACTTTTAAAAGTGATTTTCTCCCACTATTTTGATTAAAATTTCATGTTGTTACGAGCATAGCATTTTGGAACTCATATTTTTTTATGAAATAAATCCTATCTCCAAGTTCCAATCGTTATTTCTCGCAAAAATTTCTTTTAAATTTGGGGAAGTGTATACATATTGGTGCTCGTGACTGTACACCCACATTTTGCCCGTTATGTTCAAGTTCCACTTTCATGTAATAGGTGACCAGAATGTTGCCAAATCCAGACTCCAGGCTGCTGTTAAGAAATTCCTAATGGAAACATCCAATAACACTTTGCCCAGATCCTCATATTCAGCGGTTACGCTTACGACCTCTAGACTAACGAAGTAAAAATGAGAATGTAAAATTAAAGCACTTAAATTCTACACAACTTAACTAACTCAGTGGATGCGCTATCATTATAGATGTATTTATACTAGTTTTTACGTCCGTTTTCATTCGATCAGTTTGCGCAGGCGCGGCTTCGTTTGCTAGATCATTAATTAAGGATATGTCCCGATGTCTGATGACCGTTTGACTGTCTGACCGACAGACAAACCGACGGATTGTTCGAAATGTTTCGAAAAACGTCTATTCAATGGTTTTAAAATGCAGTTTTTTTTTTACTTTATTTGGTGTGTATTTATGTCCTGTGGGAATTATTTCTAGTCGGGTTTAAGTTTAGCAGTGTTTATTTGGTTCAATGAAATATAACTACCTAATGTATCTACCTAATATGTATGTATGTAATGTATGTATCTAACTAAATCTATAGCCTCTCCTTTTATATTTGTAGTTTAGAGAAGAATTATTTTAATTTATGTTTTCGCCACCGAATATGTTTTACTGTTTTTCCATTGGTAAACCCTCGATCTGTATCGGTGCCCAAGATACAGGCTTTGCCTAGTTTGGGGCCAATAAACAATCTTTTTGTAATATTTTTGACAGTAAAGTATTTGTATTTGTAAATCATCATATTAGTCCAACTACGACAGTTTCCAACATATGCACATAGATTCAATTCAGTGACTTTGAATACAAATTAATTCATATTCCTTATAGATTTCGACAATCATTCAGTAATTTTAAAATACGATTAAATAGTGTCATTAGCAAAATTTAAAACAATTCATTGTATTTTAGTTTTTTTTTATCTTCAACCATTTTCAGGTAGCAAGCTCCCTCATTCATAACCCATACTAGCCACACCATTGTCAAAAACACTTCAAAATTCCAAACACGAAATTATGCTCCATTACCATGAACCAACATCAAAAACATCACATCCCTACTAACTACTAAACCAAACTGTGACCTAATCAATATTAATACGGCAGCTACTTAAGAAGTTCTATGGCTGGTCTAAAAAATTAAACAAACAGCCAGTAGGAATTTAATTTATGTTTACACGATGTTCGTGTTGTGCTTACGACAGTTTTTGTTGGAGCAGACCACACACGATGGGTGTCGATTAGTGGTGCGGTTGTTAGTGTTGAGGGAGACGGTACAACTAGTTGTTGCAGTTATATTGTGTGCAAAATTACATTTTACTTGTCTGTATTGTCTGTGTTGTTGGATCGATCAATCAATTTGCTGTTGCCAAATCAAGTTGTTGGCTGACTGATTGTTTTAAGTACTTTCATTTATACTTTTATGTTTTCTAGCTGCAGGTAATTAAAATATTGGTATTTTGCTTGTGTGGGAAAATGCCAATTTTTAAAAACAAACGTTATGATAATATAAATTGGTATTTTTTAAATTAAAATGAATTTAAAACCACAATGTGAGTCATCAACATCTGCCTAGCCTTTTCCCAACTATATTGGGGTCGGCTTCCAATCTAACCGGGTGCAGCAGAACCGGATGTACTTGGTAATACGATACCCCTTGTTAAGACTGGTTGTCAGATTTTCGGGCCACTGACTCCCTGTACGGACTATCAAAGATTTCCAAATGACAGTCGAGATCAACGGCTAAACGTGTTTTCCGAGGCACGGAGGACACTCGGTAAGCGCGGCTTGACCTGAAGATTGATCTGAGTGGCTGTTATTATTTAGCCAAGAGCTCCTCCGCAATATAAGTAATATGCCCATATTATCATTTTATGTGCGATCCTATTCGTGTAATGCAACACTAATGCCTACATTATAATGATGTCGATCGACTCATATCGGGAGCTAGAGACATTTTTGTCGATTTCATTCCCTGCATCGTCGTTCCGACGTACGCATCGGTGATTGATCGACTTGGACAGTCAACTACTAGTTCCTGTAAGAGCAAATGCTCTGCATTCTTGTGTTTTGTTTACATTGCATGCCTAATAGGATTTACATTAATTTAATAAATTAGTACTGCCATGTTGGTCTAGTGGTCCGCAAGCGACTGCTGAGCGTGATATCCTGGGTTCGATTCCCGGGTCGGGCAAAGTGTTATTGGGTTTTTCCATCAGGATTTAGTAGCAGCCACGGGTGTCTGGATTTGTGCAAGGTTGATGGCAATAGGCTTGCCGCCTATAACATGGGACTTAAATATTCCGGCTAGACTAGAAGCCGACCTCAACATAGTTTGGAGAAGGCTTTTTTGGTTAATATTTAATCATTTTAGTTGGTCATTTGGCATTTCAAGAACCAATAAAACAGTGCATTAGGTTTCCACAGCATTAATCTAGGCTCAACGTTTGTAATAGCGCAATGAATGGGCTATTGAACTTTAGAACCCTATCTTTGTTTTATGGCTACTAACCTAGTTTATGAGGTGTTAGGTAAGCTTGCTGTGTGGTCTAATGCCGAGAAAATGCCATAATTATAATATTCCCTTAAAACGTAGTTATATCTTGAGAGAGACTCAAATGGGAACCTTAATGATGTTGCACTGTTTGTTTTATTTCTGTTTTTTTTTTCCGACGAAAAATTTATACGGGGTGTTCAAAATGATGTACTGAATAGGTCGTAGGTAACCCTTTTGGCGTCGGTGTCCCTTCCACCCTGTATACATTAAATAACCAAAAAAAATCAATAAGGTTTTTGTGAAAATTCAATACATTGCGCTCTTATTAGGAACTTGCTTCTACCCTTTTTTTTCCGGATGGGAAACCATCAAATGACTTCTCCCGCTCTAGGCTGAGCGGGAGGGAGTGTCAGACTTTTACTGACTAAAACCCACCCATGTTCCTTCATGGCCCTTTGTGTTCCGGGGCCGCGGTATCTCTTTCGAACAACACGCAGCACCCGGCAGGCATCGGCCCTTGCGGGCCCCTTCCCTATGCTGACATCTCTTTGAGGCGCGCGTGGAACACGAACGCGCCGTCGACACGGCCTGTCTTCCTAAGACGGAAGGACGGCGAGCTAGCCCTTAGCTCACCGTCCACAGGCCCGCAAACTTGCTTCTACCCTTGACTTCACCCGCGTGAAAAACACATTCTTTGGCACTGCGCAATAGGGTAAGGTGTTTGTGAAAATCCAATACATTGCGCTCTTATTAGGAACTTGCTTCTACCCGCGACTTCACCCGCGTGAAAAGCACATTCTTTCGCATCGCGCAATATATCAGGGAAAGATTTTTTTAAATAAATGAAAAGTTGATGAATGACAGATTCATCAAGAATCCAGACGCCGCGGCTGCTACTGAGAAATTTCTGATGGAAAAACCCTATAACACTTTGCCCGACCCGGGAATCGAAGTCAGGACAGCATGAGGCTCATCAGGCGTGCTTGCAATCACTAGACCCACAAAGCAGTCCACTATTTAATTACTCCCTAATGTAACGCAAAGTCTCTTTCTCACGACATGAAAATAAAAACAAAACACGACCGCTCCACTTTTTCTCACTTATACCATAATTTAATTGCAAATACTTATAAAGTGTCAGGATTGTAAATTTCATAGTAAATAAGTAGAACCAAGTTTTTGTCCACTATTTTCTAACATATCCCCCTGTGCATTAAACTGGTGCAGCGCCTCCAGTGGCTCATACAAATGTTTTTATTTTAGACGGTGATAGAATACTGATTGGTCGATGCTGTAATAAAATATCTTCACTACTCAGGTTAACACTTAAAGTGGTAGACAGGACAAGGAAAGAAAGAATGAAAAATAGTTGATAGTGCTGGACTAATAAAACGCACTTTTAAAGGAATATAACATTATAAAGAAATAAATAAAAAAGCCGTTTATTTCCTAAAACATTCTACAATTTAAGTGAATTGCGTAACACAACAAAAAATACAAAGAAAATACAAGATTTTTATTTAAGTCTACGTAAACCGATTCCATTTAAATCATGAACGAAAAAAAAGAAAGGTTTTCGTTTCAAATTTATGCGCGGGAGTCGCCATGTTCCAGAAAGCGCGCGCAGCCCAAAAACGTGCCTTTAAATAAGAACATCGGTTGAAATAAGTTACGGGGCCACGCAGATAATTTATTATCATCTTTTTGCTTCAATGGATTGCGGGATTCCAAGTTCTAGTGGAATTTTCCAGAATGTGTGTTTCGGCGTCAGCTGTTACAAAAAAGTTCATTTCACATGTTTTTTTGCAACCGGCGCGGCGCCTAAGCACGTGTCCCAGTCATTTGCAGTTCTTTGATAATCTTTACAGGTAGTCAGTGAACCGAAAGTCTGACAACTAAGGGGTATCGTATTACTCAGTACTAACTGGGTTGTAGAGGTTAGATAGGCAGTCGCTCCATGTTGGTATTCAGTTGTATCCGGTTGGACTGGGAGCTGACTCCAACCTATTTTGGAAAAGGCTAGGCAGATGATGCTTAAACACGCGCCTGTCAATTTTGAGGGTCAAAGTCTTGGATTTCAAACCTAAACACATAAAAGTAATGTAGGTATTGTAAAACTGGTATTAGCTATAATTTACGAGACTAGCCCCGATGTTCAACCGCCCTCAGTTCAAAGAATATTTCAGTTTAACTTTCCTTAATATTTCTGTTTTATGTAGGATATAGTTTCTTTCTAGATTCTTATTATTTTCTTCTTATCATTAGAATTTAACTAGAGTCATAAGACAAGTGACAAGCGCTTTCAAGAACAACTTTCAACGTGATCGACCTAAGATTTTTAGTAACTTGTGCACAAACTACACATTTTCGTCTTTTCCATCATATTTATTGCTGAAAGAATGTCTTATTGCCTAGATCCTCAGGTTTAGTTGCTAAGGTAATTCGTGATTACTGTTTTACCTCATTGTTAAAATATTATCGCTTGTTGGTCTAGTGGTCCCAGGCGCTACTGTAGCATGAGGTCTTAGATTCGAAGTGAAGGGCGAAGTATTGCAGAGTTATCTGGAATTTCTCAGTAGCAGTCACGGCATCTGGATGTTTGCTCAGTATTGAACACAATAAACTCACCACCTATCACATGGGAGTTAAATATACTTGTGATTAGCGAAATATTTGTTTACTTTGGTAAGTACACCTCGGCCTAACCTTCAGGGAAAAACAGACGTTATGTTATTTTATAGGTTTCATTCGCATTCACCTGAGAACCACTCCCTCAGCATTAACAATAACAGTCTGCAACCACAAGTACTATATCACATGGCTAAGGCGCGCGACACACGTTGTCGGCGCGATACGAACGCGCACGTACGCGACCCGCGGACACATCTGCCGCCGCCCTTAGTATCGTGTCGCTCTGTGATGAGCGGAGCGATTTCGTTTTAGAAATAACTCATGGAAGAGATGTCACAGTGATCAACAGGTTTAATACCGGTGGTGATCACAGACTTGGTCGAACCACTCTGAATATTTACTTCTGGCTGGTGAGAACCCCTTTTTTGAGGCCTAGGCTCCATCCAAATATGCTCCAAACTATGCTAACATTATTCCAGTACCACAAATGACGTTGACCAGGTGCTTGACCACATGGTGGATATCCTTAGGTAGGAAGAGACGAGTTTTTGCAGCATGCGGCGTATGGGCCGGAAGTCCAAACTTTCACGGGAAACTCTGGAGCTTATGACGGATCGACGTGAAAACAAACTCAATTCGTCAGAACATCAGGCACTCAATAACAAAATTAGGAAATCGGTACAACGTGACTTTCGATGCTCCAACACAAGCTCTATTGAAAAAACGATCGAGCAAAACCGGGGGTCGAAAGTGTTCGGCCAATCACTTCGGAGGAGCCACCTGACGAAGTCACATATCGACAGCTTGAGGAAACCAGCATGCCTGAGAGATATTTCTCGACGGCATGTAAAGCCAAGTCAGAAGCCCATGGGCGGCATAAAAAATTTGACACCAGGTTAGTCACTAGTAGTAGAAGAAATAAAACAAGAAGACCTGACGAAGTTGACCAAACCCAGTGGGGACATCGTCGTTTCAAAATCGGAGATTCTTTTGGGAGTCGAAAACTTCTACGCCCTGTATCACGCAGTTTGTTAGTCTGAATCACCGCATTCACAAACTAAGAGTTGTTCCGGTTATTCTGTTACATTAATTTCGCTACTCCCCACACCCTAGCCTCGCCCGACACACGTGCTCACGTACCAAACAGGGAGCATTACAAATCATACATGAGACAGCACCCTGAACCGCACGTTCCTGCTCAGTGGCTCACTCACTGTGCGAACGGAACTCAACCAACTGCTCCTTTTGCACTGAGCAACTGTTGCTAGGAGACATAGAGAGAGATGACCTGTATAGAGATCTTTTTCTCTTTGACTTTGAATTTGGTTTAATGTCCTCTTGTATGGCAAGAGTGACTAAATTATAACAGCCACATGAGTCAATCTTCAAGGGTAAGCAACGCTGGCCGAGGTCGATCCGTGGATGGGTGACCGTGTTTTACTTATCAGTTCGTGGCTAAATAATAACAGCAGCTCGGGTCAATATTCAGGTTAAGCCGCGCTTGCCTATGTTGGTCCGTGAATGGGTGATCACTCATTACATATCGAGTTTCCTCCGTGACTCTGAAAGCACATTAAGCCCTTAGTCCGTTGGCAGTCATGTGTAGATCTTTGACAGTCGTAACAGGTAGTCTGTTACTCGAAACTTAACTTAACAGTTTTTTTTTTTTAAGTATCCTGAGCTGCAAGCCATCAGAAAGAACATAGAAGAAAAGCATAGAGAGAGAAGAATAAAGGCCGTAGACATATTTAGCTTATCGGTGATGTTCTTTAGAAAGTCCAGCCAAAATAACATGACTGTCAAATCGTCTATCGAATTAGATTTTCTATTCAAACAATTCAATTCAATCAGCAACCATCACTTTAAAAAAACATGAAGTACACACAACTTGACTCCAACTTCAACTTTATTTTGAAATTTGAACATTTACAAAACTTAAACACACAACGAATTCCCCTTAAACAATTAATCGTCGCATTTTAAACGCGAATGATTGATTGCAATATTAATACGGTTCAGTATCACGAATTAAAAGGCAATCGGGTATCATACGGCGACCCTCGGTAAGCAGGCATGTTGAAGTAGGGATGTCCGATACTTATATTTGTATCGTTGCATTCAAATAGGGATGCACTATACTTGCATTTGTATCGATACAAATCTTAAGATATTTATTACTCGTATTTATTAATCCATCTAGAGGCTGTACGCTCTCGCTGGGACACTCCGGACAGGTCAAATGCGAGTGTACAGCAAAGCTAGGAACACCGAGTCTAGACGAGTGCTCCTATAATCTCGCACTCGCTCTGCCTCGTTGTTTGTGCTCTCCTTTTGTATTCTACCAAATTCACTGACACCCAATTTAGGACAATGTGGCACGACACAATATTGTAGTAGTATTTATATCATTTCTTTCGTTAAAAAAAACGTTGCCTCACATTAGTAAAATCTCTTCTCCCGTATCGTGGTTACGTTTACAAACATTGAAACTCACATACACAAACCACACACAAACAGCCAGACCAGGAACAACTACCTGTAGGTCATACAAATACTTTTTCCATGCGAGGATCGAACCCGCGACACGAGGCTTAGCAGAAAATCGCTTAGCCACTCATCCGAGCGTGTATAGTATTAATTTGTATCGACCCAAAATATCAGAGTATCGTATCCTGTGGTATCGATACCGTACGTATCCGAAGGATCATGCATCACTAGTGAAGATTTACGTAATATTCCGTCTGGTCGCCCGTTTGTGTGGCCTGATCCGTTTTTGGGTTAATTTATGCGAATTATACTTATTAATTATGATTTTTTATGATGCGATCAAGACATTGATTATTGTTGTGTACACGATATTATTGAGGGCTGAGCTTAAGTTTAATATTAATGATGTCTTTATTATTATTTATATTGTAAAATACACGCGAATCATCGAACGATGTAAAGAGTACTATAGTAGGGTGAATTTAAATAATAATAAATTTAAATTAAATTGTTTATGAAACAACCATTGCAGTAGACGTATTTTTTCTTAATTTGCAAATTGTTATATTATACACAAATACATCAAAATATTGACGAGCAATAGACGGGACAAGACGAAGAAAATCGTAATCCAATACTTGTTAATACTTAGTAAGAAATCGTTCTGTCTAATGTCACACGCCCGTTTGTCAGGAAGCATTCGTGTGTCAAAATCGGAAATGTTCGGGATCAAAATTTTTGTATGAAAATATTCCCAATGTCCGCTCTATAAGTCTTTTTAATCTCTCTGATTATACGTATCACAGAACATCAAATAGGTATTGTCACAAATAATCCGATTAATAAATGAATGTTGAAGCAACTGACAGCTAGACCAGCTGGCAGCCATTTTTGTTTGATTTTCAAGACACGAGAGTTCTGCTACCTATCCTTATTTACTCTAGTGATAATTAACTATTTATTTCTGTAAAATCGTTACATAAAAGTGTTTTTGGAAACCCAAAAACACTTTTCACCAGGAAATTCCTGATGGAGACAACTCCATCAGGAATTCCTCAGTAATAGCCATGGAGTCTAAACTTATGTACAGACTTATGTTATTTGATACTGAGATTTTTTTTACGGAAAACCCAATAACTCTTTGCCTGAACTGGAAATCGAGCAGAGGACCACCAGACCAGCAGACTCGACGAACAATACGAAAGAAATGAGGATAGCTTGGTATCTTAATACATCACCTTTGGATGGAAAGGTACTGGTAGCGAAAGATAAGTTCCGAAGGGCATTATTACATTGCCTATAGATAAAATATGCAGCGGCTTTTATTAATGTGTTCCTGTAATAAACCTGGCTCCGTACGAGTTGCGCTGCTGACCATACTGCTCGTAAATACTGCTTCATTGTTCGGGCTCGCACCGCTCTTGAAACTTAGTCTAAGTACGGTCAGCAAAAATGCTGATTTTTTTTTTGGTCTTTTTGTTAGAATAAAAAATAATAATACAAGTCTTTTATTGATCCAATGTAGGGTAAAGGGCTTTTCTCATAAAGAGTAGGCAGGCATAAGCATCTATCACCTCACTTTATCAAGGCGGTTCGAATATTATGATTTAAATTAAAAAAAAAACTTTTAGTGGTATACTACTAAAACAGCATTTTGAAGATGATTGCTGCCAAACAGGACTGCCCCTTCCAGAATCACTGTAAACACTAACAATACTAACCTAATTATTTAAGCACCACTGTCACTAACACTAAAATACTAACAAAATTATTGACTGTGTGATCTGAAACTAAAGTTTAATTTATTTATTTACTAACTACTAAAAGTATTTTAACAGCTCTATAGAGCTGTGCACGACGCCCGATACGTTTTTCACTTTTTCACAAAATCAGTATTAACAACACTACAGTAATTAGGAATTTTTAAAATAACGATTACTTAATATCATAATTTGTTACTTGTTCACGTAACGAATTAACCGAACTTTAAATAGTGTGGGGTACGTTTGAATGATTACCATTTTAGACCAGCTTGGCAAAATATTTGTCAAGGCTTCTCTCGACCTAATTACATGGGACAGAAATATAACGGTGAAATGTGTGTGATATACAGATTATAGATACATCTCTACCTAACTTTTCGGGGATCTCACGCGTGATGTTATGTCATGGTATTTATTTATTAAAACTCTATGCACAAGTAGAATAGAATAGAATATAATTTTATTTTGCAAATATGGGTAATACACAACAGTTGTTATAAATATCAGAGTTCAGCCATATTTTACCATTCGGCATGCAAACATTTACATTTATGATACATACCCATACATTTATGTACCATTAAGAATATTAAAATTATCACTAAAATTATTATTAAAATTATCATTCAATTTATCAATTTATCAATCAATCAAATTCAATTGTCATTATCATTAGTAAAAACTGTTCAAAGGTGGACTTAATGCCTTGGGCATTTTCTACCAGTCTACCTTAGGGATATCATACTTATTATAATTAAGAAAAGTTATTTTTCTGTACTTACAAGCAAGTACTCGTATGTTTTATTAAGCAAAGTTTTTTTTTCTTGCAATGGGACTTAAGAACTGCCATTCGCTTTTATTACTATTTCACAATAATTTAACTTTTTCTGCTATCGCTACCGACTAAACTACAATAGAGTTGCAAGTCAATAAAGCTCACTGATATCGTCTAGATAGAAAATTGGTTTATCCAACCTACCTACCTGCCTACCTACTTCCACATTCCAATGGTATTACATGCTGAACATAACACAGGGTTAGTGGTACTTCGAACTGCTACTATCAAGGTGTGAAAATGGGTGTAAACGGCATTAAATTTCTTGAGTTATGGAATATAAAACATTGCTTTTTAGCAAACTGAAAGGATCACGGATCGATCCGAATCTGAATCCGAATATTACCGAATATTATTACGAATACACCTGTATATTAAAATGTTACGTAGTGTTTGCTAAAATTTAATACATACGTAGGTAATTATTAAGCTTTCTTTGTAAACCGACCATAGGGGTTTGCGTCGTTTTTAACCGACTTCAAAAAAAGGAGGAGGTTCTCAATTCGGTTGTATTTTTTTTGTGTTTGTTACCTCATATCTTCGTTATTTATGAACGGAAGTCGGTGACAAAAAAGTCAATGAAACAAACAATAGTCATCGACTTCCGAAAGTAAACTTATTATACTATACTGTACTGTTTTTTTTGGAAGTCGGTTATTTTTTTGCAAAAAAGTTTTTTTAAGCTCAATATAATAGTCAAAGAAAAGTCCCTTTTGGCATGACATACACAAAAAAGCTGACAAATTATAAATTGCCAATAATTATTTAGCATTCTCCGAATTGTCATTTATTGGTGTCTACCAATAAATTGACACGACTATAGTGACACAGTCATCGACTAAATAAAACGTAGGATCATCTTTATAACATTAAAATGAATCCGGGTTGAACGATTATTTTCTCACCATTCTCTCCAATAAACTTCTGAATATATTATTATGCTCTCAATTCTCATTACAAATATTTATTCAACATATTGTTAAAATTGAAACATTTTCACAATAAACTCACAAGAAAAATAATTGACCTTATCAGTACAGTCATATAAGAATCTTTTTGTAATAATCAATAGTAAGGATAATTTTAACTTAATTTAGGATGACTAGTGTCTCGAATGTCAATAAAGATTGTTTTTTAATAATGTGGAGTGCGAAGAGGTTGTGTTTAAGGGTAATTATTGTTTATGGGTGTTGTTTTTTTTTCTGGTTTTCTAGGTACACGAAATGCGCTATCCGTTTTATACTAGTTGGAAGTTAATATTGTATTGTTCATGTGAACTAGTCTATGGCGATTCTCATACGACACCGCTAGGAGCGGAGCCCGATTCCGGTCCCATAGTAAAACCCAGGAAATCCCGGGCTATAATAAAGCGTATATTTGCTCATCTTCAACTTCACTTTTCAGTAACCTATAGTTTACTTTTTAACTTGCAATAATTTTTGAGCATCTCACGTTACATTTACAGCTCTGCAAGCTGGGCCTATCACAGTCCACAGCTGTTTTTGAAGAAATCCCACGCTGAGTTTACCAACTCGTGCTATGTACTCAAAGACTTGGCTGAGGTACTACTATCTCCTCTTATGACAGTAGTAGCTTATGCCCACGGCGTTGCCCGCGTGGAGTTCGGTAATTATCAAAAAGGTGTTATAAACTATCCGTGGGCCAAATTTCATCCAAATCCGTCGAATAGTTTTTGCGTGAAAGAGAAGAGTAACAAACATCCAACCTCACAAACTTTCACATTTATAGTGGTAGTAAGAAGATAGATGATAGAACAAAGTGTAAAGTTTTCCATCCCCCATAGAAAAGGGAGGATTCTACGACCACACGGGTGTTGTGTATGGTGAGCTACTGTTGTACTGTGTACTAGTTCTTGTCGAGATTTTCTATATGATCTGAGTTGCGGAGAACTTTAATAGCACGATTCAAAATTTGATGCTAGTTCTTTATTTGTGTCATAGATGGCGATGTAGTACTTTTTGTACCATGTTTCTGTAGTACTTTGTTGTGGCACTACAGTAGATTAAATGTTTTCTATATGTCCATCTTGCGACCCTGAAGTAAGATTAAAATTAAACAGTTATCAAAGGTCTCCTAAAGGACTCCAACGACGAAATATTTCCGATTATAATATTAGTATCGATTGGTTTTTCTGGCACATTACATCACGCTATCACTGGTGTAACACTGTTCCTAACATGGGCTGTACTCTATTAGGCACGTGCTGATTTATTGCTCTCGAGTGATCTGGATGCGTGGTATTAATTTGATATTAGCTGCTCTGGTGGGCTCCTATTTGAGCCGAGTGGTTGATTTGAGGCTGTTTTTATTTTAATATATTTATTTAGTTTTTATTAATCAAGTATTTCAATATGTGCTTTATTTTTTTCTCATCTATTTCCCCGCTACCTCTCTCCTAGTTTTGCTATGCCCGACAGGGTCCACAATGATCATATTTTGTGAAACCTAAGTTCACATGTGGCAGCAATAAATATAAAAAATATACAAATAAATATCCATTTAATTTCAATCAATTCTGAAGATTGTAATAATAAACTAAAAATCCTTTGACTGCAATAAAGACGTGTTTTTCAATAGCAGGATGTTACCACTTCTGGGACGATTCTCCTTTCTGTTGGAACGGGAGAGGGCAATCCACCACGAGAGCTGTGTGCGAGTTAGTAATTAATGTCACAATAGCATTTTTAAAAGTTTCTCAATGGGTTTCGGACAAAACCAAGACAATCAAATTCCTGTCAATAATCTCAACTGTTTTAAATTACATTCTGTTACGCTTTAAATTGAACTTTTACCAACAATTAGCCCAACAACCCAATCATTTCTCACACACGGAACCGATTCACAAAATACCAAAATAGGTCATTACGACGTAGAACCTCCTTGAACCTCTGAATTACTTTGCCGGAAGAAGACAACCTTGACCCCAGCATATCAAGCCCTTAAAGTATACGGAAGAATCGAAGGCTGACAAAGTTATGAGTCTCGTTAAGTATAACCTTAGTTACGTACACAGGAATTAAAAGTTACTTGGTAGAATTAAGTTAGTGACTTAGAGGAAAATTTTCGAATGTTTCAAGATGTCATCGTTCGCAGATGGCAGGAATGTCAGTTATTTTCTGAGGAACTTTGTGTTGAGCTTAACATTTTGTTAAGTAATTGAATGTCGTATTTAGTACTTTTTGTAAATATTAAGCAAATAATTACAGTTTAGCTACGTAGTCAAGTTATGGGGAGCGTTAAATAAAAAAATAGTGATACGTGTGAGCAGAAGCGCATGCTCTCGTATAATGCTATAAAACTTATCCTATGGTTACATGGCTTACTGCTAGGTACTTAAAAGTGCTAAATAAACGATAATGCATCAACGGTCGGGAAGGGCCACCCTAAACTGCAATCGTGCGTTTTATGCTCTCACGGTGATAACTCGTTGCGGTTCAGGTTGCATAACTCCTCCCTCCTCAAGAACGAAATTATCAGGGTTGTTATAATTCTGATCATTTCGTCGACATTTTAATAAATGGATTTTATATCTAAAAACAAGAAAAGTTACAAATCCTAAAGGTACAATTACATATAGAATTACCGTACCTAAACTAATGTTCTTAGTGTTAACCGCACTATAATTTTCACTGTATTTCACTTGGCTCATTTTCACTACTTGAGCTAACTCTTTCAGCTCATCTAGATTTATACCTTTCATATTCACTGCACTGACACTGTTGGTACGTTTTTCTTGTTTCAACGCTGGTAGAGTAATGATTGGAGTTATTGGATAATTCAGATGTGTATAAGAAAATTGGTAATTTTGTAGATGTATGTGCCCAATGTTAATTTTACAGGCATCTTCCAGGGTTACTATGTATGTTCCTTGTAGAGACTCGTGGCTCATGACGTCATCATGGCATTTTTTACTTGCTATAATGTTATTCTTGGTATATAGAATCCAACTTCCACGGCCAATTCGTTGTACTTTCAAATCTTCTATGTCAACTGTATGCTGCTCACATGCACTTGCATTGGAATGGAACTTCATCAACTGTTCTTCACATAATGGCTCTAGGTGGGTCAACACATCGTCATCGGTGCATAAGAATTTGTCATCTATTGCAATCTGTTTACAGGCTCTCACGACTGGTAAGTAATCTGAGTCTTTCACCAAAAGGTAGGGATATTTAGGGACTACTATTACAGTTTCGTTTAAATCTGTGTTAATAATAGGTAAAGAGTAAAGTTTAAAATAACTATAAGTACTGTTTTTAATTAATGGAATCTCTATTATGAACGTGATCTGGTTTCGTTTAATAAAGGCTTTAACAGTTAAACAATCTTCAAATTTAACTAAATTATTCTCATTCACAGCATATATCAGATTTTCGGTCTTGGCTATAGTTTGTAACATGTGTAATAGTTCAGTGGAATTAACAATTGCTCGATGCAGTACAGATACCTTACTAAAGGCTAAAGCCGTTTCAATCTCACTTAGAATTATATTAATCGTTCTAAAGTTTGTTAAAAACATATTAAACATTCCTAAAATGTAAGTAGAGTAAATAGAATTTTCTTCTTTAGTGATTATATTTTTAACCAATCTCTCAATTCTTTTTAAACGTTCATCTAAAATTAATGTATTGTTATGTAAGATTTCTGTACTGTTAACAAAACCATCTAACATTTTAGAGACCAAAGTTATTTTCTTATCTACTATTAATTGATTGCTTTTTAACTGAGAAATGAGGGAATCATATTGGATTGCGTCACTATGATCTAAATTACCTGTAACAATTTTAATCATAGACCCAAGGGGATCTATTAGTCCTCGCTTAAATCTTTTAGCTGGTACAAGTTGCTGGTATTTTTCGATAGTTCTATCCTTCAGATAATCCGATTGAGTGCGAATGCCTAAGAACTCATGGCGGTAAGGTTTGTTAACATCTACTAATTTACTGAATTCATTATATTTAATTAAACTTAACTCTAGATCGCTACCTAAACTATCTAAATTTAAAAGTTTTATAATTAGCCACTTATCTACTTGTTTAAACGCCTGCCCTTGTTTCACGGGAAGGATACCAGGGTTTTTCTCAACCTTTTGAAGTTGAAGGGCCCATGTTATTTGCGCTACTGCCAATAGCGGGAGACACCACCTGCGGAGGACGTTTAATATTTTTAACTGGGACTTTTGTGAGTCTAGTTCCAATTTTTACTGGAATTACATTACGTTCTACATCACCGCTAACAATTGCCTTTCTATAACGTGGCTTATCTTTACTTAGTCTGGTGTTAACCTCTTTTGCAGGAATAAGTGGAATGGGTTCATTTGTATCATTTTCAGAGCTGGCTGTTACAGTTGCGGAGATGGAAATTGTTTTAGAGTCGTCACTATCGGTATCATTTAATTTATCTATTTGTTTAGTAGTTTGAGATTTTTCCGTTCTTTGCTCTTTCTCATCTAAATTAACTTCCATAGATAATCCGTCCTCATCTGAGCCTAATGCATGTAATTTTATACGAGACAGGGCATCAGCGTTTGTATTCTGCTTGCCATTTTTATATTTAATTTCAAAATCATATTCTTGGAGACGAAGTCGCCAACGGGTGAGCTTGCTATTCGGTTCTTTAAGGGAATAGAGCCAGGCTAAGGGTCTATGGTCAGTATAAATGGTGAATTTATTACCATAAAGGTATGGGCGGAAATGTTTTACTGCCCAAATTATTGCTAAAAGTTCACGTTCTATAGTGCTGTATCTGGTCTCTGTATCACTTAAAGTTCTACTGGCGTAAGCTACTGGTTTATCAGACCCTATGGTGCCTTGCGATAATACTGCACCTAAAGCATATAACGAAGCATCTGTAGTTAAGATATAATTCTTATCTGGATCGGGATATTGGAGTAGAGGGGCATTAGTAAGAAGCTCTTTACATTTTTGGAAAGCATCTATGTACGTTTGATTTATAATAATTTTGTTTCTTTTCTTTAAGCAACTAGTTAGTGGTTGTGTTACCTTGGCAAAATCCTTAATGAATCGCCTGTAATAACCGATTAGGCCCAAAAAACTTTTAATTTCTGTCACGGTTTTTGGCAGTGGGTAACTTAGAACTGCTTTAATTTTATCATCATTTGGTTTAAGACCATCCTTAGTTATAACATGACCTAAGTATAAGACTTCTTTCCGCAGAAATTCGGATTTATCAAGTTGAATTTTGAGGTTATTGGACTTCAAACGATCGAAAACTGCTCTTAATTTTTGGATATGCTCTGCAAGAGAATTTGAGAAGACTATTATGTCATCTAAATAAACCAGGCAATGGATTCCATGTAAACCTCTAAGAACGCTGTCCATTGCTCGCTGGAAAGTAGCTGGAGCGGTTTTAAGGCCAAACGGCATTCTTAAAAATTCAAAGTGTCCGTTTTCAGTGCTGAATGCTGTTTTCTGCCTATCATTTTCTTCAATCTCAATTTGATGATAACCGCTTGCTAAATCTAATGTCGTAAAATATGTACTTTTACCTAATTTATCGAACAGATCAGTGATATTTGGAAGTGGGTATCTATCGTCAACTGTTATTTCGTTTAACCGCCGGTAGTCAATTACCATTCTATATTTTATTTCTCCTGATGCATCTTTCTTTTTTGGAACTAAATGAACTGGTGCTGACCATGGTGAATGAGATTCCTGAATAACATTTTCTTTAAGTAACTTCTCGATTTGGTTTTTAATTTCTTGTGACTGCCTAGGGGGTTGTCTGTATGGTTTGACATAAATAGGATCTTCGTTTTTCGTCCTAATAGAATGTTTGACTTGGTTCGTAAAACTTAATGGAATGCCATCACAATAGAAAATATCTTTATATTCTTGACATAATGCACCTATGGCTTGACTTTCTTCAGCAGACATGTGACTCAGACGAAGCTTTTGTAAGTTATCTGTTAGTAATTTTTCTATTTCAATTTCATTTAAATTATTAACATCACAATTATTTTCAAAATTTTCATACGGTTCTACTTCAAATGGTTTAGTAATAGCTAATTTAATTGGTTTGTCAAGGGTATTTTGAATGATAGTAGTAAAGTATCCGTCTTTGCATTTGACTAAAGCACTGGGCATACGCACGCCTTCAGTAAATTCTCTAAAATCCACTAAAGCATTACCAGAATGATAATTTGCAGGAATTTTAACTCTTTGTTCTGATCGAGGCGCTAACTCTAACATATGTTTATTCTTATCGCGCATTATTGGTATCACCGTAGTTTTAGTTCTCAGGACCTCATTTTTTAAATCTATAACTGCCTCTACACTATGTAAAATGTCATTACCTAGTAGACCGTCGAAGCTAGGGTCGACTTCATAGATATGAAATTTGTGATTTTGAATAGTATTAAAAATCGAAAATGCTGGAATCGAAAGTACTAGTTCGTGTTGACTAGTACCATGAGTACTTCTAACTTCAAATGGGTCATGATAAATATATTCGTTAAAAAAGTAATAAGCCTTTCCCGGATTTATAAATGATTTAGTACTACCTGTATCTATCATAAATTTGGCATCTATTTCTGGTATATATATGTACGGCAATTTAAGGCATGTATCGCAATTTAAATTTATTATCTCTCTGTTTTCCGAGGCCACTAATTGAAAATCCTCATTATTTTCCGGTAAAATTTCCTTGTTAATTTCTTCCGAATAATTCTCGTCTTGATTTTCGGTAATAGGGCAATAGTCGTAATACTGATAATTTTCATCGTTAAATTGGTAGTCATAGGGAAACAGATTGTTGTCATTATGGTCAAGATCAAGCTCATTTAATTTAAATCCTTTTACATAGACCTTGGCCGGAGGCGCAGTACGCATTGTGACGTCACTAGATTGCATTTGAGGTTGCTGAATGCCTATTGGCTGTAAAGGTCTATTATTTATTTGCTGATTTCCAAATTGCTGAGCGCGCATCCCAAAATGTTGGGGGCGCAACCCAAATTGTTGCGGTCGCATTCCAAATTGTTGCGGTTGGTAACCAAATGTTTGACCTTGGGGTCCAAATTGTGAAGGACGCATCCCAAATTGTTGACCTTGAGGGTTAACAAAATATGATTTGGGTTGTATATTTGATTGCGTAAAAATAGGTTTATTATTATTAAGAGGCGTATTAAAATTATTTGTGCCGAATTTAAAAGTCGGTGTATTATTTAGTTCAGCATGCTTACTGGAGGGCGTCAGCATAATTTTATTTCGGGCATTATATTGGTCATGGAAATTAACCTCTTCTAATACAAAAGATAAAGCCTGTTCCAAACTGGACGGCGCTTTTAGTCTAACAATACGCACCATATTTTCCGGTAGATTATAAAGAAAAACGTTTAATGACGTATTATTATAAATAGTTATTTTACTTTCCCGCATACTAATCGATAATCTATTAACTTTTGATATTAAAATACTACGCACTGATTGAATACGATTGCAAAAATCCAAAAATGATTCACCATTTCTTATGCGCATAGTTTCCAATTCAATAGCTAAACATTCTTCACTTCTTGGATCTCCAAAATGCTGTATAAGTAACTCTTTAAAATCTTCCCATGTAACAATATCCTCGCGCTCACTGATAAGCGCGGCGGCATTTCCAGTTAATCTACTCGTTATCGCATGCATTACATACAAGTTTTGCTCGTCACTTCCCCTGTACTTATTTATAATATATTCACTTTTACGGATAAAAAGATTTAAATGACGTTTATCGCCATCAAACAGCGGAATAATTTTAATCATTTCATTTGGAATCATGATAATTTTTACTTGACCTTCCATTTTTAAAACAATTAATTAATACACAATAATAATCTAAAATACACAGTAATATATTAATCCTATAAAACTTTAAAATTAATTCAATATTTAATTCAAGTAACAATATTTCAATATATTTCTTTTTAAATGTAAATCACTTTAATAACTTTTTCTATAACTAAACTAGCCTTACAGATTTTATGCAAAACCAGATAACGTTATAACGCGAGACTTCTAATCGCAAAATAACAAAGGAAATAGGAAAGGAAGGTGAAAATTTAGACTCACCAGCTCGCCTTTTTCATTTTCAGCTCCAAGTTCACTTTGACGAAATATTTGTTTGGTTCGTAGAATCACCACAGCTGCTCAGGGCCACCCGAACGCGATCACGAAAAAGGTTTATTTCGGATACAACTCGCGAAGGACGGCGCAACTCTATTCGGCGATCCTACCGGCTGCGCCAGTCAAGTTATGGGGAGCGTTAAATAAAAAAATAGTGATACGTGTGAGCAGAAGCGCATGCTCTCGTATAATGCTATAAAACTTATCCTATGGTTACATGGCTTACTGCTAGGTACTTAAAAGTGCTAAATAAACGATAATGCATCAACGGTCGGGAAGGGCCACCCTAAACTGCAATCGTGCGTTTTATGCTCTCACGGTGATAACTCGTTGCGGTTCAGGTTGCATAACTACGTACTGAGATATACGATGTTTTGGTATGTATCAAAATATTATGGTATTAAAAGAAAAAAAGAAGTAAATGATGGCGTGACGGTTGACACAGGAGAATGGAAAAAAAAATCGCGTTGCGCCGATTCCAAGTTACATGGGACAAGGGCAGAAAATTAAGATAAAAGGATTAAATAAGAGCTGGACCAAAAAAAAAACCTAAACCATTGCTATTATATAAAATTTTATAATAATATCCATATGAGCTTGATTCAGAAAGCAGTCCTCATATTGACGCGGCGCGAATTGTTAGGAGATTAATTTCTCTCTCAGAACCCTGACCACCTAATCACTTGGTGGGCTATTTTTTTTTAAGAATTATATAAAAAATGTGTATGAAAAAGATTAAGCGGAGTAATAATATTTATAAATGAATACCTACATTTCAATATTTATGTTGGGACGATTAAAAGACCAGGGGGTCTACTCTCTAAGTCCGTCAACGAAGATACGGGCCCGTCCAAAGTTACTTCGTAACTACGGACTAAACCCTACTCCTTAATGATTACGGATTCATTAGTTGCGGACGGAATCATGGACAATATTAGTGAACGAATGATGAATGGCGATAGAGTTGCGCTATATTATCGGTCGATTACCGGTTTACTAATTTGGTCATTTTCAAGCCATTAAACAAAAAATAATATTGTTATTGTTTTAAAATTATTAAATTTTTAACAATATACTTTTTATTAAGTCTTTAATAGATAGAATTGAACTATTTTTAGCATTTTTGTCCATATTGTGGCTTTATCCTGCTAATACCTTTGCCTTTTTCCTTTGACAACAATTGACAAATGAAATGTCAGTTTTTTATTTACAATAAACATAAACATAATTTGCATTAATAATTTAATAAGACAGGGAAACTTTCCCTAATTAATTGAATGATTATTTGAATTTGAATAATAATTTCCGACGAATGTGAGCACATCAACACTGAGACGTGCTTACGTGGCTGCCGTTTTTGCCACTCCAGCAAAACATCAGCGGCAACCAAGCATGTGCGAAACTTGTTGCCACCGATAACAAGCCGAGGATGAAGAAGGCTTCATTCATGTGGAAAAGAAGAAGTAAGAACCCTGCTCGCAGTCAGTGCAGTACCGCATTGAAGGTCTACACATGTTGCTGCGTCTTGCTATTCCACCGACGCAGCAGCTGCACGTGTCTCGACTACATCACACCACGACGCCAGAGGAGGTCGTGGAGTATTTAAGGAGCAAGATCAAGTTCACCTTGAGAGTGGAGAGGTTACAGTCGCACCACATGATTCAAGTCTTGTGGTGCGTGTCCCAACAGACCATGTCGAGACTTTTATCAAGGAGGAATTTTGACCACAGGGGGACGTGTACGTGTGTGTTTTCGCGGAAGGCTTCATGACACCTCAACTCAGCAAAATATGTGGCCGACCAAACGTAGTTAATAGTGTTTTGTAAATGTGTCCAATATGTATTAGTTTATTACTGCAATTATAATTTTATTGTGTGCATTGTATCTATGGGCCTTTAATGCCTGAAAATAAAAGTGATTGATTGAAACTTAGTGCCTAGATAAATAGAAATATGTTTGATTGTAATAGTTTATTGTGGATTATGTTTTCTTTTTCAATTTAATTGGTGCAAAATAATAAAAACATTCTGTTCATAAAAAACAATGCTTTTTGTGGATATCATTATTTTACTTATATCAAAATCTTCCACCAGTCTCAACACCCATTATGTCCTGAAAGCAAAATAAACAGTTCTGCTGGCTCCAGAATCATGAAATTTTGCACAAATGTTCCTTATATGACTTAAGCGTGTACTAGGGGTTAAAACTGAAATTGAAAGTTTGTATGAAACTTGGTCAATTTTGAAGTACATTTTTTTTCTCACACATACACATACAAAATTTCCACGCGAACGAAGTCGCGGGCAACGGCTAGTCAATAATATTATGTATGAATACAAATACCCTATGCTATTTATTTATATTTGTATTATTAGAAGAGCAGTTTTCTTAAGGGACTGCATAGAAATAGGTATTTCTGTCCAGCAATTGCACTAATCTTTCTCTCGCTGTTTGCCCTTGCTGAAGAGCTTGATGAAAATTGAGTTGATAGCAGCAAGGACCTTAGAGTAAACAAAAACAACGGTAAATAGGTGGGACTGATTGGTAATACAACTCAATAATTTACATAATCTTCAATAGCTTAGCCTTAGTATGTATTTAATTCTTGGACCAAACCATTGTTTTATGTTTATTGTTGGAGGTAATAGATCCTCACATAAATCTTAGAATAATTCGTGTGAGCCAGTAGAATTTGAACTCAACATCCGAAATACTCGCCAGCCGAAAGTTTTGGCGCAAGCATAATCGGCGTCGCCTCCAATCTTCGTGTAAAGCTTCTTCGAGCATTAAAAAGCAGTCATAATATCGATTTTCTCAAAAAACTTTAACTTTCGTCGCCAGCACGATAACTATTTTGATGTCGTATCAAATGTCATAACGATCCGTCGAAACAAGTGTCAAATTTAAAGTTACGGACGGGCAAAAACACTTAGGGAGTAGGTACAACTGTCAAATCGGGTTGCCATTCATTCTTAGTTCGGGCCCCGAACTAATCTTATGTCCGTAGGTACTACGGAGTAGGAAACGCCCGCAACTTCGGCCGAAAGTACGGGTTTCGTGCTTAGAGAGTAGACCCCCTGGCGTGTGAGTAAAAAAAAATAAATAAATAAAGCCTTTAGGTGTTGCAAAAACTTTACACTCAATGTTTCGGATTTCTTTTGTTTGGAAAAAGGTTGTCGAATAAAATAGTCTGATTGTGACACCTACGCGAAATGTCGAGCAGAAAGTACGGTATTTTATAATGCGAGTAATAATTGTGTAAAATAAACAATGTTTCTTTGATAAGTTTTTCACAAAGTAACCACCTATGTGGCGTTGATACCATATCCTGCAAGAATCACACTTTTTTTATAAATTTACAACATAATTTGGTTAAAAGTGTCGTGATGACCAGATACCATCATTACATACATAATTTCGGGAATCCTTCTGGACTTTTAAGTAATATAAAAAGAGAAATTGTAGGCACCTAATCCGCGTTTGTGATTGGGTTTCCAAGAAAAATGTATGTAAATGGAATCGGTAGGACCCATTCGTAAAGTTCAATGTGGGCTACAACTTCAGATTTTATGTTTATAATTTTTATTTGTCTTATAATTATTAATTCTCATCAACATTATTTACACTGACATTAATTCTATATCCTCTAAGTGGCGATAACTTAAATTGAAAACAATAATTTGAATAGACTTGACTTCAAAGTCATGTCTATTATTCACTCAAACGAATGCTGATTGTTGATAAAGAAATTTGAATTTAAACACCTGAAAGAAATAAATAGTATTTTACTTTGAAGTGATATTTCAGAAGTCAGAACAACTACATAATATGTTAAATAATAAATTTCACATTATTACACAACGAAACGCTTTCGTCGATAAGATACTTTTAATTAAAAATACCTCCTCCGTCCATATACATAATGAAGACAGCGGCAAAGCCTAGCTACCTTTAATATCAGCTCGTTATTAATATGATATATTGGCCGACATTTTGTGGGGTTTTAATTTAAAATAAGGTCGGTCACGCGAGTGTCGGCTATACATGGTGATGCGACGAACCGATACGAATTATGACTAGGTGCGATGACAAGGCTCTGAAAGTGGCTTCTTTCAGATTAAATTATGTAAGACACCCCTTTTTTGATTACGATTTCTTTTGTTTTTTTTGTCTGTCAAATGAGTTTTGATATTGGAGACTGCCGTATGTTGTCAGAAGTCCAACTTAGCCGAAAACATTATCCCCCGTATATATAGTCAAGTTAAAGTAATTACTTTAGATTAAGCTATTACTTGTGAATATTTTTTTATGCAATAGACAAGAATTTAAAAGTAGTAAGAACCGCCAAAGTAAGCAAAGCATAGAATTATAACATTTTACAGTTCTAACTTCAACCAATTACCGAACTACACAATAAAAATCGTATCTTAAAAAATTACATTTACTTAAGTAAACACTTTGACTTGTTTATAGATACGGGTGTAAGACTTACAAGCGCAGAACTAGACAGAAGGAATTAATAAAATGCTTCATCATCAGCCTACAACAGTCCACTGCTGGACATAAGCCTCTTCAAAGATTCTCGGCTACTCTCACCTAGTTGCTACCAGCCATCCTGCAAAAATCGTTTCTCCACCGAGCCTGAGGGCGTCCCACTTTAAACTTGCCGATTCTAAACAAAATGCTCATTAACTTGTAATTAAATACATAGGTACTTTAATAGCATTATAATAAGGCACGTTTATACCTACATGTTTAATTTCAGCTCGATTAAAAAGACTATCTGACAAGCAATGATTTAAATTGTTAGATTAGTTCTCACTGTACTAATATGATAAATCAAATGTCTTTGCCAACGAAATGAAAACGTGAACATCTTTGGACTTGGATTTAGTTCTCTGTTGACCCATAAAATGAACCCTGTATAACGAGCTGGTGGTGAACTCCACGTCCAAAGCGCGTATTTTACGTATGGTAAACCAAACATATTAGTTGTAATGCTACTTCAAATAATTTTCTAAGTAATCATGTGGTTTTAGTGAGGTAGAAATCGCACACTCCCCGGTCTTATCTCAAAAGACCGGTCGCCTTTTGACTGTTTCCCCCCGAGAACAAAACAAAAAAAAGGTACGGGTTGACAATTTCAACACTGGATCTCCCAGTACCTAGCAGAATCCACCAAACCTCCGGTCGAACGCGTATTTTTTCAAGCCCTGCTAATACGCGAGCCGGTTAAGGCGCAATGGTTCGCATTTATATCATGCTCTAACCATAAGCATTGGGGTAATTGAAACATGTATCGTATACCGCTTAGGCGCGGCAAATTTAAATAGGCAGACAGAAAGGTGTTTGTAATTTGTCGTTATTAAATTTTAGTATGGGAATGTGGTTAAAGGATGTTGGGCAATGTTGCACTGGTAATGTCCCGTTTGGTTGTGTTTAATATTTTAAGACTTTCCTTAAAAATTTGTTCTTTTTTTAGAAATATATATTTATCTAATATATATTTTATAGATTTGTTTTTGGAAAAAGAGATTTTATTAATTGTGATACGCTTATACTGAAAACCGACCCACTATAGATAGGAAAAAATATTTGAGTGTATGTTTCATGGTGAATCTAAAATGCTATCAATATCTAGTCAGTTGGGAAACTGATTGAAAAATTCCTGATCGAAACTCAAAGTCACTTTCTCCGCCGAGGAAATCGAATGCAGGACCTCAGACTCAGTAGTAGCACCTGCGACCACTTGACTAGACGAACGAGGAAGCCTTAAGCCGATTTTGAAGAGACTTTTACTGGCAGAAAGCTGATATAGTAAGGAGTAACATAAGCTACTTTTATTTTAGGAAAAGGATGCGGTGCAAACAAATTAAAACCCTTGAAATTTCTTACAAAATCCGATTCAAATTTGGAATGAAACGGAAAAGGATCGCGGGCAACAGCTAGTTTGAAATAAATTCTTTCGATTTTGAAATGAAGACTGCTCTTTAACGCGAACTAATCTAATACACAACTCAACCAACCATCTCGAACGTCAAGGAAAAATGTCGTAAGTACCACATACGTCATTTACATTTATAACATGATGTTATTTATTTAAATAAGATACAGATTGATGGCTCCTCTTATAAGTGGTTTTTGCTAGCTATGGATAATTGAGTTTTTTATGTCCTACAATTACTTGATGCGTTGTCAATGACAAACTGCAGGCGTGAATAAATTCTGTGTGAATAATTCATTAATTACGCTATGTAGGGTAATTGTGTACATGGGTTAGCTAGGTCTCAGTTTTTTTTTAACGTGTTACTATTGCTTGCTTTGATCTACTTTATCTAAACTATTCTAAGAGGGCCTTATAATGATATCGTGGAAAAAAGTATTTTATGTTGCACTCATTAGCAATTAATGTATTTTGCTCAGTTAGGTAATCGTACTTCCTTTATGAATACCGTCTATTGCTAGATCAATATTCTGCTCAAGTTTTTTTGTAACTTCACCTCTGTGTAAGTGTTCATTCGTCTATTATATTCGTATATTATAAAAAGGTAAAATTTGTTTGTAAGTTTGTATGTATGAAGTAATCTTCGGAACTGCTGATCCGATTACGAAATTTTTTTCACTAACGGGAAGCTTTATTATTCCCCGAGTGTTATAGGCTACATAACGTACCCATGGGATAATTCCCGTGAATAACGCGCAAAGGCTAGTATTTAATATTTGTTACTCACAACAAATTGTGAGTAACAGTACCACTGAAGTAACATCAAGTCTTTCATGCACCGAACTATTGAAGCACCGCTTTTATTAAAGCACTCCATCTGTATAAAAAAAACAGCTCACTCAAAATAACATTCATCCTTAACTCCTTGCTGACATCTCAAAAAACTCGTAAACCGCGTATAATAACCCCATTGAAAATCACAAGACGAACCGATACCGTTTATTTTGGGTAAAAAGCCGCTATTTGTCAAAGGTCACATGAGCACTGAACGTTTTTGATGTGGCATCGTAAAAAAATGCGAATTAAGTGATTACCATCGCGGACTTACTGAAAACCATCGTGTGCTCGTAAACACTGCGCTGTACTTAAGGGTAGGTTGAAAAGAATAAGTAAAAATATATTAATAATTCATTTATTTCAGACAAAGTCCATACATTATTTATAAAAAAATAAAATAATATAAAACACATGTACAATAAAATAATCAATAAAAAATAAATTAAACAGAATTAAATAATGTTAAGAAATGTAATTAAATTCAATATAAATTAAAATAAAACACATTAAAATAATGCACATTAAACAAAATTCAATCAATACACAATATAATCATACACACGTCAAATAATACGCGGAGAGGCGCTAACATGAAGCTGCATCCACCTCTGTATCAGGGATAGGTCCCACCGCTGGGACAATACATATACTATAATTATGTTACCAACAATTTTTGTCTGCGTCTTCACCCTCGTGGTGATTGAGAACATGCTTCCGAAAGTATCCAGGTCTCGGTCTACGTGAGTGCCAAATTTATTAAAAATCCGTTCAGTTGTGTGTGTTGTGTGTTCGCTTTGTTAACGACGGGCGGAGGTACTCTTGTAATTTCAGTGTTGTTATGCATAATTTGTGTTCAACGACTACCAATTATTAGAATTGAATAGAAATAATATTTATTTACTTTATTTCAAGAAAATAAATTACAATATAATTATAAACTAAAAGTCATTTATTTCAGACAAAAACTCCATAAGCAAGACAAGTAACAAAGATTTTGCTTATAAAAAAGCAAAGCTGGTGGGTTACCATGATCTGTTAGTGCAGGTATGTTTTAGTACTATTCCGATAGTGGGAAAGTGACAGCGCTAGACAGCTGTCTAGCGCCATCTCTCGTCATAGTAACGCCCCTGTGGACATGTTGCAAAATAAAGATGTTTATTTACCACTGATGACCAAAGATGTTTACTAACCCATATGGATGTTACTTATTAAAGATTATTTAATTATTTATATTTATTTATTTGATTACCATAATTGATTTTGTGCTTTTATACGTGGTCGATTTATTCCAAAATAACGTAATTTTTTGAAACAATTTCATTATCCGATTCTGAACTAATACCAACGATGAATACATTAAAGAAAAAATCTGCCACCGAGATTCATGACTCAAAATGCATATATTCTTGCCCTTAATACAAAACCCCGCCGTACTTAAAACAATATCCATCATAAACGTTTAGTTTTACACTCACATTATTACCTTATCTTTATTAACACTCAAAAAGTCGTAAACTCATCCAAAATTATATGCTGAATGTCCGTAATGTCATTTTTATTTTTACATTTTTGACATTTACAGCCATCGCCATGGACGGCGATTGTCAATTCTTATTATTTTATCGGGTTTATACAATATTCAATACCGAAATATTGTAAGATGTTTTTTTTTTATGAAAATGTAATATTATTGGAACTTTGTGTGATTTTGTTTTGTAAAAAGTGGTTTGTGTTATTTCTTGAGTGATGAAACTTAAATAAATTGAATAAATGAGGGACTTGGGGTGGAAGATCACTGATCTTGAAATGTAAACCAGCTGAAATGCAAATATGCATATTATGTTTCATAAAACATATTATAACGCCTGTTATCCCTCAAAGGTAAGGCAGAGGTGTACCAAATAGTAGGTACACCCACATTTCGCCAGTTCTGTTTAAGTCGCGTGTTACAGAGGGCGAGCCTATTACCATCAACCGGGTACAAATCCAGACTCCAGGCTGCTATTGAGAAATTGAACCCAAAACTATCTAATCCTAGGTTCAATTCAACTCAGCAGTCGGTCTCACAACCGCTAAACCAACGGGCCAGTAAGTACTTCAAAATAAATCCATATATTTGGCATCTTTAACTCTCCCTACAAATTCTCCCACCCAACTTAAGAAACGAATACTTTTACCTACTAAATTAGAACTTACACAGGCGACATAATCCTATCGGAGACCCAAACGAATTCCCACATATATCCCATTAAGAGTAAGCTGATAGCTATGCCTGTGCCCATTGCAATTGCTTCTAGGCACGCTATAGTCCCATGGGTCATTTTGTATTAGACCAGGTTCACATACCATGTGTGTACAGATGCTGTAAGTTCAAATAAGATTATGTGTAGAATATCGTAATTTTTGCGTTGACTTTTATTACGGGTTAGTTTCTTGGTATAAAACTTGGTAGTAATATCTCCTGAGTTAGGAACAAAGATATTCAAATATATACGAGCGATTTGGCTATGAATCACAATTTTGGTAACAATAGTTTTTCCCTTTTTTTTTTCTAAAAACGAAAAACGTGTGTCCTCCCGTTCGTCTCGTATCGTCTTTTTTTACGATCAATCTTTTTTTTGACGGTGGCAATGCTTACGGACAGGTCTTAAATCACGTTACGTCTTTTAAAAATCAGGTACGTCAAAAAACACGTGTCGTGACTCTTTCGTCTAATTTGAAACATTTAAGAAAAATGTATAAAGTTGCAGTCGATAGAATATGTCGACGCTGAATCAAAAGTGTCAACTCATACAAATGTTTGTGTGTTAAAATTTTTCTTTAGGCGTCACGTTTGTCACTAATACATTGTTTTTTTTTATTTCGGCGTTCTATTCATCACCTACATCTGAAATCGACGATTTCCGACCGATCCGATTCCGATTCGGATTTCTATTTTTGACGATTGATTTTTAGATTGAACCAACTAGGACATAGCCCTCCTTTCTACCACAGGAACAGTGAGCCATAATCCAACACGGAGGATGAGTGGGAACAATATGGTGGATGTTATACTATTATTGTTGGACTGGTTTGTTGGTCTCGTGGTCGCAACCACGACTGCTGAGCATGAGGTCGTGGGGTTCGATTCCCAGGTCGGGCAACGTGTTATTGGTTTTTCTACATCAGAAACTTCTCAGTATCAGCCACGGAGTCTAGATTTGTGCCCGGTTGATGGCAATAGGCTCGCCCCCTATTACATCGGACTTAAACATAACTGGCAAAATGTGGGTGTACTAATGGGTACACCTCTGCATAACTCTGATGTTATGCCATGTCATGCCATGTTATGTTATGTTAAAAAACAAAAGCCTACTAATTCCGCCATAATTTTCCAACAAACAAAAATATTAATCGGTATACTTTTACAGCTACTGATCTACTACGGTTCCCACGACGAGATATTAACAAGAACAGTATTCCAGTAGTCACGGCGCGGTGTTAGCGCCCCCGGCGGTGCTCGCGCACGCCTCCGAACTAATTGATAGCTTCAAATTGAGATATTTACACACTAATACTAGTCGTTTAAGGCTTTTAGTTGCTGTGAATTAATTACGACAGCAAGCGATTAGACGTAAGAGAGAGCGACCTAGATTTTAAAAATTGCTAGATATTAGCAACGGTTTTGATGGAAAGATTGTGTTTACAATAATTTTAATAGCTAAGTACAGTTACACCAGATAAAGTTTGCGCTTCGGTAATTTTCGTCTTTTATCAAAAATCGAGCGACAGAATTTCCCTCACAGAGACCAAGTTTTTAAGTTTTGTACTGCTGTATTTTGCAGTACTGCGTAATAATTCTGCGTTGATATGATTTTTTTTTCTCTGCCGCGGGATCCACTGATTGAAGCTCGTCATATTTTCTTCTACTCCATTTTCAAAACTTAAAGTTATTGAAATTGTTTCGAATTGTTAACCTGTGACTTTCAAACGTAGTTGGAACCATTCTACATATATTAGGCCAACCATCCCGCGTTGTTATTTCTGATAGATAGGCGATAATTGCTGAAGCGTATACTTTTCTTGGTATACCTGCAATATGGATGAGGAAAATATTCGCATTTAATAATTGTTGTCTTCTCTTTTTTTCTCTTGTAGTAAAAAAATACATTTGTGTTAATAATGTCACCAAAAATTATTTAAAAATACACACATAGGTTACCTACCAATTTATTATACACTCAATTATTTCATATTATATAGGTACATAATAATGAATAATGATGTGTTACAATAATATTTGACTAGTTCGCTTTAAAGGAACCGCTAAGCTCTTTTAAGTTAGACAAATTAGTTAATTTTTAATGTTTATTATATGAATTGGACATGTAGTCATATTTCTTAGAATCATTAGTAATTTTCTTATATGTCACTGTAGGTATGCGTGTTATAAAAGTCGAAAGGTAAGGTTGGGCTTAACTGTATGATTTAAACCTGTGCCATATAGCAACGAAGGTGTAAATTAGATAATAGAATTACATTAATATATTTAAGGAACCGTAATACCGTGGTAGAACAGAATGAATAGGGGGGCCCCGGTGGAGGGTTGTGAATCGAGAAAAAACTAAAAAAAAAAGAGATTTTAATGTTGAATTCACATGTTATGTTACCATCAAGCTCTCTATTTTACTAACTGAGTTACATAACATAACATCACGCTTGTAATCCCGAGATATGTGATGAAACGTTTTGATTGAAACTACACACATTGTTACATGATTGGAGTGCAGGTCACGGTTGAAACTGATATAAGAAAAATATGGTCTGACTCCTGCACTCGTAATAATTGCAAACTTAGTCATATTTATTCACTCATTGCAAAAAAGTACACTTAATTGTCTTACTGTCAAAACAATATTTACTCTGCACTCAAAACCGATAAAATGGGTTAGTAAAATATTGTATTTCCTCAACCCACTTGCAACGCTCACACAATGCATTCAGTGACACACTGTCCAAACGGCAAACCTTAAACACAGTATAAAGATTGCCAGTGTATCAGGCAACAAGGCTGTTTTTTTAAATCTGAACGTAACATCTTATTATGTTGTTCTATACACATGCCCGAACTGAGACATAAAAAACCCTGACTTACTCATGAAGTCATGAGTAACCTGTTACCTGAAACATGCTTAGAATTCCTGGTAATGCTTTGTATATGTGTGTGACCTGATTCTGACCATTTGTTCTTCATTGATATATTGTATGTTAAAACTATAATCAACTGTGCCTTTAGCCTGACATCCCAGTGTTTCGATATGCAAATATTCTGGCCAAAATTTCACAATCGAAAATTACGTGTAGAATATTTATGGCTCAATTTTGTTAAGAGTACAATGCGATGAATTTCGGTTGTCGGGGACCGAAACATTCGAAGTATGAAGCAGTGTTCCGTGGGACTCCCACTTTAATTACTGACGCAGTTTTTTTAGCACAACCGGTGCATCTCGGACCATTTATGCGAATACATTTGTTATTTACGAGCAGTACTTTTTGGGATGTCACCATTTATAGCAAGGAGAACGGTTCGTACGGTCCGATATGTGATATGTTGGCTGATACTTCTTTTTTTTTGGATGATCTCTTTTTGTTTGGTTTATTTATCTCAATTGGTTTTGCAAGTGATAATTTTGAACGAAGAATAAAGTTCGATAGTGATGTATTTATTATCTATATCAATTGTGTGAAATAAATGAAACTTTGTATCGGTATGCAAAATTTCCTATAGTTTTACCTTCTGAGTATAATTTACTTGCAAAATAATTCGATATGATATTTTTTTTCTACAATACAAGAAGTGTCATTGAAAGAAAAATTTAAGGCTTTAGGCTATTGATATAGAGGACATATTTGTGCAAATATTTTCTATTTGTCCGCGACCAAAATACCGCCTTTATAAATAGCTTACAAAATACACTATTTGTAATATTTAACCGGTGCTTAATAAATTAGACTTAGCCTAGAAAAAAACAAGTTTATAAGAAAATTTTGCTTATTGTTATAAAACTACAAAAAAAACAGCTTAAAAACGATGACAAGGGAATTATTTATACATGTTAGTGTAATATATAAACATATACATAATCACCATACATTATCGTTACTATAAAATATCTCATATTATGGTAATTGTGTTAAAATTTATGGGATATATTAAGTGAGGTAACAAAGGTTGACTGAGTTCCATGTCATTCATACCACATTATAAATTCACGGAAGACTTGAGTTTATAACAAGTACTTATCAATAGAAATTATGTTTTAGACACATTATACTTAAGTCTCCGGCCCTTATCCCAATTTATTTGGGGTCAGTGCAGCATGTCTTCTTCTTTCATACTTCTCTATTACTCGTCATCTCATCAGACACCTCCTTTCTAACCATATCATCCTTCACACAGTTCATCGATCGTTTCTTTGGTCTTCCTCTACTCTTATACCCAATTATGTTTTAGACACATTAATTGTTAGGTTCCATATAATTATTTTAGCGAATACATTGCTTACAACATATTAAAAAAGTGTTAAACTACATATTACAGTTGTTTATTTACGCCATACTTTTTAGTTTGGTCTAGCAACGTTAGAGGGTACTCAAAAGTTTTCAAAGCTTTCAGAAAGATTTTGACGTGTCAGTTTAGTTATCAATAAAGTTATTGTGTCTAGCTACAAAAAAAAAGAAATATTTTACCCTTTTTAGTTATCGTATCACACACAAATCCTTGTCAAGTATCAATTTCGCAATTACTTTTACTTGGATGACATATTTTTTCCAGCTATTTTGATTTAAAAACAAACTGCTGCACCAATTTTAATGAAATTTCTATGGGACCAATCGGAAAGTATATCCTTTCAGATAAAAGAAGATTTTTTCAAATCGGTTCGTAAATGACGAATATATGAGAACCTCCTCCTTTTTTTGAAGTCGGTTAAAAAGCGGTAATAGCTCTAAAATGTACTAAACTAAGAATCCAAAATAAGTACTGAACCCATAATCCATTTCCCAAGTCCATCTCGATAGTTTAAAACTCCGTTAAATTTTCCACAAAACGCGGCTTGCCCTTTAACAGCGAAAAAAAATTAAGCTTTCAAAAGCGATTTACCACAAAAAGTCGCCGACGACATTCTTCCTTACAACTCTCTCTATAAATACAACATGTAATCGTCGCATCGGCAATCGAATCGTTCATTTATTCGAGTAAACTCGAGTCGGCGGCCAATGATTTATTGCTTCGACACGTGGTTTTTGCCCTCTACAGTGCTTACGGAAACAATTTCGAATCATTTATACCGACCGCCCGAACGGCAACCGAAAATGGCGACGGCTACCTTCTGGTTTTCGTGTTTCACCTTAATTTCGGGAAAAATGGTAGGTTTTTTTTTAAAAGGATGATGGCCAAATTTCGTATGAGTCTTACTGTTAGATTTTTATTGACGTAGTATTTAAATTTTGTTAAATAAGAACAGAATTAAAATATTTTCAAATATAATTATTATGATTAGTATGTATGTGTGTGTATGTTCTGTCAATAAAGTTACAAAACCACAGATGAAAATAAAAATTACTGAAACCTAAAATATTAAATTATGGCAACAATAAATACTTATCTTGCTGGAACTGAAAACTATGCATTTTGCTGTATTTTGTCAAAGATTACAAGTGTTTATTTCAGTTTTCCGCAACTTTTTGCCCTAGTATGAAGCAAATTACTAATTATAAGCAACTATTAGACACAAATTTCAATTCTATTGGTCCAGGTTTCATGGAACATTGCCCATTGTCCTTTGGAACTGAAGATGAGAAATTGAAATCGACGAGGTTTTTTAACGCGTCCCGCTTGTCGCTTCGTAACGGTACTTTGTTATAATTGATAATTCATTTTTTTTTTTGTTTTATGTTGGTCGAATTTGTACTTGGTCCGGTTCTCGTTTTGGGATCGTGTGATGCCACGCAGTTTCATGATTTGGCTGGTATTATTTTTTTTAGTCTTTGAGTTTTATTTTGTAGACATTTATTATATTTTAACCCTTCGGGGATTACAGGCGTGTTTTATGCATTTATCTTATTTACCTTTCGTTTCAAACTCGCCTCGTTTCATCGTTGGATAGTGATCACAAGCGTGACTGCTGATCATGAGGTCCTGAGTTCGTTTCTAAGCTCGGGCATAGTGTAATTGGGTTTTTGCTTTAGGAATTTCTTTACAGATTATAAATTTCTGCCATGGGCCCGTCACTGATAGGTAACTAGAACTGTCTATTTTTACTAGTATGCGCGTCATCTACATCCTGACAGCTGCAGTCTAACAGCGACCTTATTGTGGTCCAGTAGTAACTTTTTTTTCCAGATTTGGAAATTTGTAATGGATTTCCACCGTTCGACATAACTTTAGAAATCTGTATTATTAGAGCACACCTCTGCCTAACCCTTCAGGGATTACTGACGTCGTGTTATGTTATGTTTCAAACACGCCCTGTTATTTTAATTGAAACTGTTTTCATAAAAGTCAAATAACATCACTGCCATTGAAAACGACATTTTATTTTATATCGCAAAATTTTCTTCGAAAGATCTTTCCCACACATTGTTTTCACTACCCCAATTTTTATCCATAACTATAAAGCAAGCGGCAACACTGTGCGAATACCTATCATAACTTATCTCTCCCGCGCACGTTCAGCGCTGACTGACTGCGTCATAAAAGTTTACGAGGATCGAACTGCACAGTGGGCCGCCCGTTTCGTCCGGGCACAAAAAAACTGGAGCACGGAACCTCATGAAAATTAATAAGCATTTCAACAGAAACCATCGGTTCAACGTTTTTGGTTTTAAGGTATTTTTTCGCGATGGCAATTTGTCTTGTTTTAATTGGATATTTTTGGCAGACTTTATTATAAGAGAATAACTAGTTTGTCTCGGGCATCGTGAATATATTTGGAGAAAAAGGGCAATTTTGCGGCATCTTTTGGGTACGGAGATTTTACAAAAGGGCACCTCGTTCAATTACTCTTAAGTTTATTAAATTGAAATGGATTACAGGAACTATTAACATCATAGAAGATGTACTAAAATAAAAATAGGAATCTGTGGAGATTTACAAATTGTTCACAGTACACTGTTATGCGTTTTTTTTTTTAAATAAAATGCCACCGTGATCCAGAAATTACTTTACACTTTAAAAAGATACACCTACTATAATTTATACAGGGTGTAACGGAAACCGAAACAAAAACGGTTACCTACAAAAAAAAATCGACGCTAAAACGGTTACTAAATTTATCATCGGTAATTAAAAAAAAAACTTTTCCATACATTTCAGAATGTATGGCGACGACGATGATTAATTTTCTATGTTCAGATTGAGGGACTGAATACGTGGTAACCATTTTAACTTCGGTGTCCCTTACACCTTGCATAATATATATTATTATATCTGTTATAAAGGCTAGTTTATTTCTCACATAGTACATTTCTTGATACCAAATAATCTATCCTTACACAGATCCTAACACCGGTATCTACAATCAAGTCAAAGTAATTATTCGAGCTTAATGTGCATTTTTTTTAATGCAATAGACAAGAATTTAAACGAAGTAAGAACCGTCAAAAAAAACAAAGCTTAAGAAAGTCTAACTTTTTATAATTCTAACTTCAAACAATTACTAAACTACATAATAAAAATCGTATCTTAAAAAATTACATTTACTCAAGTAAACACTTAGAATTGTTTATAGATGCGGGTGTTAGACCTGCTCTGCTCTCACGATATTTCAGTTCGGTCCAGATTTATAATATAAAGTTGAATAATCCTAGAAAATGTAGGAAGTTTGTCAGTAAACCTTGTATTTATGTGTAGCGCGTAACCTAAGTTGACTTATTGTTGCACTATTTCATAGCACTTTATGACTGTATTTGCCCTCATCCATTTAGTCTGGGAGAATGTAAGGGTTATTTGATATTCATGTTGGGCACAAAAATATGAAGACTTGGTATATTTAAAGGCAATAAATCCTTTTTAGTAACCACTTATTTATTTTACAGATGTTCATTGTTTTTTTTTTCAGAAAAGTTACGAGGTTTCTCTTCGGCTCCATAGAATTTATTTTTTATGAAATGCGTTTAAGAATATAAGTGCATCATAGGCAGCTTTAGACAGAAATAATTAGAGAATAAGGAAGCTTCTGTCCTGTAGTGAGACATCACAGGCTTTTAATATTAAAAGCGGTGTCTATAAACCAGATGATTCAGAATAAGCTCCAAAAATAACATGAGACAAAACATTTAAAAACAATTACAATCCTTTCCACCTCTCTCAAAAACCAGTGCAAACTCAACACGTAATAAAAAGAAAATCTCGTCCCCGTCCAAAAAACCAAACGGACAATGCCGCCGGACACAATTAATTAAACAATTAATCTGCTAATTGGCATATGATTTGCTTTTTGTAGCGTTTATGTCAATTTGTACGAATCTGGATCGCTCGGCCGCTTTTGCCTTATAAGATTAATTTGTACGTGCCTAAGAACTTGTTTTGTGGGGGAAATACCTTTGCAACCGTTTTAAGTTTAAGTGACGTAAGTTTTGAACTTATTTTTGTTATGTGGAGTTGTGAAACGGAATGGTTCGAATAGTGCTGTGGTGTTTTTATAAAGGCATGTCTTAAATTTATCTCCATATAATTTCCATTTTGATTTCGTAAAATTATTAATCTTAAATTGAGCGTCTTTTTGTGATCCCCAAATAATCCCCTGGTTACTGAGCTGCAGAACTGAGGCCCAGTTAACAACTATACCAACAGAAAAGTGACTTATTTAAAACGATGATCATCACAAGATCACTAAGTTTTTAGAAGATCAAATCAAATTTGATTTCATGCTTTTCTGGTATTCCTTCTAAAAAATATTAGCTTTTTGTTTTGATGTGTAAAAAGTGTAGGTAGGCGTACACTCGTAGCATAATTAACACCTGTATTCCCGGAAAAAAAATGGGCAAGGCATATCGAGTTACAGCCCGTTCGTTCACACGACGACGATTCGTGTTTTTTAAAGTATCGTCTTTTTTCACGATCCGTCATTTTGTTTTGACGGCGGAAATGCTTTTTAAATGCCCGTGTTCACACGCATCACAAATCGGGAAAAATGACGGACACGTCTCAAATCACGTAACGTCTTTTAATACAGGTACGTCAAAAAACACGGATCGTGTTTTTTGACGGAACGCTGATGCGTTCGCTCCTGAAAAATCACGGAACTAATGTTAACAACAATTCGTTCTTTTTGCCGGATCGTGATAAAACACGATTCCGTATGCAATGTGAACGTCCATCCGTCATGACGTATCGTCAATGACGGAAGCCGTGTGCATGAGCCGTAAACGTCAGCTATAATAAGTCGTATAATAAGTCGTAGAACATATTATTTGACCGAAACCACAGTGAAAGCCTACGTTGAGATCGTCGCCGTTTACCGTTTAAATATTAATTTATCTTCCACGCAAAGGTACCTTCCAAAACACACGAGTACCTATAGTCAATCGATTTCAAAACTGCAACAACGATGACAATCATTTTGGCATCCGACGCCGCCTTAATCAGTAAGTTGAGAAAATCTGCCGAATCATAAAAGTATTTTATCAATGATCTGCCCTGCGCCCAAATATCGTCGGGGTCCTGTATTGATTGCAATCAGTCATCTCCTGTGTGTACTGCCGATGACAGTCGTTATAATGTCACGATTTTAATATCCGTATTTAACTAACTACAAAACAAAAAAGCCTGCGAAAATCGGTTTTTCATTAAACATTTATCAATTAACTAGCTTATGCCCGCGACTTCACCCTCGTGGAATTCAGTTAGTGTCCCACGGGATCGTACTACCGGGATAAGATGAACTATCTGTATGCCAAGTTTCATCCAAATCCGTTCAGTAGTTTTTCCATGAAAGAGTAACAAACATCCATACATATAAACTAACATAATATTAGTAAGGATAACCTTCGCACACTTTATCTGGTAAAGATCCACAAGAAATCAAATAGGATAATCGAAAAAGTAGTTTAGTTTTGTATGCTGTATTTCTAGCTTTTTTGAACAATAATGATCACATTATTTCTATGAACCCTGAAGAAGGCAGGCATCAATAGGTAAATAACCTTAACAGGTAGAATGTCTATTTTGACAAAAAATTTGTTCCGGTGCCAATTATATCTAGTAAGCACCAATTTGTGGCCAATCATTATAGATTATGATTCAAAATGATTTGCCAAAAATCACACACAAAGCTAATGAATCAATCACATAGAATAAAAAAAAACATCATCTACATCATAGATCAAAACTCCTCATATAGCAAAACATTGAACTTCCACACCTCCGCCCACTTCAAGGAACAGGTACAGGTGTCATCATCATCTGCCTAGCCTTTTCCAACATGTTGGGGTTGGCTTCCAGTCTAACCGCATCTGAATACCAGTATTTTACATGGAGCGGCTGCCTATCTGATCTCCACAACCCAATTTGTACTGGGTAATACGATATCCCTTGGTAAGACTGGTTATCAGACTTTCGGGCTACTGACTACTTGTAACGATGTCAAAGATCTAAAAATGACAGCTGGGACCAACAGCATAATGTGCTTTCCGAGGCACGGATGAAACTGGGTATGTAATGTAAATGTCAGATACAGGTGTAATATTACCAATGTCGCAATAAAAAATCCACCAAAAAAAAACATTTCTCTTCAAAAAATGGCGCCCGTCCGCGACAGTACATCCACCGTCATTTTTCGGTTGCAAATCATGAACGAAATTGATGAGCTTCCTCCATCAGATAGCACTAACAAGCAGTAGCAGATGCTTACGTGTGATACAGCCGATGACGTCATTGGGTGAGGCTTAGAAACGAGAGTACGGATGTATGAGCAAAAATGTGAATTTGATTCGGGTGAAGATTTGGATGTACTTTCTTGGAGATGACAATATTATGTGAAGTTTGATAAAATTCACTAAACTTGTGAACATCATGCCTGTAATCCCCGAAGGGTTAGGCAGAGGTGTACCTAATAGTACACACACATTTCGCCAGTTCTGTTTTAAAGTCCCATATAATAGGCGAACCTATTGCCATCAACTGGGCACAAATCCTGACTATGTGGCTGCTAATGAGAAGTTCCTGATGGAAAAACCCAAATAACACTTTACGCGACCCGGGAATCAAACCCAAGATCTCATGCACAGCAGCCTCACTTGCGACCCCTCGACCCACGAGGCAGTCCAGCAGTTCTAAAGCAGGCAGTGGTGAACTTACGATGTTTTTAAGTGGTCATGTCTTGCCGGGCGACCAGCCCTAAAATAATTGCCAGCTAAGCAAAAGTACCTGCAGGAAACCCTTGCTGAGGTTCTTCGCCCCGTGCTTCGGAACATTGGTCCCAGGTGTCATGTATGGATCTATGATTGTCGGGGTTACGAGTGGCCTGGGAGAGCCCCATGTCCAGCAGTGGAGTGCTATAGACTTAGTTGATTGTCTGTAACAATAAGCTTGAAAACAAACAACTATTCATGAAAAAAAAATACACACTTATTTACTACTGAGTTCTCTGACGGTCGACCACTTTTCAACCTTATTACTTAGGACATAAGGGTGAAAGGTGGCGATTTTTGACAGCACCCATCTTCAAACTGACATCATCATTATTCTCCAACGTTCCTACATAAAAGCACAGAACATGCTTGCTAAGCTTTAAGCCAAAGATAGACGAAGCACGGTGTAGTAGCATTGCGTGCTTGCATCAATATCGCTTGTGCGCTGTGCCGGCGAAAATTAAGTCGGCAGCGAGCGTGCGCAGGCGCTGCGGGGGTTGCCAACATTTTTACGTTTTTGGTGAAAAAGAATTGGAATAAAAAAATATTCATGTAGGTTGGCCGTTATCTCGTGATCTTTTGGGGCTGTCTTTATGGGATTAAAATACGTGTGACTAAAATATCATGCTAGCTACTTAACCATACAAATGTATGTAGATCATAACGGGTATTGATAGGACTCGAAGGCGAAAATTTCAAAAACGTGCAAATGAAGCTGTAAACCACTTTCGAGGATGAGTTTTCAGCAATTATTTCTTAGTGGTCACTTTCGTTATGTAATGCACTCTTTAGCAAACATGCCTTGGTTTAGACTGTGTGTTGTCTATCAAAGAAAATCATCATCATCTTTCTGCCCTTGTCCCATTCTACTTGGGGTCGGCGCAACACGTTTTCTTCTTCCATTGTGCCTATCAGGCGTCACAGCATCATTTGCTCTTTTATCTTTCAAATCATTCCTCACACAATCTATCAACGAGTGTATGTACAAATATTGCAGCATCAGTACTTATCCTCCGTACGTGACGCTATTTCTTCCCAACAAAACGTTATGGACCCCTGGTTCGTAGCACAGGAGCGGCGATCAACAAAGGGCACGAAGCGAGCACGACTTGACTCCACACAACCTGTGTTTTTGCTTCTTGTTTATTGTTTTTATCACTACTACTATGCCGTTGCGTAATTGTTAATAAATAAAAAATGTTTTGCAATATGACACGGTGAAGCAAAAAGTTTAGATGGATTGAATTGAAAAAGAATGGACACGTTGCAGTTGGTAGCGAAAATGACAAAGGCAAGACAAAGATTTTTTATAAACACAACACATATAATATTTTTTTATACTTAGCTCGCTACTGAAATGTCCTACTGGAAACATCAATTACCTACACTGCCCGACCCGGAAAATGAACCCATGTACCAATACTAAGCAGCGATTGCAACTAGTGACCAGTAAGCCATGTCCGTAGTCTGTGTCCAAAAGTTTTGGAATTCTCTTAATTGAAATCCGTCATTACGATTTTCCGTTGGCACTACACTACAAACTAGATGGTAACAATGCAAGGCATGATTGTTCGGTGATATCCTATTTTGACAATTTTTAGTAAGTTGCTTCATTCGTATGTAGAATTCCAACACAACACTATCAAGCCATCATCGTGAATGAATCAAGACCACGTATTTTTGGCACAAGTGTAATGTCTTGTGTCAATGATTCTCATTCATATCTAATTAGATTAGCTTCGACGTTAACTTTGCCACATTGGGAACTTAAGACCTTATTTAAATGAAGACTATACAAAAGTACCTACACTCAACGCAGGTGCGTTCACAAAGTAAACAGATTTTACTAAATATCCAAGATAAAGTTGTACACAGCTTAGGAAAACATTGGAATTACAACACTGAGGTCAAACAAACAACATGATGGCATGACCTCCGCAGTTGAGATGTTACGATGTTGGTAAATATTATTGTGGCTATTCTTAATTGAGTTAAATATCAGCTTTAGAAATTGTTATTTTAACAGATGTATGGACGTTAGAAAAATGTTGAGTATGAATGTAGATGGCTATAAGAGTAGAGTAAGACCAAAGAAACGATGGATGGACTGTGTGAAGCTATATATGGCTAGAAAGGAGGTGACTGCTGAGATGACGAGTAATAGAGAAGTATGGAACAAGAAGACATGCTGCGCCGAACCCAAATAAATTGAGATAAGGGCAGACGAGTGATGATGTATGAACGTGGACAGTGCAAAAAGAGAATGTAAGGATCATTGCAGTTGGTATAAGTTTTTAAACTGACATGACCACTAACAATATCATTAACATCCAAATAGGTAGTAAACATGGACAATATTTAGGTTTAAATGTTAATGATTTAGCAGGTGGAATGCATTACCTGCTTCCCCCATGGAAAACAGGCCTGAGAATGTATTTTAATATAACATCACACTTTTATAGTGCAAGTACACATTGGACATTCCAACAAGTGGATAATGGTCATGTTATAGGCACCGCATACAAACCATAGGAAGGAAAGATCTCAGCCTTTTATAAGAATTTTCCCAGAATTTTCTCCATTGCAAGTTGTGAAAATCATGCTTTAGAAATGTCTATTCATTTACAAATACATTTCAATTTGAAACAAATAATTATTACAACTCTCCCCATTCGAAATCATTTGTATTCTATTCTAAGTTCACCGTGCCAAATCGATAATAGGAATCCGATAATCGATTAATGAATTCCATATTACATCAAATGAATTCGATTACGTTTCCCGTTGTGTTCGTAATTTCTCGAGTGACTCATATAATGATGGACGCATGAAAAGGAATATTATTGCGTAGAAAATCGTCGGGCAATGAAGTAAGTGCATCAAGCCATTCTAAGATTCCCGGAACATAAAGTTTTCCGCAAGCTGTAAAGGTTAGGGTTTGATTTATGCGAGCATTCGTGAGATAGAACCATAAAGCTGATATTTTGTAATCTGTGAGAGCAAGAGGCTTGCTGCTAAGTAACAGCAGCAATATGGATCGATCTTCAAAATTATGGCCATCGTTTACAAGGTCAGTTCAAGGATGGGTTACATACCGGAGATTCCTCTGTCTCGGAGAACATATAAGTTCAGCAGTTGGTCCCGCCTGTCTTTTGTAAATATTTGACAGCCGAATAGAAGCCTTAAATTCAGACATCAAATCTTACGAAGTGGTATTATATTAGCCAGTCACTGAGTGGTAGTGGTCAGATAGGCAGACACTCCATGAAAAATAAGTATTCAGCTGCATCTGGTTAGCCTGGAAGCCTACCCAAAATAATTGGCAAAAGGATAGCGAGAAAAGTGTTTGGCAGTTGATTCTTATTACTTTTTATAGCTTTTATTTTCCTAAATTCTGCAGTTTGAAGCTCTTCCTAGTGTGAATGCATAAAACAATGATACTTCTAAATAGCCAAATATCCAGAGCTAAAATGATTCAAATCGATTTTATAAACAACAAAAGTCCGCTTAAAAGAAATCCCATCCTAACTGTGATACTTCATAACAAAACTAAAGTACTGCTACATTTAATCTCACGCAATTATCGCTGTTACACTCATAGTTTTATGATCTATAACAGCCTGCCATAGAGGCTCATACCGTCCATAGCTGTAAAGCAAGGGTACCATCAGTCAATATCTGTAATGAAGACATAGGTGATGACAATGATGTAATTAAGTCCTTTATTCAGCTTTAGATGGATTTTGATTGGTTCGGTAGAGATTAAAGTACACAGATGCTTGGAGTAGACAATTATGCCTATGATGTATTTGCCTCTATGAAAACTGAAGCAGCTCTTGCCAAACTACATAAATCTTTCACTTAATACACAAAAGAATTATGTCGATTTTAAATTTTCTTTCTAATCAAATAGCACACAAAATGAAAAATGAATTTTCTTCATTTTCAGCATCAACATATATAAATCAAAAGCGCCAAATTAAAAGTTTGGTTCTTTTAACGTACCTTATCTGAATGGCGTAGGGCTGGATTTTCATCACGAGTTAACACGACCTCAGCTATTCTTTTTCAAATCGCTAACACTCATGTCAGCGATTGATGAGATGAAGTGTGTAAATTTTCGGCCAAGCATACCATTAGTTATATAGTCTGTCCAACCAATGATTCATCCAAAAAAACATGTCCACCATCAAACATCAATTACACCAGTATAACAGCAAAATAATCCGCTTTAAACATTCCTCACATTGCTAAATAAAATCAATGTGTTTACAAAATCATATCAATCTGACTTATAGAAACTTTAAACTTGCTTTTATTAATGCTTCGTCGCGATTCTATGTAAATCTACAAAGGCACCGCATATTTCAACGCTATTTGACCTGCGACCCTGAATCGTTGGCCTAGGTGGTCCTGGGTTCGATTTCCAGGTCGGGCAAAGTGTTAGTTTGGATTATTCCATCGTGTATTTTTTTGAACCAGCCACGGAATTTATGCCCAGTTGTTGACAATAAGCTCAACCCTATTACGTGGCACTAAACATAATTGCAAAATGTACTACATATAAGGTACATCTCTGCCTTACCTATCGGAGATTACATGCGTGATGTTATGTATGACCTGCGACACGGTCGTCAATACCATTCTTTGACCTTAGTAAATGACCTAACTAATCTATGATAGGAGTAATTAATCTTTGACGGTGCTCTTCCGTGATTAAACTGGTTTGATGGTGAGGTTGTATAGTGGAGATTGCGCAGTAGGATAAGTTATAATGTGAGATTTTCAGGCTGTGTTTTTGTGCAATATGGTTTGCGTTAATTGGCCTAGTTTCTATGTTTTGTCGGGTCAAATTTGTTTAGATAAGTAAACTAATTCAGAACCCAAATTACCGACGTAGCTCATAAAGCTGCAAGACTGAAATGGGACTGGGCAGGCCATGTCTGGATGTCGTCACAGCTGTAGGCCGAAAAATCGCAAAACTGGAGCCTTGAGACAGCTAGGGACAGGTAGGGTCGCGGCAGATCGAGGAGAAGATGGCGGGATGCCTTGGTTGGCTTCTTTACAAATTGGCGCGAAGAGGTACAACGCGAGAAGTGGAAATAATGAGAGGGGCATTTGCCCAGAAGTGGGACAGTACAGGCCAACAAAAAAGGAAAGCTTGGTTATTGAAAATAACGCATTTAATTACTTTGTAATTCGTACTAATATTATAAACGCGAAAGTTTGTATGTATGGTTGTATAGAAGTTTGTTACTCTTTCACGCAAAAACTATTGATCGGATTGTGATGAAACAAGGCATACAGATAGTTCATAACCTGGATTAACTCATAGGGTACAAGCTTCTTATCCCGGTAGTACGATCCCGTGGGACAATAACCGAACTCCACGCGGGTGAAGTCGCGGCCATAAGCTGGTAATAACATATTTCACTGCAAAATGCTAAGAATAACATAAGACTATCTACAGAAATTCAATTATTATAGCAATATTGTTTGTGTTGTACTGTGTTAGAAAGGTATTTCTTGAACCCTGGACGTTTTTCTGTTTGATAATTATAATGCGTTTTGGGTGAATTTACTCATAATGTGCAGATCTTCTTTCTTTATCGTGTGGTTAGTGCCTAACCTGGTGTCAGAGTTTTTATATCGCCCATGGGTGTCTGACTTGGCATTACACGCCGTCGAAAAATATCTCTCAGGCATGTTTGTTTTCCTCAGGATGTTTTCCTTCAATCAATAATGTGCACATTTCCAATGGCCAAGTCCAGTTAACTTTCTGCGTTTTCCCAACCACACTCAACCTCCTCGCACAGCCAAAACACATACATGCATAGTGAAACATACATAAACAAATAACATACATACATACATAATAATCAACGTTATTGATTACAGACGCTTAACTGAATGACGGAACACAGAGTTACATCTATATTCTGGGAGATTTTTAGGGTTCTGTAGGCGTCATATTGTGTGGCTACTAAGAAAAAAGCTAGGTGATAAAAAATGTTTTTGTTCCATTTTTAACCGACTTCTAAAAAAGTAGGATGTTATGTATTCCACCTTTTTTTCCTTCATGTGTTTACATCGATTTATCCGTGAAAACTGGACCGATTTAAGTGAAAATAACTTCACTTTCGGAAGTCGGTGACATAAAAGTAAATGAAACAAAGAAAAGTCAACGACTTTCGAAAGTAAAGTAATGTTCCATTTTTTTTTGTGTTTTTTTGGAAGTCGTTGGTTAATATTTAGCGCAAAAAAATCGTTTTGTTTTCGTACCTTATCTCGATTTCGCTTTTCACCAATTTCCATACTAAACATTATAATATTCTATTAGAGAAAATATGTTTTGATTTGAACCAATAACAATGGTTCACGAAAGCCTTGAACCGAGAAAACTGGAAGTCATGATGGCTTTTAATCGGCAATGGGATGTTTCAGGCTGAAAGTAACCGGCTGAATGATATGGATGGTCACTTTTTTTTCTAGGATACTCTGTCCCACTCCTGGGCAAAACCTTCCCCACTCCGACAATGTTCACTATTACAAAAATTTTATTCAACATTTCAAACTTCATCACCAAAAATGAAAATACATACGGAACCTTTCAAAACAAGCCTAAATGAGTCAAATCACTGACCGGTTTCGAATAATGGTATTTTGTTTCCGCAGCAATAAAAACTAATTTATAATGTTCGACATTAATAATAAAGGTACAAATACCGAAGATATTTCAAGTACTTTGTCGGTAACGAAAGCTGGTGAAAACCTCTTGTTTGGACAAGAGGTTTTTATTCGTGTCACAATTTGTCTATAGGGATTTAGTTGTATTGATGAAATAAGAAAAATGTCTTAGGCATGTGGATGAATGATTTATGGTTGTAATTTTTTTTTGGCGCTTTCATCGATAGACATCAGAATAGGTATGTGTTGTGATGTATTATTTTTTGTTAGTGACACTTTGTGAGAATCGCCCGTCGCCGTCTCTTTGTCATGGCTTTCTAAGGTAGGTGCGAGCTTTTCATTTTTATAAATGAGTTTTCTGTTGATTATGTATGTAGATAAATTAATGACAATACAGTGAACTACGATTTTCTTTATTATTTAACTTTAGAGGGTTTTAAATATGTCCTTTTCAGGTAAAAATGGACCTTTCGTACTGAGCTTTCGTAGCGTACGGATTTTCTATATGTATATTTAGTTTTTTTTTTTATTTGTATTTCAAAATTAGATCTTTACTACGCATTTATGCGTAGCATTATTTTATTATTAATTTATTTTTTTTGTAATTTTACTGTTATAAGCATTGCACGTGATTATCATCGCCGCACCACAAGCCGTATAGGTGTACTGCACACCAATAAGGACTTTAACGACATCGCCTCGGTTTGGGGTTACCTAGTAGAAATTTCGTAAAGTGATGCCGATTCTGAGCAGTCTTTTTGATTGTGCTATAAGCCATACAGTCCTAACTTTAAAGGACATTAGTTGTAACTGTAAAGGACATTACTAGCAGCTCGATCGATCGAATCAATGTTTATTCATCCCAAAACAATACCAATCTTGCCAAGCAGATCATTATTGCAACACGCTGTAAAATGTCATGCCTTCGACAAAAAACAAATGAACACAATTCCCTTCCAACTCAAATATCAGATGATTCTGATATACCTGACCTTTTGTCATCGAGTAACATCCGTCATGGTATCTATAGTATCGGAGATTGGTGAAGGATTCTTTTGTTTCTATTTGGTCTAATTTTTCATTTCAAATACTGTATGCATATTTTATATTTTTCTAGGTACATTTATATATTGGTAACCCGTAGATCTAGTGGTTGCAATCGCGCCTGCTGACCACGAAGTCCTGAGTTCGATTTCCGGGTTGAGCAAATTGTAATTGGGTTTTTCTGTCTTTCGTCCAGGAATTTCTCAGTAGCAACCATGGAGTCTGGATTTGTGTCCGGTTGATGGCAATACGCTCGAGCCTTATTACATGGGATTTAAACGTAACTGGTGAAATGTGGCTCTGCCTAACCCTTCGCGGACTACAGGCGTGATTAAAAAAATACGAGATTCAGCATCAGTGATGGCTCCATTTTTAAGTTCATCATTCTCCTGCCCTTATCCTCATTCATTTGGGGTCGCAGCATGTCTTCTTCTTCCATAGTTCTGCATTACTCGTCACTTTAGCAGTCACCTCCTTTCTTGCCATATCATCCTTCACACAGTCCACTTATCGTTTCTTTCTCCACTTATACTGTATACCAAGATCCCCTTGATCTAAAGCGGCCAAAAGCCCTTTACATTTTAATTAAACCGAACCGGACATAAAATAGATCACGTGAAACAGATCGGAATCGAAATGTTAAGGACACAGAGATGTTGGATAAGACGTCCTTAATGAAATCCTTATATAGAAGAATGAGTTTGTTTGTTGAATATGCATGTGTTTATCGGGGTCTTGTGAAACAATCAGTTTGTGCGGTTTCTATTGGAGCTGTGAGGTGAATTTATTTAGGTTTAAGATCTAGATTAAAAAGAGAAAGAAAGTGTTCGTGTAATATCCCTATTAAGAAGCGTAAGTTTATTTTGTGTATGTACATCTTTTACAAAGTAGAAAAATACTTAAAATTTAAGTAATAATACAATATGTACAAGTATCAGATGGAAGAAAGAATTACAGGGCTTCAAAAACTTCATCCGCATCAATAGGAAAAGTGCCCAGAAGGGTGTCACCTTTGTCACGTTGGTTGGCAATGCTGATTCTTTAGCCAAAAAAAGAACAGCCTTGACCAGCCACTTTGCGGTATCCCGAAAGGCGAGGTGGGCACTTGGAAATCACTCAATGATGGGATATTGAGTGTTTTACTTCAATGTACCCGATTCAGAGATTTTGGAACTCATATTTCATGTCAGCGCGTTGATGATTGTGAGTCATTTAGCAGCATAATATGCTGTTGCTGAACTTATTATGTTCAACAACAAAGCTTATTCGAAGCAATTACGACGCATATATAGATTTCATATGGCTCGTGCTGATCGGCACACTCCGTTCGGCATCTACCATCGCTGAATCGTGTTTTTTTTTAGCTCATAACTATTTGAGCAAAGTCTACATCTTCGATTTTGCTGAATCTTGGCAATTATTGTGTAAATCGGGAGCAATTTCTGCGTTTATGTCTTTTGTACTACGCATTGTAAGCTACGCCAGATTGTTCACGAAAAATACACGACTAATTGAAAGAATGTATGCATATACAAGGTGTAGTTTTGCATCCTCGTCAAATTCAAGGAGGTAACTATGCTAATGATTCTCGACCCGAATCAATAATAAAATGGGTAGGTTACTTTTTATTTCTTTCTTAATATCGGAAATTGCTAAGTGTACACCACCTGTATTAACCCTTTAACAGGCGTAACAATTTAGCAATCGGAAAATAATGCTAAATAGGCATAAGTATTATTGGTAGATAATAAATTTCAACTTTTTTTACATGTTTTTATTTTCTTCAAGTACTTAGTGAGTGATTGAAAAGTCTTGTAATAACTTGTGTAAAACAATAGAATAACTAACAGGAACACATTATTTAATTATTCAGCTGAAAAATATGGCGGGAGAAATATTCCCTTTGCCTGATAAAGGGTTAAAACGCGGCACGTCTTATTCTAGGAAGTTATAACCGCGCTTTTACACATGCAAACAAACGCAGACGTTTATTCGATAAATGGGTGATTCTCCTCCTTTGAGAAGGGCTTTATTCTGAAATAGTGTCAAATTAAAACAACAAAAAAGCAACGTTTATTATTATTGACCAGGTACCGTAATTTTTATTCATTATTTACGTCTTTTAGGACCACCTCCTGAATTTTGACAAGGATGCAAAACTACACCTTGTATAATAAGCCTGTAACGTTCCCAGTGCTGGGACCCAGGCCTCAGTGTATAAGAAGGGCAGCAAACTATTGTTTTGAAAACAGAGACACTATTAATAAAACTATAAATCCTCTAACGTTATCTAAAACCTATAAAATAAAAGGACATCTTTAAATCTACGAGAACCAAAATTAGACGCAACAAAACACCTTAACGTGTGTGCCGAATAAATCTTCAGCGATAACTCTCCACTAGGTGGCGCTAGCATCGCGATAGGCGAGTTTGGTGCGCAGACGCATCGCACCGCTATCTGATCGGCGTTGGGCGATTGCTCTTTATAGACTGCTAAGCTATGGAATGTACGAAGGTATTCTAGGGGCTCGTGGCTAAATAATAACAGCCGCACGGGTTAAGCAGTGCTTGCCAAGGTCCGTGGATGAATGACCATCTATGACACAGAGAGTTCCCTCCATGCCTCGGAAAGTACGGCTGTCACTAGTAGTTACGAGTCAGAAACCCGAAAGACGAAAGGCAGACTACAAGTCTTACCAAGGTATAACGTATTACCCGGTTACTGGGTCGTGGAGGTCAGATAGGCAGTCGCTCCATGTAAAATATGGTATCCAGCTGCAACTGGTTAGGCTGGAAGCCGAGCTGAAATGGCTGAGCAGATGATGAACTTTCCGCTAGGTGGTGCTGGCATTGCGATAGGCGTGTTTAGGTGCGCAGGCGCATCTGATCGGCGGCGGTGTTTGCTGTTTATAGGCTGCTCAGCTATGAAAATATAGCGTGGGTGTTAATTATCTATAGATAGATGGATGGAGAACATTTTAATATTTTTATCTTGATAGTGAAACGTGAATTAGTTTGATTGAATTTTGAAAAGTTCAAAGAGGGAAAGTAAAACTCAAGGTATCTAATAGTTTAACTTCAGCTTAGCAATTTTGCCTTATCATTCAGAATAGAAAAATAAAGCTGTACTTAGTAATTTAAACCAAATTTGACCCAATCTCTGTTGTTAAAAATGTCCGTTATTTAATTGCGATTCTAGAATGAAACTTTTTCTGGAATTCTTTTGACCTCCTGAAGAAAGTCATGAAGGCTGAGCTGATCCATTTGCGTCCATACACACTGAGATACGGTATGTATGACCTAAGGTTCCCACTACAAGTTGATTTGTATAGTGAAATCTTTATAAAAATAATAGTCTATAGAAATAATAGCTAAAGTATATGAAATCAGCACTTTACTACCAAACGATTTACAAAATTATATCTTTGTAATTTTTCATATCAGCCAACATACCAACATTCCCATACTTCCTCCATACCTAAACACTTTAACTAAACTATTTCCTATTTAAAATGCTAGGTTCGATACGGCATTGTTCCTCTATCTACGGCCAGTGTCAGATCCCATATATTTGTGGAAGACCATAAGATTCCCTAAATACCACTCCTGCAACGCCTCAGATCAAATCTCTGATAGTTTTGTTAAGACATTCTTTTGCGTATGACTAAGTTGTATGGAATTAAGTAGTGGGTGAATTGTTTCGTATTTTTGGACGCATTTTCAGTAAATGACAAATGTTTAAATAGTAGGTTAATATGGAAGAAAAACGTCTTGCATTGCCCCAAGTAACATAGGGACTGAAATATATGAGAAATTGGGTATTGATGAGAAAAATAAACCTTTTTGAATAAATTGGGTGGAATCAGGCAGCTTCCTGAAAGTAGTTCCTATTTTTGTCTGCAATCATTGATTTTAGCATGTATTTTTTTAAAACCCTGTGTTTTATTCTATTTTGCTATTGAGTACTCATTACCTTCAAAACCTTAAGCTAAAATGATAAAAAAGTAATAAAACGTCTAGCAAAATTAAGAACAAAGATTTTATGAGACACCCAGTGGTGCTACAACGCACGTTACGTAGACAAAATAAAATACGAACTGTAATAAAAATCTAATTTCGAAAATCGATTAAAAAAATTATCGCCTATCACAGCAGCATCACCACGGGGAAGGTAATTTGGAAACTCCGTTACTTATTCTATTCACAAATTATATATCGATACATATAAAACAAAATAAAATTTGTATAATTAATTCACACTTAACGGTTCCGAAATTAAAAGCAGCTTCTTAAAATTAGAATACCATAAAATGTCTTTGGTCAGATTTCAATCGAAACCATGGGTGTAATATAAATTTGTTAATTTACAACGTACAGAAAACGTGAATTTTATTAATTGCTTTAGTATTTTTTGACCTTTAAGGTAATGGGTGACATTAGTAATACTTTTGGCTTTAATCTATTTAATATGCGACCAACCTACATAAATCGTCCATTTTTATAATCTTAATAATTTTATTGGCACATTGTAATTTGTCTAGTTGTATAAAGCCATTTGTTTGTACATTAACAAACGCCCCCCGTAGACAATATTATGACATTTAGTTAAATTATGCTAAAATTATGCACACTGAATATTACGATTGTCCGATTTTTGTATTTTATGCATCGATTGAACTTTGGTTTGTGTCGATTATAATGTGCAATAATATTTTTGTCCTCAAATCGGACGGAATGACTCAATGTGTGTTTTAATTTTATAGGTGCCGCTGTAGATAAAAGAGAATTAAATAATAGTTCTGTTTTTATTTTAAAATAACAAAAGACTATTAATAAGCAATAAAATATAGTATTTAACAATGCTTTGCAAAAATAAAAATGATAATAAAATCTAAGGTGTCGCGAAATTTGCTTAATATTTCGTTTTGATATTTGCAAAAAATATTATCTTGACCAAGAAACATAATTTAGATCATATTTCCTTATAAAGAAGTCTTATAATATCTTTGATCCACATACACAATCACTTTATTCGCTGTTTCAGATTTTCAAACATCCTAAGAGTGAAATAATCTTAATCTTTTTTATCCAGGTATTTTTCTGTAGTACTCGCAGTCATTGTGCCTGTATGGCCAGGTATGAACGTGGACGAGACGCAAGAAGTATCTAAGTATCGTGGCAGGTGGCCTTCAGCAGTTTCTGCCTACCCCCGTCAGAGAAAGGCGTGAGTTTAGGTATGTATTATTCTGTTTCTGGTTAATACCATTTCCAAAACCGTTAAAACAAGCGATACTTCCAAGTATTCAAACACTTTACTTCATCAGTTACATCCAGTATTTGTGCCAACTGCCACTAACACATGTTCTTCTGAGCTGCCCTTCGGCCGTGGCGACCAATCTTAGCGGAGAATAATCATCGATGCGGGAGGTATTATAATGCACAAGTAGGCAAACACAGGCACTTTTTTAACCCCGATGAAAACGACCGCTTTGCTTACCACTTTCTATGCGTGTCTCATTTGCTTGTAAGAGGTCTACTTAGCGGTTCGCCGACGCAACGACTCTTCGATTAAAATATTTTACTTGAGGCGAGCTCGTTGCCATCAACCGGGCACAATTCAAACTTCGTAGCTTTTACTAAGAAATTCCTGAAAGAAACATCCAATAACACGTTGCCTGACCAGGGAGTCAAACCCCCTTTCTCCATGAAATACTACTAAAAGTTTGAATAACAATAAAACGCAGAATCCATTATTATTGCTTGACGCCAAGCTCACTCATTTTATAATAATTAAAGAGACTGTCGAAAATAATAATCGATGAAAAAACTTGAAGGTTTGACTTCATGTCAATATGGAAACCAAAGTTGTGTGTTAAACATTTTATTAGACATCACCTGCACAGTGTGACAAACAGTAATTATTGCGGACAAAATGTAAAAAAATATTATTGCTAAATCGCCGCCGCAGTGGGCGCGAAAATGACGTTGAGAATTATTCTTTATTTCATTTTTGTAGCGTGTCTTGTTGTGGTTTTAGATTCATAATAATGTTATAATATTTATTTAACCTTTGCGTCGATGAAATTAATACCTATCGTTTACCTAAAAGCATACTTTCTTATTTTATAAGAATTTAGGTTGTCGGTGTTCGGTTTGAAAACTCTCAAAAAAGTATAGTCCAGAAAAGAGTTTTGCAGCTTTTTGAAAACTAACAAACCAAACATCCAAAACACTGGCTGTTTTTAGTGTAAAACCAACGGTTAAAATGTAAATGACCAACTTTAACCGATGCATTTCATATTACCATTTTAATTTTTAAGGGTCTGACAGACTATAAAGTTGTGAACTTGATGATGATCAAATTTTTCAATGTTGCATATTATGTTACTTTGGTTAATTTTTGATTTCACTAACTTGTTTTTTTTTAACAAAAACATTTTAACACGTTAAAAAAATCAATATTATGGTATTATGGTAAGAATTCAGACTAACTGAGTATCTACCGTTTTCAAGAAAATTTTAAAACCTATAGTTTTTCATCAGAAAAAGCCTTTCTACTTTTTTTGTGTACCTAGAACATTTCATTCTAATTAAATGTCACTAAAAGTACTGTTTCAGCATTCAGTATTTAGTCCAAGTTCTTTTAACTACAAAAAAAAAACAACCCGTCAATCAGTTCGAATCCGCGAAAATTCGGCAGTACAATCAATGAAAAAAGTGTTCACTGCTCTCATTTCGCGATGTCTATTCCGGTGACGTGCAAATAAATCACCACCTTCTTTGGCAATAACGACATGATTTTTTGAGAGACTCTCTGGTGCAATCTCAATTAGTGCGATGTGTTTCCTCGTTAAAATCGGCAAGCGACTGGTGGTACAGGTGAATACAGTTGTTCGCCACTTTCTGTTTGATTTGTGTGTGAATTTTTTGCACAGAATGTCTTAAGGGTGTTTTCTGTTGCCGTTTTGCGCATTTTTGTGTGATTCTCGTCGGATAACATTTGTAAAAAGGAGTGAATAAATGCGTTTCATTTGTGTTTGTATGGTTTGTGAATTGAATTATTTACAATATTTTTTTTATCTTTTAATTAACTATATTAATTATTATATTAAAAAAAATATTAAAAGTCTAAATTATTATTTTACAAATATTCGGTTTCAATTTCTTCGTCAGAATATTATGTCATTTAGTAAGCTATGTAAACTTATCGTAATAAGAGTTCATTGATAAGATAACTTTTCTCAAACTGGAAAATTAAACACTTAAGTGTTATTACTGTCTGCCTCATCTCGTTAGTCTAGTGGTCGCAAGTTTGACTGCTGGGCACGAAGTCCTGGTTACGATTCCCTAGTCGGGAAAATTATTTTGTTTTTCCTACAGGAATTTCTCAGTAGCAGCCTCGGAGTGTGGATTAGTGCCCGGTTGATGGCAATAGGACTTAAACATAACTGGCGAAATGTGAGTGTACTATTAGGTACACCTCTGCCTAACCCGTCGGGGATTACAGGAGTGATTTTATGTGTGTTGTCACTGTGTAGATTTTTTTGGTTCCTAATACTAGTACTAACAAAAGAACCATTTACTCCTATTTGTTTTAACGAGATCAGAACTTGACACATCACAAAACCTTGGAATCCGTCAGTCTGTCACAGCCATCAAAATTAATCACCTCTGTCCTCACGAGTACATTTCAATAACACAAAACTGTCATTATCCAACTAACGAGGTGCATTTCTTTCGTGCCGCGTAAACACCCAACTATATCGGGAAATGGCGACCATTGCGAAAAAATTTGATTTGTTACTTCGACCGACATGACTTCAATTAAATTGAGTGACAAAAATCATGTCGAAATTATTTTTGGGCACCTCTAAAAGTGTAAATCTTCCTTATTGCGTCACGCATAAGGTCGATTTTTATTTTTGTGGAGTGATAAGACTGAGCGTGACAATAAGGACGGAAAGACTTATTAAGTACAATTAAATCAGTTAAGGTTTTATTCTGTTGAACCATTTTGAGTGGTTGTACTGTTATGTTTTACAAATTAACGTTGCCTTTATTGTTTGCGGATATTGGATTATGAGTTTAAACAGCTCTCATTATTATGATAATGTGTGTTGTTAATTGTGGCCGCAAGTGTACATTGGAATTGTTGCATGTGTCCACATCTGTGAGAATAAAAATGCCATTAATTATTGATTGAATTATTGATAATGCTACACAAGAATATTGTTTTGTGTTTATGAATAGAAGATTTAGAGACTGCCTTGCTGGCGTTATGGTCGCAAGTGTGGATCTGGGTTCGATTCCAAGGAATTTTTCAAAATGTTATTTGCCTGGAATTTGGATTTGTACCCCATTCAGGGTTAATACGCTCGCCCCCTATTACATGATGCTCAAATATTACGGATAAAACGTGGGTGCACTATAGGCTCTGTGGCTAGACAGAGGCCTCCCAAAATGCCTTAAATTTTCCTACCTATGAGCGTCAGGCGTTCAGGCGTGATGTAAGTTTGGTATTTAGATAGTTCAGCGGTATTCTAAAATCGTGATTTTTTACTCTATTTTAAGAAGAATAATTTATTAAAGGGGTAATGGAGGAAAAGCTGACTATGTTTGCATAAAGTCTTTGACATCAACTATGTATCAACTTCCTATGTATACTTACGACTGTGTTACTTTTTTTAACGGCCAGAATACGGCTCTGCTTACCCTAATTATACATCCTTAATTACATACAAATTAAACAGTGTTTCTTCAAACAGTAAGTGTAATCAAAGGAGCATTTTCTAAGAAGATGTGAACTCATTTGACTAATCAGAAAGAAAACAGTAGTTCACAGTAGCCACACTAAAACACACCTGAATATTCACTCTATCCATCTACAATCGACACAAAATGGGCCATATTGACAAAAGAATTAAGTTCAGATTTGAATAATCTCAAAACGAAATCAGCCCAAAGAGGAATATTCACACCAACCATTTACAATCAACTCAAAATAAACTATACTTTCAAAGGAATTAAGTTCAAATTTGAACAATCTTTAAACGAAATCAACCCAGTGAGTCCGCTTAGGAATAATTATGGAAAAAAAATCATGAGAAATAAATGTTTCAAGAAATGCTCAGCGTTCATGAATATTTTAGCGTGACTGCTTGTAAACACTGTTTGTCTGTTTGTCAATGTTGTGTTTTGTGAAATTTGAATATTTTCGACTTTTTATTTCCTTGGTGTGAGTAGAATATGTATTTTTTAACCTCGAAATGTATCACGACCATGTTAAACAGTTTGTTGTGTTGTTTGTGAATTGTTTAAAACTGGGTTAAATGTTACTTTTATACATATATGTAAATATTTTTTATATGCATCTGTTACCATGATCAGAAAAATGTGTTTTTTAATCAATTCTAGGGCTTTTGACACTCACATCGTTTTCTTTATTTTCGTCATACTTTTCATATTATTTATTTTAATTCTCGATCTGACGCTCCCGAATTAATTAAACTATGTATGTATGCTTAAAGTACCATGTATTTTTGTCACTGTAAAAAGGATAATATAAATGAAACTTCAAAACATATAAAGGCACTCGATTTTTATTATTTTTTTCTCTCAAATATATTAAAATTTACTTAAAAACATAAAAAAAATGTAAACACAGATTTAAAAAATATCGTATCACACTGATAACAACAATTATGTCTTGAACTTGATAACTTAGTCAGTACTGCAGGCTTACTCAATAGAAACGGAAGTTATGCCATTTTTATGAGCTTTTATTATGGAATACCACATATATCATCACTCCTCCTTTCACCCAAAAAGTTAGGTAGAGATGATAGTAGGTACACCTACGTTTTGCCATGGAATAAATAAAAAATAACAATTCCAGAGTTTTTATTTTTTACACTGGTCTGCACTGATAATTTTACTTCGTTTTTTTATAACTAATTAAATTCAAATTGGTCCATTATATTGAACTGTAGTAGAAAAATCCTTAAGTAAGCCTGCTGCTTGAACTTTAATGAACAACGTTTACTATATTTATTTTGGCCAAAGAAATTAAAGTATCTACTGTTTATCTATTTACAAAATTTGTGACGTTTTCTGGACTACGACATTATAAATTGTGCTCATTGTACAATCATATTTTCATGGCACGTTTTTTTAATGTAAAGATCTATCAACCTCCGTTTTGTATAAGTTAATCCCTCAAATTTAGATTTAGCCTTATGAAGTATTACGTATTGAGTATTGGAACTTCAATAAAAGTTGTTTATTTCACGTTGTAAATACTTAAAAAAATATAGAAAGTTTTGTATTTTTTATGTTCTTAGATAATAGAGTACAAAACGTCTTAAAAGAGCAAATACTGGCACCAGAAAATTAAAAAAAAAATACGTATAAATTATGTACTGGAATGAAATGAGCATTGGAATGTGTCATTGTCTTAATAAAACTTCAACAAATAAAAAAAATAACAAAGGAATAACACAAGCATATCAAAATCAAAATTACGCTAAAATTAAAAACTAAAACCTTACAAAATACTTAAGAAAATTAAAAAAATGACTCAATACAAACTGGCCTACAACTAAGGAAATAAATACTTAATTATTAAGTACATAAAACAAAAACTAAATTTTTACAAGACTCTTAAGTTTGTACATTAAAATTTTGAGCTTCATTTTAACTGGCCATTAATCCCATAAGACATTAACTAAAAATGGTAAAACATACACTGGCACATTCTATAGTTGGATGTGTTTAGACATAGCCCTTTGCAGATACGACTTATTCAAGCAAAGACCTTTTTCTTATGGATTACATGGGATAACTTTAAATAGGTCATGTGCTTTCAAAAAATATTCTTCGTCAAAAATGTTCTTTGAATATTGTAATTTCTGTCGAATTGTATGAGATGATTATTTAAAACGTCCTTCGATTTTAAAGCTACTCATTCCGAGCTACGTCTACAACACGATAAAGAAATAACATTGATTAAATCCTACGTACAAATAGCTGTATCTAATAACAATGTCATTCCTCATATTTCTTCTACTGTACTTTGCTTTACTACTTAAAACTATAAGTCCATGACTTGAATTAAAAACTAAATAAACGCTAATTATGGTAAATTAGATCAGGTAATCAAGAAGAAAGGAATGTAATCAGCTAAATACTGTATGGCGTGAAAGAGTATTAACAAGAATACTAAAATATTATTTACACATAAATAGAAAACCGTGGCTGTACAAAATTGTACAAAAAAATACTAATAATTCAACCAGTCATTGGCACCTCTTCCGTCCGTTTTGGGACAAGTGAGAGATCTAAAGGATTCTTCATCATTTCTTTACTGTTTTCTTCGCTCAAATCGATTGACAGCTCTGGTTCAGAATCACTAACTTCGTCGTTTTTAGGACTTCTGAATATCATGGCGGTAGACTTTATGGATAGGTCAATAGGTTGATCTTGGTCTATGGCTACACCGGCAACTGCTGGGGAATGGAGGAGCAGGTCTCCACCGTTTCGGTTCTGCCAAGTTGCGAGCCCTGGCGGTGCTGCTCTCATAGATTGTAGCTGGGTTGGTAGGTATGGAGCACTTCTTGGTGAGAAACTTGGAGGAGCAGACACTGTTCCAAAAGGCGAAGGAGGCATTGTAGGCTTCCGTTTTCTGTCTTTACTCTGATTTCTAATCGCTTGTAACCGTACGTCTTTGTCGCTGCAGGGAGACGACGCTGGTCTGAAGATACTGAGGCCACTTGTACTTCTAGAACTGTTATCGTCTTCAGGGTCTGCTGATGATGCTCCTGAGTCTGACGGTGACACACTTTGCCGCGTCACATCGTCCGTAAAAGGACTCTTTTCTGAATTCTTGTAATATTCTGCTAATGCTGCCGCAGGGAGTAGGTTCGTCGGTAGATACGATGGGTTCATAGACGAGTTAAAAGTAGGCGGTGATTTACTGGTCTGCATGTGCTGTATATGTTGCTGTTGCTGCTCTTGGAGTAGGCAGTGGATCTTGAACCAGTTCGATCGTCTCCCGTACCGTGAGCCCGACTTCGACATGCCAACGAGGAGACATTTCCGTAGCCTGCAAGCTTTACAAGCCGTTCTGTTCTTCTTGTTGATCACACATTCCCCGTTGTTCTTGCACTCCGAGATCGAAGACAGGTTGTTGTACGTCCGCCCGAAGAACGACTGCAACAAAAGAAAGCATAATTTTAATTAACGAAGCTCGTTAAGATCATATTGATAGTGATATAAAAGAATATGATATATATGCAAAAAATGGAAATTAAAAAGGGCATTCGATTTTCTCGAGAAAACGACAACGCCAATTTTGGCGTACACGGCCGCATTAATTTAGTTTAAAATATCGACAGACTTCCGTCGGCATCGCATAAGAAACAACAATTTATAAGCGATACAGTTAAAACGAATCATCCGTGGGCCCATTCAATTCGGTCCGTCCCTGCACGGAATTAAAAATTACATTTTTCAAAAAGTCATCATAAAGAGCAGTGCGAGGCGTATTAAAATCTGGGTCAACGCGAATAAGGTCGTATCTCACACTTAATATTACAGAAGTGAGCATCGCTACGGGTATGTTGCGTCTCGCGACATAAGTAATGGGGGTCTTTTGCGAATTTTTTGTAAATAAATTTGGAAGTTACCCCGCTGCGAGCGGTCTCGGGTCTCTTCTTACTCAATTAAACTCATACAAAAGCGTAAAATATGTGATTGTGCTACAGTTTCACTGTGCGCCGCCGCGTGGTTGGAGCACTTTCAGCAGTAAATAACGATGTGCCTCATTATTTTGGATTATAACAATATTTTGGAATGCAATATGCGATTATTGGTTCGCATATTGTTTGCATTATACTCGCTTGTGAGAATTTGAATTTTAATATAAAAATTTAACTTTCTAATTAGGCTCAGAGAAAAGTTATGGGTTTTAATTAAAATCGGTGGAAAATGAAATTTGCTCTGTAAGAAGAATTTTATCTGATACGACCAGTCATAACGAAGTAAAATAAAGTGTGTCTGATAAAATAAGAGGCAAGGTCGCAACAAATTACAAAAATCAAGATGTCATAGAAACTGTAACGAGACATTTTCGACACCCAGAGATAAACATTTATGGCTAGCGAAACTGGTATTCTTCTCGTCTAGTACAAAAAAAAAATGGGTAGACACGTATTCCACCTATGCCAAAAACAGCGTAATAATCAGTAGCATTGTTAGTCACGGTCGTGCACTGTGCCCTTTTCGACTTGGTCGGGAGCGAAGCGGGTAAATTGAGGTAATTTCGCGAACGCATGTATGTGAGTCAGAAAGATTAGAAATTTCAGATAAGCCGGTCTTCCTTATGGGCGAGCCGCGTTACAGATAGAGTTCTCTAATTGAGCCTCGTTGCGTAGTACGTGATGTGATTCTCTTTAGTTATTATGCGAAATAATCTTGTAATAATGGGCATTGTCCATTTTTTCTGAAAATAATTGGAGTTTATGTTGGAATAAAGTTTTATATCCTTTTTTGTGTAGATTCCTTTTTGATATGTTTCGGTACATATTAATAATGATTTTGAACGTATGCCTTTTTATGAGGATCTTATAAAATAGAATAAGTAAATCATAATTTTGCAGTGAGGGTGAGCGAGCAGTAGTGACCCAGTTTTACTCACAAAGAGAAGACACGTCTTCCATTAGTGGGAACCAGCGCTGGGCCTGCGTGTTAGTTAATGGCCCACCCCGTGTCCCAGACTCCTCTGGCATGGCATACTGTGATAGGGCCTTTTGGTCTCGTACAGAATCAATTTTAGTTGAATTTTTGTCTTATTTATAATTTTTTCTTGTTTACTATTTATATATTTTTTAAATTTTTGTTTTGTCTTGTGCGAGACAAAGAAATACGTTGCTTTCTTTCCATTATTATATTAAAAAATCTAAAGGCAATTTTCAATCAGAGATCGAAATAAGATTTATTTGTTACTTCACATATTCAAAGTCAGAATATTAAGGTGACAAAATACCGTCACATTCATCAGCATTACCAAAAGCTCACGACACCATATTAAGCTGTTACACACAAATACGGAATAACAACAGTTTGAAATGGCGCTAGAAAACATCGAAGGCCCACACACTGATTATTTATATAAAATCGAAAAGATCGTAAGTTCGCTTGTGGTGCCACCTGCCGCATTAGTCATGAGCTACTAGAGCGATTTACATAATATCGTAAAGCAATGTCATCGATTCGTAATCGATTTGTACCACCTGGAGGTCTGCTGTGCCCCTAAGCAGATATGTGTGTTAAGATTTATTCGTGAGCCTTTTACAGCATTATTTGCAAGTTTAAGAAGTTAGTTACGGGAAATGTAACTTGGGTAAAGTTATTTACATTACGTCTATGTGTAACATAGGATATCGTGTCACCAAAAACCAAACTGTTTTGGAGGCCAGATAATTTAGTCGCTCCATGTAAAATACTGGTATTCAGATGCATCTGGTTATACTGAACACGAACCCCAACCTAGTTGGGAGAAGACTAGGCAGATGATGATAATTATTTAGTGGCCTCGTATGTCCCACTGCTGGGCAAAGGCCTACCCCCATATCCTTCCAGCTACTTTTTTCCTTCACCACCTCGAACCAGCCTTCATGAGGCGCGTCTAGATCACCACCTCTTTCACAACACCAGATACGTCAACTATATTCCTTCGGCTTACCAATTAAACCCTGGACCAATCAAAACGAATCATGTAACTTACGACTTTCACGTTTTTCTCCATAACACGACCGTTCACGATTTCTAAAACCATGCATACAGTCTTCTACTTACACACAAATGAAAAGACGCAACGTTAAGCCATGCACCCACGAGTCACCTCAGAATCTCGGACAATTCCAAGAATGCGACATCAAACAACAATAAGATGGACGTTAACAGCGCCTGCGCATAATTTATTAACATTCGGCCACACACTCGTCAGAACGCACAGATTAATCGTCCGGTATGCAAATAGGTTGTAAAATCACCAAATTGAGTAATCTTAGTGATTTATGTGCGATTACATAATAGTTTAAAATTTGTATTTGTGAATGTGCTCGATTTTGTTTGATGGTTGGTTGGTTGTGTTAATCGATTGGCAAGTGTTAAGTTGTTACATCAATTTTTCAATAGAACTAGAAATCACGGAGAGAGCCCTCTCCTCGACAGTGTGATAATGCAGGCTAACAGTTACAGTTTTTAAATAAAACATTTGACGTTTTTATATCATCATGAATTGTAACCACCATTTTATAAACCCACCCTGATATATTGTCTAATCTCTCTTCAATAAAAACCTTAAGCTTTGAGCTCAATCATAATTACCGTAAAGTATAATATTTGTCCTTACTCAAAAAGTTCGATTTAAAAAAATATATATAGTTCACTACTTCAAATAATTAGAGATATTAAAACCAAAAAAACGATATAGTCTAGCAAAAAAATTATGTATTCTTAAAACCGAGTGACCGAATACACCTCGTTACTGTTAACATTAAAAGATACCGTATGGATACTATAAAACGCATCGGATGCTTACCGATAAACACTTGGTGCATGCCTAATTAAAAATGTGCTTCAATAGACCAGCCTGAATAGATTAAATTCAAACAAAAAATACAGCAGAAGCATCACTTGAGAGAATACATGAGTATGACTGGTGTATATTTTACTTTCTTGCTTACCCAACGTATTGAAGGATAATTTACGTATTTAGTTACGTTATGAAGCACAATATTTAACTATATATGAGCAATAAGACCACTGATGGTAAATAAATATTTATTTTCGAATGACACTAGCTGATGACAACTCAACTACTCTTTAATCTGAGAATCGTCTAAGTAACAAGTTCCTGTTTTGTGCATACATTGATACACTTAGTTCGTTAAATAAAAGATATATAACCTTACAAAAAAAACGCATCTACTAAGCTTTTATTTCCTCATTTACTTTTCTTAGATGCGCCCCTTTTGCTTAGCTGCAGAATAGTTAAGGGGTGGGTCTTCTGAATTGTATGTCGCATAAAATTTAATAAGATCCTAGTTATCTCCTTATTTACGATAGTGTATTTGAACCATATCTGGTTTAATCGATGAGGTGTATGGCTTACTGACTCTAACAAATTGTTCGTTCAACGAATGTTATATTGTTTATAAGACCAACGCTTTCTCATTAATGAGATGAGATGAAAATCTTAATGTATTTTTACGATAATTATTCTCTACGGGACTGAGGAAGTGTACGTATTGTAATGTTAAAAGGCTAGTCAAATAATTATTATAATTAGAAATAAAACATAATTAGGGCTTGTGTTACCATTCTACGGGTAGATAATTTTGATGAGTTATTTGACAGATAGCTTCCAACGAAATCAATAATACCTACACGAAGAATTGTAAATAGGTCCTAGAAAGAGTATTTTTCGAGGTTTTACGAAGTATAATGATAGAACTCTGGAGTGGATCATCCATAACCAGCAACCGAAAGCTTGTCGAATCGTTGTAGTAAAAAGGATCGCCTTGTGGTGTTTCTTCCTAAGATAAAAAGTAAATCATCTCAATCTATCGCAGGTTTATCGCTGGGTAAAAAAAAACCACCTGAGTTCCGTCACATCACCTGTAACAGTCCACAAACCCATAACAGGTACTTACTTAGCATTCGAATAAAAAAGTACCTACCCATGAACGGCACACGACAAAAACCTCTAATATATCACCATGCAAATCTTGGAATGACAAATGTACCAAGAATTTTGATTCTCGCGTGGGTAGTACCCCAGGTTCCCACGGCCTATGAATATATCCAACTACTTTCATACAAACGACAATGTAACGTTGAGTCGCAGCCATTTTTATTAAGATTACATTAGATTTATAGATGGAAGAAATTATAATATTTTTTCAAGATTTATTCCGGTATCCACCGCTTACGGAGTGTCGTTAATCATTTAAAATGGTGTTTGATTTTTAAAGCTTTTTTGTTGGCAAGTAGTTATCGTGGTTTTTACGAGAAACTGTTGAAGGATGAGATCATCGTCATAAACTAACTTAGACGTTCACTGCGCTCCTGATCTAATTAACAAGACCAAGACATGATTTTGAGCTGGAAGTTCAAAAGTGCATTTGAAAATGAATCTTGTGTCAATATCATAGCATATCACACCCATCATCAACTGCCTAGCCTTTTTTCAACTATGGTGGGGGGTCCGCTTCGGAATACCAGTATTTTACATGGAGCCACTGCCCATCTGACCTCCACAACTCGGTACTGGGCAATACGATAGCACACCCCTAATCAATTTATAGAATCCTCACCGCTGGTTATGGCATACGGTGGGCTGTGGGCTTAGTGCAGGTTGGTGTACGTCACAATATAATATATCTTCGAATTTTTGGTTCTACGTTATGCCGATTTCCTTATTGTCACAGAAACATGTCATGATTGTTTTTAGTCACATTATACGTCACAACGACAAGAGCCAAAGCGCTTTCCAATATTGGTAACTCCTGCACATCTTTTAAACACAAGACATGTACCTACTGCAGAGTTCCAAATGTCCATAACATACACCACAATATTACTTTCAACGAACATATTTTGTACATTTAACCCTACAAAGCTTATGCGGTCTCAGTGGGTATTGTGTTACAAAATGACAAGTTTCGACCCAAAAATTGTGTAACCCTGTGGTTTTAAATGTGATTCATGTATTTTGCCCTAGCGGTTCTGGGTAATAATGTAAAGATATTTGTTACTGACAAATTGGGGTTTTTGGTAGACGTTATTGCAATTTGTGTTATGGGTGTGGCGAAAAAATTGTGCCATCTTGATGTTAATGATGTGGTATTACGTGTTTAATGGAATGTTTCCTTGTAATAAAGCAAAAAAAAGCATGTGCATGAGGAAGTAAATAACCAACTCAAAGAAGTTTAGGCTTATTCGGACATAATTATAATATAAACTGATTCACGCACAAATAATAACGCAAGAATCAAAATCGACACTACAAAAAGCAAGAGTTAAGTTGTTCATTGAAACGAAAACGATCTGTGAACCAATCTCAAACACTAGCCTAGACTTATAGATATCTAGTCCATTCCAGGCCATTGTTCACCATCACAAACCAGTCCATTGTCTCCAATATCAGTTACAGCCCAAACCCGGCCTCACCTCATTTTTATCAGACATTATTAATGACAAGAAACATCTGGCTTTCAAGTTTCAACACACAGTTTGACCTAGAAATGCTCCTTATCAATTTGCAGTACAAAAATGGTGTTCGCCATAAATCTTTGGGTGTATATTTTTAGTGGTAGTATCTCGAGCGTTTGAACGATCTCAGACAATAGTTCACGATCGATAATGACCGATCGGTGGCAAGTGCCATGGTCAGTTCTTGTGTTCTCACGGCATAATGACGGTCGGTGAGACCCCGGGTCGCGGTGGCGGGTTGTAGCGGGTAGCGGTTTCTATTTGGTTTTGTTTGCATATATCGCTCGTTTGCGACAAGGATGACATAACTCAAAAATAAGAAATACAGGACAGCTTTTTTGTAAGTTCTAAAAATATTTTCAGTATATTGCCAATATTTTTTTTTGCATAGAGAAACTTTTTATCAAACGATTAAAGGTTTATTTTACGTATTTCGTTACTTAATTTAGTACTTGCTTTCCTTAATTTTATATTCAACTACAAACAACATCGAAAAATCTAAATTTTGAGTTATGTCATCCTTGTCGCAAACGAGCGATATGTACCTAACTGTTTTGGAATAATTATGCGAAAATATCCTGAATGGCTTCGTGTAAAGCATGGTACGGCTTTGCCTTTGTTTGCTTGTTTTTAGCATAGATAAAACAGCTTCAATAAAAAATCTCGTGTCATTTTTGCTAACACAATAACTGTTTTGTGCAAAAAATACTTCACAATTTCTTGTCTTTTTCAAAAGCTTCAGGTTTTTAGAAGCAAGTAATGCATTAAAAAATTAAAAGACCTTTGCAATGAATCATGTTTTGTAAAAGTTAGTCCCAGACAGCAATGTACAACACAACAACAAACACCAGGGACTTTAAAAATTATTTGATTGTCATGAAATCAAACCGGACTGTCTCGTTGGGCTAGTCGCAAGCGCGACTGCTGAGCTTGAAGTCCTGGGTTTGATTTCCGGACGGAGTTTTAGACTTGTGCCCGTTTGATGGCAATAAGCTCGCCCGTATTACATGGGACTTAAACATAACTGGTGAAATGTGGGTGCACTATTAGATACACCTCTGCCTAACCCTTTGGGGATTACTGGCGTGATGTTATATTATGTTTAACAAAACCCGCTCCCGCTTATCACTAACTCCTAACCCCACAAAACGAGCGATCCAAGCCGCGGGCGGTGCGTGCATTTGGTAGCGACGGCTCATCACTGATCGCCGCGACCTATATACAGTACAAATTACATGGATTATGTAATTATTGTCTCAACTTTGTATTGGAATTGGTACGAGGTTTTTTGATTATTAGAATAGTTTTTTTTTTGTTTGATATACGTGGTGTTATAAAATTGTGGGTGTCAAACGCTTTGTTTTTGATCCGTGAATTACTTGCTCATGTCATTTTGAATTTTAAATTACAATAAATAATTGTGCAATCAGACACGACTTTCTGTCGTATGTGTCAATAAAGCTACAATATTTGATAACTGTAACATACGAAAGAATTTCCACTAGCACTTTTTACCCGACTGCGGCGAAGCCCAAAAGGAGGAGTAATTGACTTCTATTTAAGGTGAAAGTACTGCTTAATTTTACTTCAGTTACGATGTTTTATGATGAAATAATAATAAGAAATGAAGCGTCAGTATTCCTAAGCTGTAAGAAACAAAACAAAACTGCAAACTTTTTGTTGTTCTTGATGCTCCTCTAAAGCTGTATCTTTCCCAAATAATTGAATGGTGTCTCAATTGCCCAAATCATACATAAGATTACATCACTCCTGTAACCCCGAACGGTTAGGCAGAGGTGCACCTAACCGTACACCCACATTATTTTCGCCTGTTATGTTTAAGTAACATGTAATAACGGGAGAGCCTATTGCCATCAACCAGGCACTAATTCAGACTCTGTGGCTGCTACTGAGAAATTACCAAATCCCAAAGATTTGCCCAAATCGTCACAATAATCTCACGCACCATACATTAAACAATACTTATACATAATATAAACCACAGGGCGATACCCAAGCGACCTCAGAGTCTCAGGTTGCGCAACCAAGGAGCGTCCTGATGTATTGCCCGCGATTTCTGTCCGCGATTACCAGCAAAACTTATTACACACTTACATAACTTAAAGATACGCATAAAGATATGGAATTTATATATTTTTAAGTTATATTCTGTAACTTGAGTTGGTTATAATGTGTGATAATTTATAATTGGGAGCGTCTATGATGTGAAACTTGGTGGGAATGTTGGATTGTAGTAGTGATAAAAAAGGACTTGAGCATGGAGAGAAAATGCAAGTCCAACATTACACACCTATTCCACCATAGACAAAGTAGCATCGTATCGGCGATGACAATGATGTAAAAGTCCAAAAATATTGGATTGACGGAAGTTACCAAAAAGCTTATTGCAATCCTGTTGAAATTTTTACTGAATTAATACTTTAGGGTACATAGGCATAGTCAAAATATTAAAGCATTGGTAACCTTACCCGCGTTGAGCAAAACAGTATATTGATGATCGATCTCATTGAGTCCTTTTTTCTAAAGTCTAAAATGTCGTCGCCGCCTGTGATTATTAGCCTATACCAGAGGCAACACAATGTTTCATGTGCCTATTTTTTTTTACACCGCCGGCTATCTATGCCTTTCGAACTGGTAGTACTTGTACGGATTAGTTTCTTCACAAAGAGCAAATTGTCTTCAACCTACTCGAGCATCTGGCTGCCAACCACACCCGCCATTCCCACATCAGCATATAAATTATAAAGACATAGTCGCCCCATAAAAATAACAATAAACTTGCATTATTCTAATTTAACGTCAGCTTTCCCCATCACACAAATTGATTCGCTTATCACAAGTTCGAACATAATTCAATCACTTAGAATAGTGATCGGAGGAAATATTCACACATTCTGACTAATATATTGATCGATAAACAGTCTCAAAGGCTTTTTGGATGCCCACGCGCAACGAAATGTGTATCTGACAAAGATTTAAAACTTCAGACGTGCCCTCACCGTACCGTAGGTTGCAAAAAATGTGCCGAAGCAATCTAATTGTGTTAAATTGAAAGGTAGCCTTTAAAAAATAATTTTCTGCAACAAGGCAGGTCGTTATGTCACCCTATGTAAAATTTCTACATTTTATAATACTGTAAGAGCTCATTGATACGGCTTCCGTCATAAAACACGACGTCGTTCACATTGCATACGGAATCGTGTTTTATCACGATCCAGCAAAAAAACGAATTGGTGTACACATTAGTTCCGTGATTTTTCGGGAGCGAGCGCATCAGCGAATCCGTCACAAAAATCACGATTCCTGTTTTTTGACGTACCTACCTGATTTTTAAAAGACGATACGTGATTAAAGACGTGTCCGTCATTTTTCACGATTCGTGATGCGTGTGAACACGGGCATTTAAAAAGTATTGACGACGTCAAAAAAGATGACGGATCGTGAAAAAAGACGATACATAAAAAAAAATAACGAATCGTCGTCATGTGAACGGGCTGTATTCCTGTATGAGGCTGGCACATGGAAGTGAAAGCAAAGAGAGGTCTAAACCCGGTAGTGGGTGAAGTCGGGCTGTGGATGATGGTGATGATGATTTTTATGGGATCTTTTAATAAAGAACATTCTATATTATATTAAGCTAGACAAATGTTGTATCATCAATTAAATAAGAAGAAGGATTCATACTTTAAAGACTGACCCGATAATTTTTCCATGGAACGAATAATACGATGTTCAGTAAGAGTGACCATTTTTAAACGGCAAATCTATAGATTTAAATCTTTAACATCAGAAGTTTTTGGAAAGAAGTGTTTCTGTGACCTGCGCCTACGCATACGACCTGTGCCTATGCAAATCAGGTGACGTAAGGTGTAGGCGCGTAAGTAATGTTCGAGCTTTAGGTGATAAAGAATTGATGATAAGATGTGCATCATTTGTGTCGGTGTCGTTTTGTACTAGTGGATGTGCTTCTGAGATCGATATTGTGTGAAAGACATGCTAATCGTTTTTCGTTCTTCACCATAGTCGTTTTGGAAAAGTCAACTGGCTTCATTTTTCTGACTAGCTGACAGACTCCTCAACAATTCAGAAGTGCCTGTAATAGAGTTAGTTGAAATATCTACCTAAATACTTTGAGTTTGAGTTTCTTGAACTGCTGAAGCTGAACAAGCTGAAGTTGCGTATGATACTAGACAGACCGACTTGTTACTAAGTAGTAACAAGTATTGTATTACGATTTTCTTCATCTTGTCCCGTATATCGCCCGTAAATATTAAATAGTTTTTAGCCCGAAATAGTTTTTTTGTTGTTGCTTATTTATGGTTTATTTGTCCATAAAGTACGCTGCAAGATTTACCAAAAGCCGATTTTAGAAGAGGCTCTTAATGTTTTGTTTATTTATTTGTTTGTTTACCTACATCATTTAAATTGATAACCAATTGATACGCACACCTGACACCAGTAATTAAGTGACATGTCACATGCATAGATCAGAGATTAGATACATTGATTAAATATACGAAGACACTAATTTATATGTTGATTTTATTTACAATCGTAAAGAAGCGATTTTTATTTTGTTTACTTAGGTATTATAGGTAGGTATCTTTTAAGTCACACAGCTTTTACTGAACTTGAACGAAACAAGCGACTGTGGTTTATTGCAATTGTAGGTATGGAAAAAATAAATTGATGCGAACCGTCAAATAGGTGTTGACGAAGTAGGAAGTTAAAAATGCCTCTTAATATAAAATACATACATAACATCAAGCCTGTAATCCCCGAAGGGTTTGGCAGAGGTATAGGTACCTAATAGTACACCCACATTTCGCCAGTTAAGTTTTAATTCCCATGTAATAGGGAGCTAGCCTATTGCCATCAACCGGGCACAGATTTAGACTCCGTGTCTGCTACAGAAAATGTCCTTATTGAAAAACCCAATAACACTGCCTGACCCGGGAATTGAACCCAGGATATCAAGCTCAGTAGTCACGCTTACGACCACTAGGTACACCAACGTGGCCGTTAATGTCCTCTTAATATAAACATACATTTAAACAGACCTGACCACAATAACTTAAGCGCACAAACCAATCTTGATTTTCTCTCATACTTAAACATACTTCTGACTTCAGCATTTCATCACAAAAACAAATATATCATTTTGTATAACGATCTACTTGTTAAATTTATTAAATATTATTTAACTTAAACCTTTAGTTTTTTACTTATAAAACTATTCTTATGAAATTCGTCACCCAACCTTCGCATTCACGATACACTTTCCGTTTCAGAGAAAATATAGAAACTAGTTTAAATATTACGCACTATTTAGAAACGATGGCGATTTGAAATTCATTGATGAAATCTTGGAGTAGAAAGTAAGTCAGAATGTGTCATAGACAGAATTCATAAATCCTACACAAAATAGCGCCCTAGATGACTCAAGTGGTCGTCATAATGAAATCATCATGATAATATATTTTTCATACTCATTGTTTTTACTCATTCATAGAAATGTCTGGAGTTAATCTAATAGGATGCCAATCTATGCACTTATTACTTCTTAGCGTGTCGAAATGTCTATGGCAATCTACATAAATTTGAGTCGGCCCAGAATTCGGCTATGAATTTAGCATCTTCAGTGGTGTCCATCAGTTTCTGAAACGCGGGACACAACATCAACTGTCCCATCGTTTGTGGAGCTACACCACATTAACACTATACGCACTTACAAAGTGATGGGTACATTATTAAGTAAATTACTTTTTCATGAACAATAGAGCAATGTTACGTTAGGCAGTCGCTCCATGTAAAATACTGGTATTCAGCTGTATCCGGTTAGAGTGGAAGTCGACCCCAACATAGTTGGGAAAAGGCTACGCAGATGATGAATGAATATTACGACAGAAAACTAAATCAAAAGTTCAGTGATCAGTCGAAGAGACAGCGATAAGAGGACTTCAATGTAATTACTATTCAATCAAATATGCCAACATTTAGAATCAAAACTAGTTGGTCAGGACAGTATGTACTTCATATAGTGGTAATTTAATTAAAATACTCGCCCCCTTTTACATGCGACTTAAACATAACTGGCAATATGTGGGTGTGCTATTAGGTACACTTCTGCCTAACCCATCGGGGATTATAGGCGTGATGTTATGTTAATTAAAATAAGAGCCAAAGATAAAACAGCAAACACGTAATGACCGCAGAATTAGATCAGAAAAACGCATAAACTCAGAATCGTGATACAACATTACATCACCAATCGAGGAAAAAACAATTCTTAAAAGTTAACATCTATTTCTAGAAACTTAGTCATTTCTTTTAGGAATACGTGATCTACTTTTGTAAAAACCTTTGGACGCAAAGCATCAGAATCAATTTTAGTACCATTTTTTCTTAACACTTCGTCATTTCGTGATGAGACCGGATTAGATGTCATAGAGGCTCGTGGGTCGATCGTTAAGGTTAAGTAACGCTTGCCAAGGTTGTTTTGTAGATAGATGACCGCCCCTAGCATACCGAGACCCTTCCATTCATTGAAAAAAAAAAGCATTAAGCATTTGGTCTTCAACATCTTTGACGGTCATCACGGATACACAGAAGCCTGAAAATGAAAGAATCAGTCTTGCCAAGGTATATTGCGTAAACCAGTAACTGGATTGTGAAGGTAAAATACTGGTATTCAGCTGCATCCGGTTAGATTGGAAGTTGATCCCAGCAAGGTCGGGTAAAGGATAGACAAATGAGATGCTCTACTTACATAAAAAAAAAACTAGATGCAAAGTATCGGTTTTATTCGTATTTTTCCTTAACACATCATCAATTCGTGATGAGATCAGATCAGGTGTCAAGTATTTCCTTGTAATGTCTTGTTTCTATTTATTTTTGATGAGTAATCCTAAGTGGGTTAATATAAAGTGTTAATTTGTGGTTTAGTAATCACTAAACCACAAATTAATGCAGGTAAAGTGGAGGAAAGTATTGCTGGTTTGATTTCTGTTAACTTTGTGGTTAAAATTAACACACTTGTAACATCATTCAGGTATATATGAAGATAAGTAGACACGTGGTTTTTCAAAGAGTTTTCAATTTTTAACCGACTTCAAAAAAAGGAGGAGGTTCTCAATTCGGTTGTATGTTTTTTTTTGTGTTTGTTACTTCATATCTCCGTCATTTATGAACCGATTTGAAAAATTCTTCTTTTATCTGAATGGATTTACTTCCCGATTGGTCCCATAGAAATTTCATCAAAATCGGTTCAGCAGTTTGGTTTTGAAATCAAAATAACTGGAAAAAATGTCATCCAAGTAAAAGAAATTGCGAAATTGATACTTGACAAGGATTTGTGTGCGATACGATAACTAAAAAGGGTAAAATAAAAACTTTTTTGCAAAGTTTTCTTTTGAAGGATATGACATTAGGGAGTACCAAGTGTTATGATTGATTAGCGAATCTCAATTATTTTCTTCGGAACGAGATTATTTCTTACATTTTTTTTTAAGTATAATATCTGTTGGTGAATTTACACATTACATTTTTAGCATTGATGAGATTTTAGTGCTGTCAACAGTTTGTAACATACCTAATAGATATGTCCCAAATTGTTTCTGGTAATTATTTTCTGAAACAGTAATTGGCGCCCCTATTCATTGCATTATGGGAATTTTACAAAGAAACTGCTACTTTATATAATTGACGAGAAAAATATGTTAAAAAAGGAGTATTTCTATATCCCAGACGAGTTTTCAGGATTAGTTGGAATATTCAAACTTTGATCCAAATAACTGATCTAATTAGTACGTACCTATTCTACTATACAAACCTGTAAAATATTAAAACGTGATAACAATACATCGATGACTCATAGAAATAACATTTAAAGATTTATGGCAGCTCAGGATTCGAAATTAAGAATAGAATATACTTTATTGTACACCAAAATAAGATAAGAAACAAAAGATTTAAGATTTTTATACAAGACTTAGAGATTCTAAGTATAGAGACTTATGGCTTTATTTGTACAACAAAAAACAAGTGATCTGGGGCAAGCTTTATTTAAAATGTTTCATTAATGGCTCTGCCCCGTGGTTTTGGCTGGCTATTTTTTTCCGCTTAATTTTGCAGAGCAATCAAAATATTATGTGTTAGGTACATGTAGTTTAAAATGTGTTCTTATGCTGTATTTTATGATCCTTTGTTGATTTAAATACATCACTCTACAACATGATAAATGTATCTTATTCAATTATAAATAGTGCATTTGAAATTTTTTGTCTGTTCCACAAAATATTTTTTACAAATCAATAGCCTAGTTTGTTAATATTGTTTACATACATTTGTGCGACATCTGAATGTAAATTCAAATTATTCATCTTGATTCAAACCCAAACACGAATCATTCGTTTATATTACGATTAATAATAATTAATAAACATGATTAATTTATTGCCACCAACATCTATAAGCCATAAAATATGCCCCTACACGGAAATCGAACTCCTGACCCTGAGGTCACAATTCTAATTTACCGTAGTTCTCATTCAAATATTGCACAGAAATTAGATTTAATTAAAATCCAACGAACGGACAGAAACGTTGACATATTTATAAATGATAGAAATCGATTCTGAAGCCAATGTGGTTCCAATAAAATATAATTTATGTATAAAACCTACATCGCGATTTGATCATAACTATTTATAATTAATTTATAAGATAATAGCGGACCCGCGCAACTTCGTCTGCGTAACATTTTTGATTAATTCTCCGCTCCTATTGGTCGCAGCGTGATGTTTTATAGCCTGTAGCCTTCCTCGATAAATGGGCTATCCAACACTAAAATATTTTTTCAATTCGAACTAGTAGTTCTTGAGATTAGCGCGTTCAACCAAACAAACACTTCAGCTTTATAATATTAGAATAGATTTAGTTGATTTAGTCTACGAGTAGACTATCTTATTATTTGTCTGCAGATCAATCATGCTTTCTTCTTGTTTTAAGTACCTATGGATTTCAGAGTATTATAAATTGAATTGAGATTGTGATTTGAATATTTCTCCCTCGACTTCTCTCGTCTTTGACTGTCCCGTTGGTCCAGTGGTGGCAATCACGACTGCTGATCACGAGGTCCTGGGTTCGATTCCCGGGTCGGGCAAAGTGTTTATTTATTTATTTATGTATGTACACACAAAACACATTACAAGAACAATACATAAAGACAAAAGAGCACAAAGGTACCGCTTATTTCATTTAGAAATCTCTTCCAGCGGACCTGCGAGAGGATTGATATAAAAGAAACGTAGACACAGTGTGTAAGAAGAATAAATTAACTACAAAATGTGTTATTGGGTTTTTCCATCAGGAATTTCTCAGTAGTAGACACGGAGTCTGGATTTATGCCCGGTTGATGGCTCGTCCCCTATTACATGGGACTTAAAGATAACTGGCGGAATGTGGGACTATTAGATACACCTCTGCCTAACCTTCGGGGATTACAGGCTTGATGTTATGTTATGTGATTTGAATATTTCGCGGCTCCGTTTAATAGTACTTGAATGAAATGTCAGAGTTCAACTTCCGTATTTATTTTCTATACCTTGTTTTTCTGATTTGTTTTTCCTTAAAGTAATGGTCAACTGAAATGTTTTTATATGTTATGGAGTTATTTTTTTTTATCTAAAAACCTTAATAGGGCGGAATATTAGACAGAGCAAGCAAAGGGCAATCTTATCTTAACAGGCCAATAACACCATCAATAGGTTTTACGTGTTTTAGGTTTAGCTTAATGAAGCGCTCAAGCCAAGAGGACTGGAGCGCTAGCACGTAAATACGAGCGGTTTTACTATTGCATGAGGTCCTGGGTTTGATTTCCGGGTCGGGCAAAGTGTTATTGGGGTTTTCCATCAGGAATTTCTCAGTAGCAGCCACGTAATCTGGATTTGTGCCCGGTTGATGGCAATAGGCTCGCCCCTACTACATGGGACTCAAACATAACTGTAATAGATAATGTATTAAAATATTTCGTTTGCCTTTACTCGTAAGGATAACAAAGACTGTCGAAGTGATAACAGCCGTGAATGATGCTCTTCAATTCTTTAAGAAGTCTACATGCAAAAAAAAACTCGAATGAACCATCGCTGAAAAATTCCTTAAACAAGCGATCACTATAACATCACTTTTATTATGCCCAAACATACAAATCTGAACGATCTCCAACTTCATTAACAAATCTCGAAAACGTCAAAGTGTCACTGACCCGCAGCCACACACCTATTACGTTTTAGTGCACAAGCATTCCATACCGGGTGATAAGGTCCAATAAATATATCACCAAGCTTCACCCCGGCTCTAAATCTTCACAATACGCCACGAATCGTATCTAACAATAAAAAATGACCACCATAAGTGACAGTTACGAAATCTTATGAAAGGCTTAAGTTAGGAGAGGGTAGCGATTTTTGAAGACGTCAAAACTAATGTCGATGCTAAAATTTTTGCCTTTTTTATAGTACTAGAGACCTGACTGAAACTACTGCTAGCTCTGTCACTGTCATTTAAACAGGAATTGTCCTTATCTAAAAGCAGTTCTCAATGATTTTGTTTCGGTGAAAATTACAATACATTTTGCGTAAACAGAAACGGAAGTATTCATTATTTATCATTTAAACCCTGGTGAAATCAGAACATTTTTTTAATGTCTCTTCGTAGTTTGTATAATTTATATATATAACATTTATTTTATCTGAAACAAAATAAATGTTATCGTTGGCTTTAGCATCTTTGAAAATTACAATGTTAAAAAAGTATGGTCCAAGAAAGCTTCTCTCCCAAAATCGCTCCGCTCATAACTCACACCACAAACTAACAGGTATTTTATCGACTCGTGCCCAAAGGTGATAAAAAAGCATATAAATATAAACGCTAGAGGTATAAAGGAGCTGAATTAATTAAGAGAATTTTGATGTTAGTGACGTCGCATTTCACTGTGGTGCGACAAATTCTTTATGAGTGAATGGTCTGTTGAATGAGTGAATGAAGGTAACATGTTAGATGACTGTCACTTGTTTGAGTTCTGACGAGGCATGTTTTAGGTAGTGGTACATATTAACAAATTTGAACAGTGTTCTTTTGTTAATTGATATGTTGACAGTGTAAGGTTTATAAATTTTTTTTCAAGTAGTCGGTACTTTGAAAGTTTGAGAACCAGCCATACCAAAGGGTATACCCAGTATTACCCAGTACTAAGTACATTGTGGAGGTCAGATAGGCAGTCGCTCCATGTAAAATACTGGTATTCAGCTGAATCCGATAAGATTGGAAGCCTACCCCAACAGAGTTGGGAAAAGGCTAGGCGGATCATAATGATAAATGTAAGATTTTATATAGAATGCGACAGATTCTACATTAAGTATCCAAAAACATTTTGCAGAGCAATTTCAGAGAGCTGAACAGACAAATGTGTAGCTGTGGAGTCTGTTCCGCCACATCTTTTCTTCAGTTTACACCCTATCATCGGTGAAGGGCGGACGTTTTGGAAGACTGTAATTGTAATGTTGACTATCTAATTTTTACGTTTAAAAGTGCTGGTTCGTAGCCTGATTTGAATAAATAGATTTGATTTTTATCCAGGAACGTGAATTGTCAAGAATATGAAGATGCTCGTTCCTGTCTTGTGGCAAAAGCTATAAGAGAATGATAACAAAATGATAATACATCTGTGTGGATGCAGTGGTCATATTGATCAACAAGACATTTTAATGATTTAAAATCTGTACTTAAACAGCTCATTCCAAAAACACTCGATTCAAAACTTTTCATCTCGACTACAACTTATTTAAAAATACTCCTCTATTTACAAGTAGCACTTCGATATTTAATGACACTTGACACCTGTGACATGAAACAGTCTTCGCCCACACATGGACCCATAGGTACCCACTAACCCCGTGACCACGAGTTACATGGGACTTGATCAGAAAGAGACTGGAAAACAAATGAATGAAGTTTTTGAATATTAGTCACGATTCACTGCGACGGGACTTGCGGAGCGACGGTACTCATTCGAAGGAAACAAAAGACGCGCGCTCGTGTCACATCATTCGAGGTCGTGAACCAGGCCTAACTGACATTAATTATATTTATAGCTGTTTATCCTACCCGACATGTCGCTCATAAAACGATAGATTTCGTCAAACATATTAATAAAACCTGTTTTAGCTCTAATGAATGAAGGTAGATACTTTTGAATGGACACCCACCTGTTGAGAATTTAACACCATGCTGCGAAAATTTAGTTTCCCTGAGTTCAATAGAGGTCAGATAGCAGTCGCTCTAAAATAACTAATGAATCAAGTCATCGATGAGACGATGAACCGACTTTAGGCTTGCTTGTGATTGCTGCAAGATTTGCTTATGTAGGACTTTGACGAGTAAACTTGTGGTAACAAATATTGTTGCGTACTGTACAATAAAATCTTCCTCTTTTAATTTTTTCGGTGTCATCATTCATACTCTTGCTCATATCTCAATTTTATTTGTATCTTTTTCTTCCACACATCTCTATTGGTCTTCATCTCGGAAGTCAGTTTATTTTTAGCCATGTCAACGTACACGCGTCCACCATCTCTTTGATGTTCTCCTATTGCTTTTGAATGGCATCTCGCAGGTCAACCTAAGAAGATGTCGTTTGCTTAACCGGACTATCCTTTGGAGCCATGAGTGTAAGGGTAGTCAGGGGTGATGTTCTTTTTATACTACGTGTTCCTCATTTCATTACACACGAATATGCCAAATAATATTAATTAACCGTTTTCATCGAATTAATTGCTTATGTAATTACGTATAGATAATAAGTTGGTAGCTATTAAAGACAGCCAAAACATGTATACAAGAGTTCGCATCCCATTTTCGCTAACCCCAACCCCATCAGAATAACATTCTTTCCCCGACCAATGGTTACAAGGTGAACACAAACAGCCAACTAGGCATTATGACCATAAACATGCGCGTGCGCACCGATGGGTAATCACAGCCATAAGCATACCATAAGTAAGGTGTTATCTTAATGTTAAGCTTGGCGGGCGTGAGTGGGTATTTGGCTTGGTGAGGAGAGGAGCGGGAGCGATTTTGGTTAGGACTTAGAGGCCTATGTTTTAGAGCAGATTGGGAGAGGCTTATGCCGGGGACTGGTGAGTTGATTGATGAGGCCTTAAAAAGTCGTTGTTCCCAAAAGGTGATCGATGATCTATCGGCGACAAGACATAATAAACAGCGCCATCTACACGGATCTATTCAGTCAGTTTTATTCCCTACTAGTAGATAACCGGCGTATGCTGTTTAATAGTCTAAAACCATCTTCGCGATCAGGGGCACATCGGTTGGATGGTTGCGAAGTCGATAACGGACATAGATAGAAACGATATTTGTGTTTTATAAATATAGATTATGGAGAGTCCTGCCAGTAACACGAATAACATAGCATTTTTTCGGTAATGAGCTATTGCAGGACGATGACAAATTAACATACAGCTAGTCAGAAAAATCCATTGTGAGTGGAGCACATTCCCGCTTCCGCTTGACGCTCCGCCTGTCTCAGTTCCCATTGGTTACCTTTGACCGTTGCAGTGCGCTGTCTCACAAGTGAATGTCCGATATTCGAGCTCAGATAACGGCCATCGCCTGTTTCCGACCAGATGTTTAATTAGATAAGTTAAGCTCTTCTTCGCGTTTTCTTAAGTTTATTTTTAGCTGATTTTCGCTTTAGTTTGCTTGGGGAGATTAGGAGTTTAGGGATGTTGTAGGAGAAATAGGATGTGAGGAATTTTCAGTTTTAAAGTTTCTCCATACGAATAAGCATTTATAATGCGTTAAGCCGTTGGTACCAGCTGTCATTTGTAAATCTTTGAGACTCGTTAACGGTAGTCAGTGGTCCGAAAGTCTGACAACCAGTCTTACCGAGGGGTATCGTATTACTCAGTACTAACTGGGTTGTAGAGGTCAGATAGGCAGTCACTTTATGTAAAATACTGGTATTCAGCTGCATCTGTTTAGACTGGAAGCCGAGATAGTTGGAAAAAGGCTGGGCAGATGATGAATGGGCAAGAAGCCATTTCTGTCCGTCTGATACCTTTGATGGCTAAACGGATATCGATGACGCTTTATACTTAAGTAGCCCATGGCCTGGGGTATGTACCCACACAGTATCCATTTTAATACCAGTAACACATTCTCGTAGTTTAATTTCGGACCTGAAAAAGCCAGTTTTGCTAATCGATGGTCTACTGGATCATGTATACTTTCTGGTTGGTTATGTCATAACAGAAAATAGTATCCGGTAAATTATGAAAACCCGATCTGAAGTAGACACATATTTACATAATCATTATAGAAACGTAATAATTTAAGTAGATAAATATTAATTCAATGCATTTCCAGATCTTCTGTTAGAATCAAAACACCAATCTTTTAGTATTTCAAAAAAAATATATATATATAAAATCATCTTTTTAAATCGTTACAGACTAATAAAACTTGCATCTTCCAATTTTATAATATCACACAAAGAAATTCAAACTGAGTGATAAAAAATATATAATAAAATATCGAATAAAAATATTTCACACGCAAAAATAGCATCTATATCATTAAGAAGCGATAAAATTTTATTTTCTGCTAAAGGATGTTCCGAAATCAACCGAATGCTACATTTCATCCTGGTAGCAATAAATATTAGACGTCAAAATCACTTTTCGATTCGTTACGTTTTCAATATCAATCATACATACTGGTAGACAAAAAGAGCCAATGGGTTTATTTTTTATGGTGTTGGGCATAAGCGCTAGCGGGTTTTACAGTAGGCATTGTCTAGCCTTTCCCCAACGATGTCAGCTTCCAGTCTAATCGGATGCTGCTAAATATATGCGTATTTACATGGAGCGACTGCCTAGACTAGTTTTCAGTTTAGGGCTTCTGTCACCCATTATAACTGTCGAAGATCCACGAATGACAGCCTGAACCAAGTACAAATATTCCTTTTCAATTTTTTTTTTGTTATTCTAATTTCAATTTGTGTTTATAAAACAATATTCAGAAATTATTTGCAAAATTAAATTTTTATGACTGTCATCGTTAGTTAAAAAAATGTAACCGTTATTCCATCGCTCCCCGCTCCAAACTTGCACCACACATTCTCTCCCAAGTAATTGTTTCCATCACGTATAAAAAATAAAACATTTATTATAATTTTCGGCTTGTCTGTCTGTCTATTGAAATGCGAGCGTGTCTCATCTTTAATTGGATAATATCACACCCGTCTAGGACCGTAATAATGAACATATGTATATAAATTATCTTTTTTTCATTAGGTAAGTAAGTACCTATGGATATTGAATTTGTAACAAGTGATATATGGTTTCATCTATTTTTGATTAGAGTGTTATTATTTTTTAATGATGTCGGTGTGAGATACGGTCTCCGTATTATAAGATAAAGAAATTTTGTACTACTGTATATACGTTTAATAAGCTACCAACGAGTGAAACGAATAATAAAAGTAAGATGATATAAACTATAATATATGATCTTGATTTATGGTTCAAGTCTCATTTAAAAGGGGGCATGCCTATTGCCTCTTCATTTTTGTTTAGGTAAATCTAAACTCCGTGGTTGCTGCAGAGAAATTTTGATGGAAGAACCCAATAAAAGCCGACCTGGATTTTGAACTCAAGACTTCATGCTCAGCAGTCGCTCTTGCAAACGCTAGAATAACAAGACAATAGTAGAATTAAAATGTACTCTTATTCAAAATAGAAGATTAAAACAGGAAAGTTTCTATCTAAGATCTGCCCAATCAGTGAATAGTTAAACGTCATGCGAGTTAAAGGATTTTCTCGCCAAACTACTAAATTAAACTAAGAAAAACGTTCAATTGAATCAGCCGTAACACACAGTTTTTAGTCGTTAACGCCAACCGTAGAAAATAACTAATAGCAATGATTATGTACCGCCAAAGGCGATGTTTTAAGTCTTAATAAGATAGTAATACTGAGAAGAACTGTAACGCGCAGATAGAATCTTAGAATTTTCTAATTATATGTTTCAGACTATTTAATGTTTCACACTAAGTGAAGCCTAAATTAATGCCTTAATAAAGTCACTGCTGAATGAAATAGGAAGTCAGAAAGTGGACGCCGGTGACTGAAAAGTTGTGTGGTAATTGGTTATCGTGGTATTTACATGACAGGATGCGACGAAACTAGGAAAATGTCGTGTGGAAAGTTTTGAGTATGAATTTGGACGGCTATAAGAGTAGAGGAAGATCAAAGTATCGATGGATGGACTGTGTGAAGGATGATATGGCTAGAAAGGAGGTAACTTTTGAGATGACGATTAATAGAGAAGTATGGAAGAAGAAGACATGCTGCGCCGACCCCAAATAAATTGGGATAGGGGCAGGAGACTCATCATGATTGAGACACAGACTAGTAAATAAAAAAATCATATACCTACTGTTTTAAAAACTAGATCATATCCATAAGACATCATCGTTTAAAAAAAAAACAATGTACACGAACCAGCGCATATGTCAAAAGTACTACCCCTAATGCGAAACAGGTTGGAGACAACCAACAAAACTAGCTACCTATTAAACCCATCATACATCAATTCAATCAAATAATACACATCAAAAAACCTTTCTATTCGATACGAAGAAAAAAATAATAACACATCATAGAAATGATTAACACTACGAACGATAATTATCATTAAGATAAAATGAGATGGCTATCGATGTAATGAATAAGTGATACGATTTTGCGATGTTATGCTACGGGGAGACGGATCAAAGAAATAAAGAAAGAAACATTTTTGTAACGACGTATGGTCATTGTGGTTTGTTAGGGAGATGTGTGTTGTGATGTAATGATATGGTCAAGAACGGCAAGAAAATCTATTTGCTATTGAAAATAGGCACTGACATTACTCATCATCTTTCTGCCCTTGTCCCATGTTACTTGGGGTCGGCGCAACACGTTTTTTTCTACCATTTCCCTCTGTCCACGGTCACGCTATCATTTACTCTGTTTCCTTTCATATCATTCCTCACACAATCCATCCACCGTTCATCATTACCACTTATAACACATTTAAATTACCAAAGTTTGATTTCTCGAGGAAGAAAAGAAGAAGAGACGTTTCTCCGTCAATAGGGCAAAATCACTGATAGATTACTTACTCAATGCTTTCAGAGCATCAAAGAAAAATATATTAAAATAAAATAAATAAAGCAGATCTTACACAACCCTAGAATTTATTATCCCATCAGAAAATGAGCGTAAATACAAAACCAAATTCCATCCTCGCAGCGTATCGATGCAAAAACTATCTCGTGGGCCCCGACACTAACCGTCGATACTTAACAATTTATCATTCTTGTATCTCTGTGTGATTACCATCTTAGTATTTTAATAACGAATGGAAGCCGCTACTGGGCAGCGCCTCAAGCGATGGTTCTTTTTTCTCTCAATAGACCAGCGGCTTTTATTGTTATTGATTGGTAGTCGATAACGTGACGTCATGTCTCTTTATCGATCGGACAGTGGGAACGGGGTCTTTAATGTAGATCTGAGCTGGGTGTTTTTAGTGTGAGGATAATTTTAGATTTTTTAAATTCATTCGGAGCATTTTTATTGCTCGCCTAGGAATAAATATATTAGCAACGTGCGTTGCGTGTGATCATACTTAACAGTACTAATAACTTTGTTTACGCACATGCAACAAAATTGTAAGAATTTTAGCTCTTTTATACAATACTGGTAATAGGTAATTGATTTTCAAAGCTCACATCATCTTGAGGAAACCATGCCAGTCGTGTCCTAAAATCGAAAATTTGTACAAATGTAACATCCACCAACGCGCATGGGGCATGCATGGTGGATTGTGATTATGGGCCACAAGTCATAAGGTTCATTCATATTACCACTTTTCACACTAAAATCATTAATTAATCATTTTCATTGAATAAAATCGAACTTTCATTATGCATATTATGAATTATTTACAACTACAAAAATTACTAACCCGTCATTTTCTTTAAATAAACTAATAATAAATCATCAAAATTATTTACGACCCGATCAAAAAAGCATTAACCCTAAAACGCGTATGGGTATTTTATTCCTCAAAATAACAGTATAGTATAAATTTTACCGAGTATATTATATCGGGTGTATAATTGTCGGTTGTATAGCATATAATAGTGTATAATTACGACACACGTTCATAAATGTGTTACTATAATTTAGTTTAATATGAGACTAATTGAGCTATCGTTACTTGAAGCTTTGATCGACATGTGAACCGATCGCTTTTATTATACAGTGTTTGAACTAATTAAATACTTGTTTTTTTTTAGTTGTACTTGTTCTTTGGTAATAGAGCTTTTAGTTTAAATGGAAGCGATTCCCATAGTTATGATTTTCTTACAAACACCGTATTTAAAGTTTTATTTATTAAATGTATTCTTTTCTAATCTAGATGTTTTAGTTTTGTACTTGTAACAATTAACCTTTTAAGTTTAAAAGTAATTCTGTTTTTATAAACTTCTTTACAAAAAAACGGTAAATGCATATAACGAGAACAGAAGTAAAGCATGCTGAATTATTTAATATAGTCACTCTATCACTTATTACAACACTCAATTAACCGAAAGAAAAGCCTTAAGCTAACTATAATAACTTTAACTACCTCACCGACAAACATAATTAGATACGAACACTAAACAAAACACTTCACATATAATCACACATACACACACACTCATACATGCATACACAATTTAATAGTAAACAAAATAAATATAAAATCTAATGCAAATTAATAATGTGCATACAAAAAACGGGATAATGATTTGGATCGTGAGAACGCTGAAGTGAAAGTGCTAACTATTTTAGTATTACGATTACGAATGTGTGTAACAATAAAAAGTGGTGCCATATTGCTGGTATCGGATTCCGTACATAAAATTTTATTGTTATTTTTACGCTCGAGTTTTGAAATGATGTGAATATGGGTTGAAAAGTCGTAAAAATAGACGTACTGGCATGGTTAAATAAAATACATATTAGTTATTATAGATAATGGTAAAGGAAAACATCGTGACGAACCATGTTCTAGAACCAAAAGTTCGAACACATGTGACACAAACAGCACTAGCTTCGCATGATAGATTGCCCATTCCCTTTCATACAGAGGAGACCTGTGCCCCAGCATTTGGAAAATTATAGGCGGATTATGCTTGTGCTGTAATGATTATAGAGATCGCAAGTAAGCTGAGGGCTGAGGATAATTAAAAGCAAAATAATTTCTCTAGGAGAGGTCAGGCAAGCGTCAATCTGCGTAAAACTAGTAGCTTGCCGTTTTGCAGAGGAGCCACACTTGTTAGCCCATTATTAAATTATAATAAGCATTTTCCTTGTTTGTTCAAAACCAATATTAACAGAGACAATAATTAAGAGATTTATTTTGTCATGACATTTTCTAATTGTTGTTACCGCAATAACAAGATTAAAACTTTAAATACACTGCTAAATAAAATACGAAACTAAAGAAGATCTCCAAAAACATCTCAGCACATAATAATAATATAATATCCGTAAGCAATCACAGATCATGAGCAGTAATCAGACAACCTGTCGCTTCGTAAAGGTGAGGACAGAACAATGTAACGCGTTGCGTAAAGTAATCGTGTATCACGTGCTTAAAGGGCACCAGTTTTGACGTTTTTTTATGGGAGCTTCATTACAGGGTTAACAAAACTTTTGTAAATATTTTTCTTTGGCCACTGTTTTAAGCTTTCACGGTTTATAACTGAACTTACACTATCACTTACGGGATATATTCCGCTATTAGTGTTTATATTGAGCTCCCGATATTCGATATATTATATTATTATTTTTCGAGAGCTCAATAAAAACAATAATCGCGAAATATATCCCGTAAGTGATAGTGTAAGTTCAGTTATTTTTCTTTGGGTTTCATTCTTTCAGAGTCGTTATTTTCTGTTTTATCGATCGGTTACGTGGTGGCTTTTTCAAACTGGTGGTTTTTCATAATCTTGAAAAAAAAGCAGTTAAGGAACAAGTTATGAACTTTCAGTGTTTTATCCTAATAAAAAACGAGTATTTCAATTGGGAATACGAATAGACCGTGACACGGGTCACATAGACAGACAACATACGATTCTTTTAATTTCTCTCTTACCACGCGAGCAAAGCGAAAACTAGTCTTTGAGTAAAATCTTCTCAAAATAATCATACATTTTCTTCTTAAGGAAGAAATGTGATGATAACTGATACATAAGTAATGGTCTAATTAATATAAACGTCATAATTAATATTAATCAATCGTCACTTGTTTCGATGTAATTAATTATTTAAATTATCATAATTGTGTACTTTGAAATGTTGTATTAGATAATGGAACGTATAAAGTGTTGTACATTATTATGACTGAAACTAATTAATATGGATCATGTTATTATAAATACTCGTAGTATGCAAAAAAAAACAACCGTATTATTTTTTTCTAAAAGACCAATAAAGATATTTCTGTTTTAACTAAACCTAAATTTTTACATAATCTGTTTGATTTTATTCAACTTTCAAAAAAAATATAACTCAATATTTTAAACATTTAAATTAAAACACCTCACGCAAAGGGTTGAATACAAAAAAAAAACTGCAAAACGATTCTCGACATAGTAAAATGACATCGAATTAGAATTTCAACAAACAAGAAACATTACCACAACAATCATAATATCAGATAAGTACACGCCAATAATTTTAATTTTATGCTTACACTAGAAGTCAATTCACGCATAGAAATCTAAGGCTCAGTACTAATTACATCACAAATTTGTTATTTATTATAAATGTAATGTTAATCTACATAACACAATTCAAATCGTTTAAGAAATCGTCAGAATCTAGCTTTAGAAGAGATCGTCTTCCCTTAGATGCACACATACGTAGGGTTATAGTGTGTGTATAAGGTGACCTCACGCACACATAGATAGGTTCACCTGCCGCGATCCATTCGTGCTCACTGTCACATCTAAAGCCGTAGGCACACTACGCTGTAATTTTTTTTTACATTCGTAAATAATATGGAGTTTTATTTTATGTGAGTCGTTTTAATAGAAGTGTTGATTAATGAGACGCGAATCTTGAATGACTATAAATTGTTAATAACATTTTATAACTACAATAAAATCAGCACAATAATAATGGCGTGATCATCATTTAGAACTGCTCCAAATAAATCTCACTCGCCAATAAAAAAGCCAAGTTTCCAACACGATATCTAAGCTAATGAAACATCGGATTCTACCGAACACTAATTATATGCAAAGCAATAAAAACAATAAACCCAGTGTGGCAACACTCTAAGCTAAACTCTGACATTCCACTCACACACGCACGCGATCGAGCGAGTCTGGCCACACATCACCTGTCGACTCGACCGCGACCTCCCAACCAGATACTACGTTATTAATATTGGTCAATACACTCACACCAATACAACTAACTAACAACAAAACCAACCGCATAATTTCAAACACAGAATTCAAATTCAAACGCAACGAATTTTCATTCAATACGATTCAACACGCACACATGTAAACCGAAGGTGTTGGTTGCGCGTGTGTGCACGAGACATCGCTTTTGAATGGATACAGTTATTGCTGGAATAGTTTTGAGCTCTATTTAACTGAAATTAGGGTTCGTGTTAGTTCGTACTAGGAAGTAAGATTGGATAGAGCACAGCGAAATGTTGCTCTGAGGTCGTGGGAGCTCGCTCGAGCGGCGATTCGGTTAGTTATATTATTTTCGAAGATGTAGTAACGGTAAGAAATTTTTGATAACATATTCAGGTACAATATATTTGACGTATATTATTGTTTATGGCAGCTATTGTTATTAATTTCGCGTTGTAATGGCCGAAAAAATAAAAAAAAATCGCTGTTCGGTTTTTGATGTTACATTTTTAAATGCTGTTGCAGATATTTTATTTTAATATTAAAAGTAATGATTGAAAACGGCTTTATTTTTAATTGTTGTAAAACTAAAAAGTGAAAATAAAAACATTACGTTGTATTTTAATATCAGACACCTGAATTGGTTTTAAGTGTTGCTAGAAAGCTATTAAATTAGTCCTGTATAATGATTTCGAGAAAATTCACAAAATTAGATCACTTTATGTTGGCTAGACTTCATTAAATGCAATAAAAGTAGATATTGAGTTACCAAACAAATTAATAAAATAGAATTAAAATAAATGACTGCACATTTTATATCAAAACATAATTAAGTCTAGATTAATTTTGATAAAATGAGGAGATCTGAATTTAGAAATCATAAATAATATTTTAAGATTATGACAAAAATAGCTAAGAAAGTGAATATTGATCATTACCACTTTCATGGCCATTTTTGCATTATCTACCTAGACTTTTGGAATTCCAAAGATCAAAATTAAGAAAATACTGATGATTATATTCAATATTTATTGTTTGCTGTTTGACTGCAACTTGCAATAATATTATTATAATAATAAATTATTAATAAACTATACATATAAATCTTGGGCGAAAATGGGTTATTGGGGTAAATATTACTCCATCTTTTATTGGGTTAGTTTGCTATCAGCAATTATAACTTAGCTGAAATGGCACATGAAGTGATCATAAGTTAAGTTAAGTAAAATCTGGTGCAAGATCAGCTCAATCTACCTTCATTGTGCATTTGATACAAAAAATCTGCAAATCAAGCATTTTACAAAAATTGCGTTATTTTTCCAAGATCATTGACTCACCTAATCCAGTAGTAAACAATCAGTGATATCATTCTAATCCGAATTAAATCAATCCAGCATCAACTGTTTGATCTCACCGCGAACTTTCGCCTAATCATACTTAGGAATTAACTACATAATCCACTTTTTACATATTATATTGATTAATAATATAAAAATATTAATTAAGGTTTATAAATCATAATTGACTACGCGAAATAATTACTTTAATTGTATCATAATTATATTTTGATTAAGTTGTTAGTGTTGTATGGAGACTCACGGTATCTTGAAAGGTTTTAGTTTAGAGCATAATTTAGTTTTAACGGATGTTGTATTAGCTTTTTTATATATTTTAATTGATTGTAATCGAGCATACGGCACACCCGATTTTTTTTTTTGTTATTAAATGCAGTTTAGTTTTTTTTAGTTTAGTTATTATGTTTCTAGTTTTAGTTTTTTATGATATTAATTTTAACGAGGTTGGGTGTGTTTGTCTGTTTATTCATTAAAGATAGTTAGTGGTTATTACTTCTATGTTATTTATACAATTATTGAAGAGTTAATAGGGTTATATAGAACCAGTTATTTTGTGAAGTATGATTGTTGACAGTAGGTTTAGTGGATGATTACTTTATTGGTACAAATTGAGCCTGGGAAAGATTTTTTGCAATTTGGAGAAAGTCGTACTTATTTTTTTTATTAATCAATCCTATTACTTTAATGTAATACTCATTGATTATGGGCGAAGAATTTCTGTTGTAGGGGTCAATAGTGGGTCATTAAATCGTCAATTTCTGTACATGAAGAAGATCGATTATTTATTTTTACTGTTAAGTTATTTCTGTAACTTGTCATGTATCAGTTTCAACAAGAAATGCTATCATTGTATCAATTACAATCTAAAAAAATATCATCCATCAGGCAGATCAGTGCGCAAAATGTCGAAATTAAACGTCAAATTAAACGAAATGTCAAAACTAACCATGACGAATGCATGATAGATCTGACATCTGACATCATTGACAAAACTATTGCCATCATCGAACTTCGGCTATTTGTATATCGTTGAATGTTTGCAAATGAAAGGTCGTAGGATCAATTCTTGATCACTTTGTTAATTACTTGACTATTTTCATAAGATTATATTTTTCGTAAACATTTTTCCTTATTGCCAATAATTGAAGTGAAATGTGTTTTTTACTGTTATCTTTGCGATTTAAGTACTTTACCTTCAAAATTAAAATGTTGCAATAAATATTGATACAACTATTCTGCCTACTTTTGATTTATAATTAACACTTTGCAATTATAAATATTCGCACCCACATTAATTATACCCAATTAATAATTACTCGAACGAACACTCCAACTTTAATTACAAAATTAACATACTTTAAATCAAATAAAATAAATGATTAGTGTTACATGAATTTTTAATTATAGGCAGAAAAATACACACGCTGTATTTATTTTAGAAATGTTTGAATGTTTTTGGTACATTGCATACCAAGTTTCCTCCGTGCTTCGGAAATCATGTTAAGCCGTTGCTCCCGGCTGTCATTAGTAGATCTTTGACAGTCGTTACAGGTAGTCAGTGACCCGAAAGACTGATAACCAGTCTTACCAAGGGTTATCGTATTAGCCAGTACTAAGTGGGTTGTGGAGGTCAGATAGGCAGTCGCTCCATGTAAAATACTGGTATTCAGCTGCATCCGGTTAGACTGGAAGCCGACCCCAATATGCTTGGGAAAAGGCTAGACAGATGATGATGATGCGTAAATTTTGTGATAAAATGTATTATTTTTGATGCTCACGAATTTCGCACGAAAACATCTGGCGTAGCTTCCGAATCCTAGTACAAAAGACATAAACGCGTAGGCAACACCGCCACCTGCGCGGTGCGGTGGGCTCAGAACTCGCGGACAAAACGCAACGTAAATTCCATGGATTGTAAAATTTCATCTTATGATCGACGTTACGTTTTAGAGTTGACACCAGATAATGAAGTAAAAATAAACATCACGCCTGTTATCCCCGAAGGGTTAGGCAGAGACATTCCTGATGGAAAAAAAACAAAAAAAAAAAAACTTTGCCCGACCTGTGAATCGAACCCCGAATCTCATACTCAGCACTAACACTTGCGACCAATGAGGCAGTTTAAGCAGTTAGTAAGTCTATTTAAGCACTAAACGACTTCTTCCATACAGGAACTGGTAAAAGTTTACTTATCCAATCAGCCAAACTCTCCCGATTCAAAATCATTTACCACCGTACCTAAGTAACACTATAACGGTGCTTAAGTGCCGCGGGTGCAAACAGCAGTGTATTTATTGAATAGTTAGCGTTTCTGTTCGTTTTGTTTGCTTAGCTAATGACTTGACCGGCTGTAGATCTATTGATGTTGTTAGTGGGGTATTAGGTTGTCCCTGTACGTGCTTAGGGGGCGTTGATGAGATGTAGGTATTTTTTACAGGTATTATTAGTAGAAGTTTCTCTCTGTAAGTGTTAATATTAGGTACCTTTAATACTAGTATATAATTATTACACTTCTTCTTTATCGCGTGGTTAGTGCCTAACCTGGTGTCAGAGTTTTTATGCCGCCCATGGGCCTCTGACTTGGCATTACATGCCGTCGAGAAATATCTCTCAGGCATGCTGGTTTCCTCACGATGTTTTCCTTCACCGAAGCAAGTGATAATTTACAATACGCACATGATTCCGAAAAGTCAGAGGTGCGTGCCTTGGGTTCGAACCCGAGACCTATGACTTGGCAGTCCAACAGTCACACCACTAGGCTATCACTGCTAAATTACACTGCATTATTACACTGAAAAAGAACTAGCACCGATAAAATACTGTAACAAAAAGGAAACCGATTCTCCATAAAAACGAAAGTTTAATTATTGCTTACTAGCTGTGCCCCGCGACCGTCTGTCTGTCTACGAGAAATTATTATGAAAATATAATTTTTGGCTCTCTTATCCCGTCAAAATTGGTACAGCCGTTTTGGACAAAAATAAAAATTTTTTTTTTTTTTTTGTTAATGATACCGTATATATATATACTTTCATATGCATTCAGTAAAAAGCTCTTATTTTGAAATTATAACAAGACACTTTAATTTATTGAATTGTATAGATACGTTTACCAACAGCTATTCTGTACACAATATTTCTTAAATACAATTCTCATAAACAAGTGATAATTGATAAAATAGAAAAAAAACGGTTGGGTTTTTCAGCCTTACCAAGAGGTATCGTATTACCCAGTGCTAACTGGGTTGTGGAGGTCAGATAGGCAGACGCTCCATATAAAATACTGGTATTCGGCTGCATCCGGTTAGACTGGAAGCCGACCCCAACATAGTTGGGAAAAGGCTAAGCAGATAATGATGATGACAGGTTGAGTTTTCCAAGTGGGCGTGGCCGGGCCTAATCCAAAACTATGATAATTATGAAAATGCTCAAAGGAGTCTCGAGTCCGATTTTGACGAAAAATAAAACTGCATCATGGATTTGAAAAATCAATATTCCTAACCAGGAATCAAACCCCTTGATTTTGGAATAAAAACACATACATAAGTACTGTATTATAACACCATGCGATACCGTCGCTGTCAAGGATCAAATTCTTTGAAGTAATTACATAATGTGGAATAAAGCCTAAATAATCCAATTGAAAATGAATGGACTGTCAGTATTTAACTAATGTTGATTACAGTATTAAGCAATATCAAAAAAGATTACTGTCAATATTGCTACTAATAAGGCTCAGTCTCACACGGGAAATAACGCTTTTAAAGCAAATTGCCTTTGAATGTCAGCCTCACTTATAAAATATTTCAAAATCTTTAGGCCTAATGACGAATTTATTACTCGGCCTTCACTAAGAACTAAATTAATAACCATTCATTTATCACCTTGCAAATTCAACACATTTGAGAAAAACTTAATGAAAACCTTGGTTAAGTAAAATTAACTTTGGTATTTATAGAGTTAAATTTTATATTAGATTGTCTAAATTATACAGTCGTTGATCTTGACAAATTTAATGTTAAGTTGCCGGCGATTTGAGCACTGAGTGATTTGATTACTGATCGATGTATTGGTTTCTATAGAGTTGATAATACCACTGCGAAAATAATATTTTCTGTGAATAAAGATGGAATATTCATGGATGTAGTATCTTTTTTAATAAATTCCCTACAATTTTTATTTTTTTATTTTCTTGTATTAAATTACCTATTATGTACTACTTTTCATCACTATTTTATGAAAGTCACAAACCTTTAAATGTAAATTAACACTAAAAAGCATATGAAACGTTTCCAAATAACGCATTACAGCCAAACTCACATCACAAAACAATAGTAAAATGGACGAATCTGGAAGCGGTGGTGATGCTTTTATCAACACTGTAGAACTATGAAGCCGTCACTAAAACCACCCCAAATTTCATGTGTACACATGAAAGAAGCCCCGTGACCTCTGAAAAGACCACCCCCGCGAACCCAGAAGTAAGAACACCTGGTAATAAAGAATAACAAACTAAACACAATATTTATTTAAATAAACAACCGATTTAACAACTCCAGAGAATTCGTAGCGAAGTTGCGATAGTCGGGTGACACTCGTGAAATGCGAAATCAGATAGTTACAGCTTTTTGCTCGACTGTACCGCTCGTGCGCATTTTTTACTGTGACTGTACAAGTGTTGCGCAGTTCCAACTTGGAGATTTTGTTTGTAGATGTACTTTAGAAAGAACTTGTGAATTCAAAGGATGGAGATGGTAGTGAAATAGCTTTTGGATGCAATTTGAAAGACGTAAAGCATAATGATATCAGCCTAAAAAAAGACCACGTGAGAGAGAGTTAGGTATAAACCACTATGCGAGCCCAGTACGGGCCGGATGATGTCGTATGTCTTCGATTATTTTGATTCTAGGCATGCGGTTTCTACATGAATATTTTTGTCGCCGTTTTGAGAGCCGTCGTGATGAAATAAATAACACAAATTAAAATGCTTGCCGGGGCTCGAATCCACGGACCTACGGGTACATATAGTCATAGCCGATGGTACGGTACCTAGTCCATGCTGCCACAGATAGAGATGTGGGAAACTTGAAACAGTTCCAAAACAAAGTGACTAGAAAAATTGTCGTATCCAGTAGTTGACAGACAACGTACAAAAGAAAAACCTGTGTTTCCTATCACCCCCCTTGGCACAATGGGAATAGATACATAAAGCGGCCCCCGCACACCGAAGACCTTTTTGTCGCACAGCTTGACACAAGAAAACGCTCGGAAGCAAAGCAATTTCATTGATCGCAGTCAGGTGGACAGCACATGCGTTGTTACACAGTTAAAAGAAAAAGTCGGTAGTCTGCGGGAGACCTTTGGGCTGCAATCGTCACAGGAAACTGTTTTTATTTTTTGTGAAAATGAAAAATTTGTCGGCAGTATTCTTTTATAAGTTTTCGGTAAGGAGGTATGATTGAGTTTGTGTATTGATCTTTTATTACACGAATCAACGTTATTTACCAATGAAGAATGAAGGCAGATCCACGCAGTCCTATTCGTACGTATCCCTATTTGCAATGATCTTTTTCCAAACGTTCGCATCTGTCCGAAAATACATTTTCATTGGTTAATGACCTGGTTAGGGTGACAATTTGAGATGATGACTAATATAGAACTGTGGATGATGACATATTGCGCCAAAAAATAATGAATTAAATAAATTGAGATAAGGGCAGGAGACTGATGAACATGATGTTTATATCCTTCTAAAGTGCTTCTTGGTAAATATGACTTTGTCTTCTTATGAATATCTTGTCTTTATTCACAAAATTCGTTTACAAACAAAGTCCCATCGATTTTAAATTCTCCCTGCCTGTATCGTCAACCATTATGGATATAACTGGAAATTCAATGAATTTCCTTCGATATTCTTCAATCAATTCACGTTGATTTATCAATACCACTGAATCCATTACGAGAATTTCTTCGTTTCCTATCGTCATCTTTATTATATTTAGTTCATTCGATATTAATACGCCATAAAACTTTTAAACATACGATTCGTCTAAATTTATACTAAATGTCGCAGTGGTAATTCACGACCATCCCTAGCTATAACTCTTCGTACATGTCACCTTGAAACTTGTCACCTTTATGTGAGGGGGTTAGAGTTGAGAACTGTGTAACTTGTGTAAAAGAAGTGCTTATTTGAAAATTCCTAACACGGCAGAAATTAAAATACAATGCTACCTTGGTATAGTTGAATGTGTGACGTCGGCGAAGTTGAAAGCCGCTGGACGACGATATATCCTTCAATGTAGGGATTAGGGCTGGCCAAATTTTTGCTAAGTATTTTATGGAACTTAGATTTTCTCTTTAAGTACCTACTTTTAATGATAAACATCCTAGGTTGGTTTTATGTTAACTATTAGAATATCTTATTCCAAAAGATGATCGCTACGTGTTTTAGTGCAAAATATTCTGGTTCTGATAATTATCTTAGCCTTTACTGATTTTTGACCAAATAAGAATAAGCCAGTCCATAATTTTGCAGCTAGTCAAAAAATTGACTTTTTCACTTGATACACTTTCGGTTTATAGTGCAAGATAGATCTTTTGGCGCTCAAAAGAGGTTGACAAGCAATTGTGAAATTATTTCGATAAATTGTATTGAAAAAGCATGTACGTAAGTAAATTGCCACACCCACTTAGACTTCTGCCCATACCACTGATCGAACATAATTAAAACGTATTAAACCCCATTTCAGTGCTAAAATCCTCACGTAAAGGTCGATCCTATTGAATTAATTCCAATTGTGTTTGTATGCATTGAAAATAGATTTTATTTTTGCTTCTTCAATAGCTAACCGCAATCAATTGATGTGGTTTGCAGCCTTTGCGGTTTTAATATCAGTTTATCATACTTCATAATTGGTCGAAGGACTTCTGAATGTTCTATAATAATTGCACTTCCTACTTTACCATCTTTTTTAGAGGTATTCCAGTATTTTAATCCTGATTTTAGTTTTGACTTTTGCACAGAAAACTACTATTAGTTTTCTGTGCAAAAGTCAAAACTAAAATCAGTGGCGACTTGACTACAAGTACAGTCAAGTCGCCACTGAAAACGTCATGCCTGTAATCTTCGAAGGGATATCCAGAGGTGTACCTATCTGTACTACGCCCATAGCCAAATACTACTGTAACATTCAATAATTTGCTGATTACGCTTAACAATTGAATAGCCCTCTATGCCGCAGATTCTTCTGCCCTTTTTTTAAAACACTCTTTGCACTTGTCGTCAGGTAACGCAATAGATTTACTTAAAATAATTCGTCTGCCAAAATACATTGAAATTTTGGGATCAGTTGATTATAATTCCTATTTGATGATGACTATACCATCTTTGCTTAGACAATTAGTAGGCACTAGTTTCCACGTATGGGCCAAAGAAATAAAATTAATTCGATTTGTCTTCAAATACTCCCAAATTGCGTGTATGGAGTAACTTATTGGTATGTATGTGTTGTGGACGTCATAAAACAGTGAAAGTTTATGGCGTTTATTAGAGCCGAATTTTAATAAAATGTAGCAACTAGGCCTTAATGATGTTGATTGGCTTAATTACTTGGCATATGTAATGAGAATAAAGGTCGTTTTCGTTTATGGTATACGCGGAAAACTAAGTGGTTGTACAAGATAAGAGATGTGTGGTCTTTAGACAGGAGGCCACCTGTGTTTAGCTGTTCTATTGCAGTTTATTTATCGGAATCGATTGTCTTGGTATGGGCTTGTGGTGAGGAGGGACGAATCGCATGTCACTAAAAGAGTGACGAATATAAATATTGACGGATGGAGAGGGAGAGGAACATCAAAGAAAATAGGGATGGATTGTGTGAGGAATGATTGATAGGGGAGAATGGAAGAAAAAAAAACGTATTGCGCCGAACACAAAATAACATGGGACGACGGGCAAGAAGATGATGACTGCAGTTTCTTTTTTGATGAGACACTTTAAATTAATTTTCCCAAACGATCTGTCTTACAAAAAGGTCAATTCAAAACTAAACTAAAAATTACTGTGGGTACGACGACGACCTGGCATTTTGTTCGTATACGAGTATATCAAATCGGACTCCTGTTCGAGTGCGATCTCTCAGTGCACATTATACAAGTGAACATCAATCAAATGATAGCATTTTGCTCATTACTATACACATTTTTCAGCTGCAAAATAATACATTTCACTGAAATAATATCATCAGAATCAGAATTACAACGTGCTGACCAAGGCCTGCGTTAAGTTACACATATGTAATTTCCAGTTCATACTTAGATATAATCTATAACCTGCAACCACATACCACACTGCACTAACTACCAGGCTAACTACTAATGTTCCCGATGACATATAACAAGCTCATCACTCAAAGTTATACCATCAGATAACCACAAATGGTTTATTTTCCATGCATATAATGTTCGCGCATAATTATTTATTAGATTCATGCATATTATTTGTAAGATTCACCATAAGAATGTAAGGTTATCAGTGAGATTTATGTGTTATGTGGCTTCTAAACGGTAAAGGTAGATTTCCGTAAGGCATATATCTGCAGGTAATTAAGTTGTCGCAGCTATGTAGTGTAATAATCTTGTTTTGCTAGTACATAGACGATGTATTTCGCAAGTTCTTGTTTTTTGTTGACTTAAGACTTTCAATTTTTGATTTAGCCAGATATAAGAAGAAAAGCCAACACCTGTTACCTAACATTTTAAGAACGTTTGTAACCATATTTATCTGCAAATAAATCTTTGACTTTGAAAGCATTAAAGGGTGTCAAAAAATTCGTCCACATCGCTGAAAACAAGAATAGTGCCCGGAAAGCTGGCAGCATTGCTACGTTGAATAGCAATGCTGATTCTTTGACCCAAAAATAGGCCAGCCCTCTGGTCACGACAAGAGTCGACCAACCGCTTGGCGAAAGACTAGGTGCGCACTCGGACCCCATGGCCTCAGTGTTTCAACCCCAAACGGCTCAAACACATAGCTACCAATGAGGTTATTGTATTTGCTCCGTTTGAGGTTTTCAGCACCTGCAGCAGCCGCCCCAGCACAGCTCGCCGTGCTAGGAAGATGGGATGGCGCAAGGGTGTCGACACATGTTGAATCCCACACAAAATAATTTCCAAGACATTATGGTCATACCGTCTGGTCTCTTCAAATTATAACAAAATAACATTTTTACGCAAACCTATTTAAGAAACAGCCGTAAAATGTTAAAAATCACAAGGTCAAAATTATTTAGCTAGTAAAATTTCACAGTTAGCAAATTAATATACGGGATTCAAAGTCTAAAAATACAGAAGTTTCAATGTGTTTAGACTTTGAATCCCGGTATAGTAATTTGTAGTGTAATGTTTTATCCACAATATTGTAATTAAAAAAAAATATTTATTCTCCCTTTTTGACGAAATTTTTATTCGAGCGTCAACCCTAGACTCGCGCGTGCGCACATGCGGCAATTTGTAAGCGACGTCCACGCAGCTTTCCCGATGCGAGCCAAAGAGGATCAATCTACTCCATATCGATGTGTATCGTCTATTGCTATTGTGGCTTCTATGCGTCTATGTGTGCCTAGTACAATTCATGACGTGTGTGTGGTATGAGCACCTAAGCAAGTATGTTTTTGCTGACTTATGAGGGATGGTAAATCATAATAGAGTTATTTGTGACTGTGTTTGTCATTTATGTTGGCTGTAATTTGGGGCGGTTTTACAGCAACACCGTGCTGAAGCCTAAGTGCAAACCCTGAAACCCAATACTAGCGTACAACCAAAATGTTACCACTTCACCATTTATAACTTTTCGAATTCGATTCGTCTAATCAAACATGAATTTAAAGATTTATGAGTACAATGCATTTTCAAAACACTTGCAGTAGATCAGTATGAAAACGCGAATTAATAAAAATATATTATCACAACAACGCTAAACTCATGTCAGACGTGTTAATTAGAAAATAGGATCAAAAATATTTCTGAAAATATAAATAGCGCTGCATGATTCAACCAAAATCAAAGGTAAATAAATATAATTATAGGCATTTAGGATAGCAAATGTTTAGTACTAATTATTATAATTATTATAGTTTTATATTTAATGAATTTTCAGTTCCATAATTTATTTACTAATTAATTTATTAAAGAATAATTTATGCTAAAAGAGTTCAATCGTTATTTTGACCATTTTTTTTCTTAACTCTTTAACCACTCGTCCTGCACAAGAGTAAACCCACGCTGTCACTGATCTGAAAGTGCTTTTTTGCTTTCATTAAAATAGGCTTATTTTAATGAAAGCAAAAAAGCACTTTCAGATCATTCCCATAGACTACACTGTTTAAAATCTAACACTGGCCATCCAACATTTTATCGTCAATAAAAGCTATCGAAACAATAGCGAGTGTGATCAGATTCGTAATCAACACATAACGATTGCAAATCGATACATACGAAATCGAATAGGGATCGATATGCGCCGGCGACGATTCGCGCGGAATATTCCTTTGTGAATATTGAGTTATTGAGATCAACGCCAATGAAGTTTGCATATTTTAAATGTAATTTGCTTTCTTGATGTCTTGGGTTGCAAGTTTTACTTGGGAAATAACTGAGGAGCTCGTGAGGAGTTTGTGGCTAAAATAATAACAGCCGCTCGGATCAATCTTCAGGTTAAGCCTTCAGGTTAATGTTGGTCTGTGTATGGGTGACCACCCATTGCCTCGGTAAGCACGTTAAGTCGTAGGTACGGGCTATCATTCGTAGTTCTTTGACAGGCGTAGTCAAAGTCCCGAAAGTCTTAAGAGGCATCGTATTACCCAGTACTAACTATGTTGTGGAGGTCAGATAGGCAGTCGCTCCACGTACAAAACTAGTATTCAGCTGCATCCGGTTAGACTGGAAGCCGACGCCAACGTAGTTGGAAAAAGGCTAGGCAGATGATGATGACTTAGGAAATATCTGGTAATAAAACATAGGAACCCGTCGTTTACACAATAAAATTTACAGATTACTAGGCCTTTAATGTTCCAGATAGAGGGAGTTGGCTGTAATCCACCACTCTGTGCGGTTGGCGGGTTTTTGCGATTTTTCCAGCGCATCTAGAATACTTCAGTTTCTTCACGATGCTTTCCTTCACCGTTTTAAAAGCATGTATTTTTTTCTGCCTACCCCGGCACCCCGATGGCTTTCTATGGTTTCCCATACAACGCCACCTGCTACGATCCTTACACACTCCTTTTGCCTCGCCCACGTTCGTACATCGGGTCATACAAGCACGTCGGTTACGAATACTACTCACGTATTTTAAAAGCAGTGGTTATGAAATATATGACACAAATTCACGCCTCTGGCTGGGTCCTAACCCACGACCATAAGTTGGGGCCTTTACTAATGGTCACTGCTCATTAAAAGAAAGTGAACTGAAAAACTAGAAAAACAGTTCTTCACTTCTTTATATTCAATAGCGGATGTCACAAAAGATTTTGTTGTTACAAACAAAAATTACATACTATCAGCCAATTACATAATAGCAGCCAAAAGCACTTTTATACGCACTGACCATTTAGAGTCAAGTGCCACCTTTACATTCCACTTAAAACTACAAAATGTTAACGACTGGTCAAGTACTTGTATTAGGTAACAAACATACGCATCCACAATAATATAAGAATTATTTCAAACAAGAATGATTGACGGAAAACGAAGACCATAATGGTTTGGGCAGAATAGTGATGCACGTTCTGATCCGATAATTTACAGTATCGATACAACTTTATGAGATACTCCGATATTTTGGATCGATACAAACCCACCCCCTATTTCTAAATTAATTTAATTTTATCCTGTCTGTATTGTATTGTATTTTGTTTAATTTAATTAAATTTTTATTTTACTACAATACTTATTTTAAAATTAATATTGTCTTTTAGTTAAATTTTCAATCAAAATTTGTTTTAATGCTGGTTTTATTCGAATTTTGTTTTTGATTTAATAATATTATTTAAATTGCTTTTATTATAATTTAATTTTCTATTTCTATTTTGTATTAGTGCATAGTTAAATTTTTAATGTTGATTAGTAAACTTAATTAAAAAAAATATAATTATGTCACCTTTTTGCACCATAAAACTTGCCCAATTGTTACCTAAATGGAAGAAGTCACTGGCTCCTGAAATACAGGTATTCTAACCTAGCTCTGGAGCCAGGGTCTCAAATTTTTCTGCAACCTGTTTTTGTGGCAATAAAGAAATTTATTTATTATACAAACGAATACGATAAATGCTCGGTTCGTTACAAAAGTACCGGTATCGGAACGAATGGATCAAATATGGCTGCGGAGCGTGTTGACAGATACGGCAACTAAGAACTTGAGTAGTTATTATTAAGATTTATGATTTTATACAGGCACATAGAATACTAAATAATTATCGAATTTTTGCTGACTCTTTGAAGGAATAGGTACAATACGATGTCTTGAATCGATATTTTAGTATCAAAGTATACGTAAGCAAGCATCATGTATCCCATAGGACGATTCAATACAATATAGTATTTGGAGAACCGATACTAAGCCATGCGATTGATCCAAAGTATCGATACAAATGCAAGTAGTGTGCATCTCTAGTCAGACGTAAAATGTGTTTGGGCAACAATACTCGATGAGTCTGTACCAGGCATTACAAACCGAACTCCAAGTATATTGACCCATTAATCTAGTTAAACTACTTACATAACATAGTCACATGAAGCATAATAAGTGTCCATTTATTTATTTGAAGCGCGCACTCTGCCGTCATCGTCTTCTTTAATTATCACACCTTCATCATCTACCATTCTAATACAAACTTTATCATGTTGACAAGTAAGTTTCTTTTTGCATAATGCAAAGGCACGTTAAGTTGTTTCAGTATCGAATCGGAATATACATTTAAATGGTGGCGTTTATACGGATTTGCCAGTTGAATCATCAATGCGTTCACTGGAACGTACGCCGAGTATTAAGTCGAGCCGAGCAGATCTAAATGTAAATGTTTAGTAACACGAATGTAGAATAAGGTTTTATTTTTTGTAAACAAACTTGAGTATTTCTCGTGATCATTTGATCATTTATATACATGACACAGACAATGTTTTTTCTATCGACGCGCGACGGCCGTATTTTGACTTGCTTGTAAAGTATAAACAGGTTTGTTTTCAAGTTCTCGATTACTGGATACATTGTAATGTCCTTTACTTCAAGCAAGTACGTTTGATAATCTATAAGAATGTACCTGTAATCTTTGTAAGAATGCTGGGCAAGTTTCTATGCTGATCTCTGCGAAAGAAGTATATGGAATGTATTGGTTTTATTGCGCTGCGGTTGTTAAAGTCCTCACGCTCTTTTTACAAGGGCAAGCAGATCTTAGATCTAAAACGACCATAAATATACGGTTCACTGGTAACTGCAGTAATGCAGAGAAGTTAAGTAGTTAGATTTAAAGATAAGTATTTAAATACCTATGGTGGGTAGGTGGAATATGGAAAAAGGCTAGTAACTGTTTGTATTTTAAATGAACTGATTAAATCTGCTAAGAGTACCATAGGTTGTCATGACGAAATGACAACGTATGGTAAAGACAAACAATATTATTCTTATTATTCTTAATGTGCAACAATAATTTAACATAGGTAAATTAATTAAATTGAGGCATCTCCTGGGCGCCTTTGTTCCTTTGCAGACCAACATTACCTACTCTTAATCAGTCGAGATCAAAATCAAGAGCATGCCCATAATGCAGTAAAAATATCAAATGGTTTGCTGACATCAAGTCTATTTTTCTAGCCACGCTCCTCTCACGAGATGATCAAATATTGCATTTCGACACTAGTTTTATAAACTTCTTCCTTTTTTATCGGTTTACAAAACCACTAGGACATCAAAATAAAATAAGGTTTTCTATACACCTATTTATTTTTTACTATACTGGCTAATTTGTTTACATACCAGTCTTTACTCACCCGGTCTGAACGAGGCGTTAGCGATTAATATCAGATCGTTTTGCATCTGTACTGCATCGATACTGTTGCTTCAGGATATTTGTTGTGATACTAACGATGATGTCCACGGTAATGTTTCCATAAACGGGCAGTTTCTCGAAACTATGTAGTATGATGGAATCGATTCTGAAATCGAGTTGAGTTGAAATCAAGTGAATCAAATATTTGATCGGTTCGATGTATGGATAGGATATTGTGACTGTTTTGAAGTTTCCTGTTTTGGTAATTTGATTTTGTCTAGTTTTAGATTTTGATGTTTGTTTCATAATTATGATTATGAGATGACTATGTTTTCTCGTTAGAATTTGAATTTTTTAGAACTAAAAATTGTTTGAATTTACGCTTCTATAGATGGCGTTTAACACGCCATGAGTAACACAGTCTGACTGAGTGAATGCCACTTGTTCGTTATGTGTATCTAATTATTCAAACACTCATTCCTTCATCATAAACTAAAATAAAAATGTTTACTGGTCCAATTTCATCTCCAAAAAACCATTCAATCCATTAAGGAAAAAATTAAAAAACATTAACCACAATTTACTATCCTCATTTCAATATTAGATTAAACCGACGCGTTGAGAACTGGCGTTAAAAAATAAATTGTCATCAAAGATACCAAAATAATCAACCATGCGTGTTCATTTTGAGTGAGCATTGCACTAGAGCTCACTCCATATCATTCCAACCTTATTTACGACTATAAACCGATAAAGCTCAATAAAGTTAAAGATAAAATACGTACACAGCGTCACATACACTTTGAACTGTGAAAAAAGGGTACATTACAAATAGATTTCTTGGTCAGTCGTTTCAAGGCGTCCAACCGAGGATTGAAATCGTCTAAACGATTTAGGCGAGCGTAGTTATCGATAGAATGTATCGAATGATTACCGTAATGACAATTTATGCGCGAGTCAAGTGGAATATGTAAACGAGGCATGGACAAGTGTGGCAGTCGGCTCATTTTAATAGGACCACCCGTGTGAACTTGGGCTTAGGTGTCGTGATTTGTTTGAATTTGTTTTTCCATGTTTATTGTTCGATTATGAATGCGATCTGATAGGGTTACCTAAATCTTTCGTTATATCGATACGGTTATAATGTTTTCTTATAGAATTTCAAAATTGTGATGTAGTGTGGTCGTTCATCGGAGAGTTTTTGGAAAAGTTATTGGAATCGGTGTTAAGTTCGGCTATTTTATTGGATACAGCTTAACGTGAGTTATGAATAATGTTTCACACGTGTTAAACTAACACCGTCTATGATACTCTATCCTAATATTATTTAAACCAGTAAATGCCCTTTGAACTTACAATAAGCGATGAAAAGTTATACAGAAAATTGTCATTTTCGTAATGAAAATCAGGCTAAAAAACTTAGCCGTTAGAGAACGCCGAGGCCATCTTGAATAATTCTACGGCATCTAAAAGAAAACTAGAATTCACACGGAATATAATCTACCTACTTTATATGGAAAACGTGGTCATGTAAAGGTTAACCTACAAATAAATTAAAGGTTGCCACAAACCCTTGAAATACCAAATTATAAAAGCGAAGGTACAAATTATTTTGATTACATGCATTTATTTTTTTCCGATTGACAAAATGATTGATTTGAATCAATCAATATCACCTTGGGTTGATGCGTGAAATTGTAACTAACAAATAATTGTTACGGCACGAACTTATTTATGATTTTTGTTGTTTCATGACCGTCATTTTTTATTATTTCAAATATAGTTATATTTGTTAAGAACATCCGTTTTAATTATCTGTGAAGATTATCAATCATTATTAGTAACGATTGTCAATCATTTTGTATCGTTTAGAGTACTAGGTATCGACAGGTACATTAAAATATTGTTAATGATTTTATTTCTATGAAAATGAATAGGTGTTTTTATTGTTTGTGTGGTAAAAAATGGTTCCCGTTTGTCTACAGAATAAATTCTGAAATGAAGATCAGAAATGGAAATAATATACCTTTAAACAAAAAAACAGTGATTTAAATAGTGAAAGCTAAATCCATCCGTCGAAATGAAGAAGAATTTCTACTCGATGGTTTTTGCGATAAAATATTAAGAATATCCCTGTCATTTAAGAGTAAAACATAATTTAAGTCAAATAATTATGAGACTGTGACAGCAGCCTATTCAATTTTTTTTAAATAAACTATTTTGGTCAAATTCTTCAAAAGGCCCATTCATGTTTTTCTATACCAACCTAAGAACTTCCATCAAACAAACCTGACACGTCACAAGCGCCACAACATAGTGTCGTGTGCGCTGATCCGTGAAGCGCGCTTACACGGCGGAGTAAGCGCCGCTTATATGCAAGAGTAACTCAGATTATGATACGGATCTCTGTAATTATGTGATTAATTTGTTTGAAAGTGAATGTTTGTTTTATTATGGTAGGCGTAATTTAAAATGCGTTATGCTTCGAAACTTACAACCTGTTATGTTAAGATTACTCAGTCAGTCTGCCTTTTTCTAGATCTAACGTTTCTAACATTAAAGTTCTGGGAAAATTTAGGGTCTTTCGTGATCGCTCCATGTCAAGGTTTGGTTAAAATAGGATTAGAGAATCGACATCTCACATTAGTAGGTAATTTATCTAATTTTCTAACTGACTCAACTGTCTTAGTTAGTTTTTTATTACCACTTTCAGACCAGAATTTTCACTTCATTGAAAAAGTACCAGCATTAAAATGAAGCAGAAAATTCTTGCAGAAATGTGAAATGTATCACTAAAGCGGATGGACGCCCACGACGCATGCGCGACGGGAACCGCTGTGACGCAAGTCGGTAGGAAAAGGAGCCGCTCCTACTGGAATTTAAATTGGGACAGCAAAACTATTTAAAAGTTGGTACCTGTGCACTTTTTGATACATTTTTAAGTAAACTAAAGCCAAGAAAAATTTACAATTATTTTATTTTTATTTTTTTTAATTTCTAGGTGTCTTAAGCGCCAGTGATTTTCAAACAGGATCCCATGATGTCAAAATCACCTACCTCAATACATATAGGAGCAGTTACTTTTTACACACTCACCATCATCAGCCTAGCCTTTTCCCAACAATGTTGGGGTCAACTTCCAGGCTAACTGGATGCAGCTGAATACATTACTTTACCTGGAGCGACTGTCTACATATACAGTCACTCCATGTGAAGTACGTAACATAACTGGGTAATACGCTCCCCTTCATAAGACTGGTTGTTTCGGGCCACTCACTACCTGTAACGACTGTCAAAGATCTAAAAATGGCAGCTGGGACCAACGGCTTAACGTATTTTTCGAGGCACGGAGGAAAACCCACTACGTACCTAGTGTCCACTCATCCACGGACCAACCTAGGCAACCGCGGCTTAACCTGAAGATTGATCCGAGAGGCTGTTATCATTTCGCCAAGAGCTCCTCAAGTCACTTATAAGCTACTTTTTACACACTCATCGAGTCAAAATACCACTGTCTAGGACTTTCATTTCATAATTATGTACTACCATAATATTTTCGCCTCATTATGAGATGACTCACCTCAAGTAACTTCCAAGTTTTCTATAACTCCAAGTCCATTAAAAACGAGATCATAAAACCTATGATATAGAGGAGTAATTACGAAAATATCGTAACAAGTAGATATTGCAATTTGAACCGGAAAACGTCGCCAAGTCGCCTCGTCCCGTCGGTTCAGAGGTTAAGTTGCATATTTGAATATTACGACCGTAAAAGTTTGCTATACACATCCACTGAGAGCTAAGCAATAGCGATATTGATGTTGATGAGGATGCTGGCTATGAAGTATTTTTTCAGAAGCAGATTTAGACAAGGCCTACGGAGAAGTACCTAGTAGTACCCTAGTAGTACTAGTAGAGAACATTGTGTCCGTGGCTGCTACTGAAAAATTCTTGACGGAAAAACCCAATAACACATTGCCCGACCTGGGAATCAGGCCATATGCTCAGCTGTTTTCAGAATTATGAGGTAAGATTAGGAGATGGACCCAAAAAAAAATTAGATTATTTCAACAAATAAATATGGTAGTAATTGCATCCGTTTTACACCTTACAAAAAGTTTATTGTTAGATATAATAGAACGTTATGAAAATATTTATATTTGCTCTTTTGTGATGCCATATCAGAAATCTAATTTAGCTTTTCATAAGAGAGGCTGCATAATAATGACATTCAAAGATAGAAGAATACTGAATGGAGACCACAAAAAGGATGCCATATTATCTAGTGGCCAAATGTAAAAAAAACGGATATCATTATAATAAAATGTTCATCAATAATGATGAATGCAAGCATCAAAATAATAATTAGATGTTTTTTTATCCATTTAATTTAGCTTCAGCATAAAATGATCTAAATGGATTGCAGAGATAACATGATAGTTGGATTCCTTGAAATTTGGATTGAATTCAAAGTATTTTGAATAATGGATGGCAGTTTCAAGGTATATTTTTCTTGCTAAAACTTCTTGTGTGTGGTTCAACGGTCGTAAATAAAAATGGAGTTAATTATATCTGATTTCCGAAAAAAAAAAACTGCAATATAGCATAGCATCGCTCCCAGTACAACAAATCGTAATCTCATAAAGCACAGTTTTGTAACGAGCTCAGTGTAGTCGGTGTGCGTTAAGAATGTTAATAGTGTTTTTTGCATGCGTCTGCGCCGTTGAAAAGGTCATGTACAGCTGTGTCATCTATTTGCATGATCTAGGTTAATATTTTACGTTCGCCAATTTATTTGTTTGTAGAATTTTTATTCTGTGGACATGCTAGATTTGCGATGCTGGTTTTTTGTGGAATAATTATAAGGTTTTTTTTTGTTTTTGCATTTTCTCTCTCAAGACTATTAAGATGATGGGTAAGCGACGTAATTAAGGTGAATGAGAAGATGCGGACTTGATTGGCGCAAAAAAGCGAAGAGTGTAAAACCTGGTGGGTTTTATACTACTCTGCACATTGTACTTTTGTCCACTGAAAAGGCTAGCAAGGCTTTGGACTGCAAGCCTAGCTGTGTTGTCTTTGGATTTGATCGAGTTTAATAGGCACATTTTCATCAGTATTAATGAGCAAACATCGAGGTAAGATATTCCAAATTAATTATTCCACACGTGCTAATGCAAAACCATTAGCTAGACTAATAAATTAAAGTGTTTTTTGTTGTATTTCAATCTCGGAACATCGAAAACTGATTTGGTTTAGTGTTTCACCGATAATTCGATCACGCACGACGATTTTCGAACCCATTAATTTCTGATCTCATTAACAGAACCAGTTTTTAATTAGAAAACACCATCGGGGATTATACAGTTGTCATTATACATCGAAAATGAGTTCTATGATCATATTTCTAGGCAACTAAACATGTTAATACATCTAAAATTATTTTTGTATTTCCACAAAACCCGGTATTGATTTAATTTATATTATAATGTTAAGTTTGTGATTTATGCCCAAAATTTACATTAAAAATAAGACTTATTATGTGTTAATGCTATTTTGTCATTTACTGATTAGGGTTGTAAAAAGAAAAAGTGTAACAAAATCACCGACCCCCTAATTTTGAACGGGTCATGATAATTTGGGCCAGTGACCTTTTGCAATAACCTGTCACTGGGCTTATAGGTGTACGACAAGCTTCGTGAATCATCGGATCATTATTTTATAATACACTGAAGGATCTGTGTTGTAAAATAATTAAGTGTGTTAATCATTTTGCTGCTTAGTATAAGCCAGGCTAGTTATGTTGCTAGTTTATGGTGAGCACCCATCACCTGTTAAAAAGCTTTCCATTGTAAAGTCTTTCTTACGTAGACGGTATTAAATAGTAGTCTCGAGATTAAGGGCCAGACTCCACCAAAGTGGAGACGAGACTAGAGGAGAGGAGTGCTGTCCACCAATTGATAGGAGATTGTTTAGGCCTGCCTACGCAATCGGCGGCAAAGCACACAGCCGAGACGAGACGAGAAGAGACTTGAGCGGCGTGCTGCAAGTGGTGCGTGGCGAGAGGTATGCTGTGTGTGGCGTGCGGTGAGCGGTGTGCTGTGAACAGCATGCGGTGAGCGGTGTGCTGTCAGCAGCGTGTGGTGAGCGGTGCACATCTCCGCTCGTGCTTTGGTGAATTCTGGGCCTTAGGGTTCGGTTCAACCGGCACAAACATAGTGTACGGCTCGAGACAGAGAACTCTGACAGACATTGTCCTGAAGTACATATCTCTCAGTGACCGGTGTCCTCAGCATGTCCACAGCCTGTCCGTTTAAATTCGACTGAACCTTAACGCAAGTAAAACAGTTTGATAGATTTCCGCACTCAAAAAACTAAGCAAAGGTTGGACCAAGAAAAAGTTTATTAAACATCTTCCGACAGATTTGAGTGATGTGCTTCTAAACTGTTGCTTTGACCTGACCTTTAATAGATCTTAATTATACCCATCCGTATATTAATATACCATAAATATTTCTACGTACAACACTATAATATTACGTTTAAGAACGTGCAACGAATGAGAGCAATCGATTTTATTACATGTCCAGGGCGTGTCGGAATCGATTCCAATGAACTGCAAGAATCGAATATTGAGTGATAACACGGACCACCGAGCGAGTAACCAAACATTTTGGCACATAAACCATACGTGATTGTACACAATTTGATCCTGATTGCAATTACAATTGGATTTCCAAGGGTTTTCTACGAAAATCGATTTTATTATGGTGCATTCGCATCGGGAGCGTGTCTCTGAGTTGCCAGTAATTTTATTGGCATTCATTATTGCCATAAGTGTTGCCTGATTGAAACTGAAGTGCGTAATTCATACTTGTGGAACGATTCCCTAAAATAAGGCCGTGTTGGGATAATTTAACGGAAAAAGCTAAAGGGCAAAGATGTACAGTTTGTTTCTTGGTATTTAATTCATGAGAGAAAATATTAATCAGACTATACAGTTTTCGGGCCATCTTAGTTTAAGACGCGGTCGTATTTTATAAAATGTCATTATAAAAATACAAAACTTCCCTAAATTAAATTCATGGCACCTGTTTTCTTAGCTATGTATGTTTCTATTTTTCACTAACCTTTGACCGCGACTTCGTACGTGTGGTAATTAGAATTTAAAAAAAAACTGTCATAAAATGTAGCCTATAATTTAAGTTAGGCTCCTAGCAGTAGAGCGGTGAAAACTGCGTTCAAATCCATGCAGTAGTTTTTGCGTTATGCGCGTACAAACATACAGACAGCCAAAAAACTATTTCAAAATTTTCAATGTACAGACATCGGCCTGTTACAATTTTATTGTATGTTTATAATATAACTAGCTGAACCGCGCAACTTCGTCTGCGTAACATTTTTGATAGATACTCCGCTCCTATTGGTCGCAGCGGGATGGCTATCCAACACTAAAATATTTTTTCAATCGGAACCAGTAGTTCCTGAGATTAGCGCGTTCAACCAAACAAACAAACAAACTCTTCAGCTTTATAATATTAAGTATAGATTATAATTATATACCTATATTTAGATTAGAAAAAAAAGCGTTTTATTATATTTTCTCTTCGTCTTTACATAAAAGTCCGTTAACCTCTGCGTCTCTCAGCCAAAATAGATATGATTCATATTCTACAAAACACCATGCAGAACTGGGGCAATTTCAATAATATTAAATGTCAATCAAAACGTTTAAAAAATCTCATTTTGCATTTTAAATGGGAGTTAATTTACCAAAAATCTTCAGTAGAATCAATTTGAATATATTTGACATTTTATTGTTGACTTTTACGAGGTACACATCGATAAATTAGCGCCAATCAGATCAATAAAGATTGTAGTGGCAGGAACTTTATCGATTTAGGACGTTTTTGCTCTTTTTTAAATCGATTAGTTGTCATGACTTTGAATGGTGTACTAAGTAACTGTAATCTTTGGTGATTAAAGTAACTGATTGCAATGTTATTTGAGAACCTCTTCAAACGTCTACTGAATTCCAAAAAAAAAACATTTTCATAGACAAACATCAACTTAACTGATCAACGTCGTTACATCTCGTAATCAATCTACCAACTCTTCAATCAAAAACAAAAATTAGAATCATTATGAAATCTTTGACTTTAATAAGTAGCTAAAATGAAGCTAAAAATACAGCTCTCAAATACTCAGACATTAATTGACTGGTATGGTCAAATGTCAAGTTATTTCAAACCAGCTACTGCTTACAATCTAGCCTTTATTAACACATCTTGTTACATCTAAGTCAGGTTACTAAAGCTTTGATATTCTGTCCCGTGAACTTTTAATGAGCAGCGTATTCGATACTAGAAAACTTCAACAATAGACCCAATCAAGGAAAAAATCACAAAACGTACTACCGTTACCGATTCATAATCGTATCGAATAGAATCGATTTTAATCACGTTCGATTCAGTATGATCGACATAGAGACGCCTTGTCCAGTGCCAAGATGGTTGCCACAATAGAAAAGAAAGTGTTAAGTCTGCTAACGATGTATAAATTTGGTCTATGCGTTCGATGTTACCAATAATAACTGTTATTCTTTGGCGAATTCTTTTTTATGTCAACCTTCCTGCTTTCTCTTCGCGCGAATGTTTTGACAGGTCAAGCTGTCATTAGACTATGTAGACATCGAATTGTTCCAATCTGAGATTGGAACAGTTCGATGTCTACTGTCACAAGGATACAAATAATTTATCTTAACTTTTCCTTGACAATTTATTTTAATCTAGTTAGTTCACGGCTAGAATTAGTAACAAAATGTTGCTTAGAGATCTCATTAGGAAGCATGATTAAGTTGTTTGTTAATTTGTGAAGCACCTTGTTCATTCGTCAAGTACTAAGTTTTAAGAGCTACAATAATGTACCTAAATAAAACTGAGCTGAGTATCGCTGTTCAAGTAACAACTTACTAGCCGAAAAAAAATTGGGTTGTTGTCAATTGGTACGAAAAGACGAAGAAGATAAAAACTGAGGGCAATAAAAAGGCATTTCAGTTGAAACTACTATTTAATTTTAAACATGTTAGTACCCATAAAAAAAAAACATCTTACCCTGCAATACGCCTTTATTTTCAGTAAAACTTACGCCTATTGCTAAGCGGAAAACTGATGGTTCTATAATTTATAGGCGCGAACCTCCGACCAAACGGTTTAAGAAGTACAGCACCGTAATCAGAGCAATCAGCCGGCTCATTACAAGTTTAATGTGGAGATCGAATAGTTTTAGGGATCCGTAGATTTGAAATAGATAGATCTTTATTTTGATCACCGTTGATGTAGTTTGTAGTAGCTGTGATGTGTCTTAGAAGTCTTATGGAGCTTACTCACCAAAGCCGGGCATTTTAGCAACTTTCGTATTCGTTTAAGTGACATGCTTCTGTGTTGCGGTGTGAAGGGTCCATAAAAACTATGCGTGCAGGTTGCTATACCATACTTTTTATTATGCATAGGTATGCGTGAAAATGTGTTTGTAACTTTGTTTTTCTCACGTTATTTTTGGGTCGCCACCAAATATTTGAACAAGATTTAAGATGGTCTTCATATTAAATAGACCCTTTCGACTTCTTATGCTACGAAGCCACCTGTTTCTCATCTGCATTATTTATATTAATTTCAAAAAATTCAAGAATTCGTCGTAGTCAGTTTTGTTATGCATTATAGATTTATTGCAGCAAATTCATATATACTAAATCTTAAGTTATTAAAACCAAAGAGGATGTTTGCATGTACGGTTAATTACCAAACTCAATAAAGCTTTCAACATACCTACCTAGGTGCATAACTTATGATAATGTCTGAGACAACAGAAGTGTGCCTCATAAAGAATCCAGACCAAATACCAGTTCATATTAAAGTATGTATTTACTTTTAAATGATCTTTATTTGTCTGTCTACATTTACTATTCAAACAATTTGCTCTAAAATTTCTCCGAAGAGTTTCGTATCTTATATATTTGCATATACGCAGGGCTCACAAAGTTTTCTGGAGAATATTCCGGACATGTCAAGAAAATTGCGGACTTTTCTTTCTTTTGTATATTTTTTATGACAAAGATCTATTAATACCGAAAGAATGTTGCAGAAGTTTTGCCAGGGTATGTACAAAAGCTCACTTCTGAAATTCCGGACGTTTTACAATTCAATACACACCGGTCAATGAGCTAGAATTCCGGACGTATGGCAACCCTATAAATACTACACATATGTACATGTACCAAAATCTTCATAAATTATTCATGGTGCGTATGCGCATTATAAGTCATTACGATATCTGCGCAAGCGATGCCGCTGTCTTTAAATTTCAATTTCTTGATACTTTTGATTTTAAAAAGTGCTCCTTTCTGAATATTAATGCAAAATCGAGTTAATGTACCTTATTATGGGTCTAAAATTATTTTTTAAGTAAAAAATATACTTTTAAGTAAAATAATGTGGTGTGTGACAAAACGTTGAAATACTGTTATTTTAGACTTAAATGATGCATATGTGTGCTGTCCTACCTATCGTGTCATGGGGGTCTTAAAATTCCATGTTTCCGAAATTTTTTGCTTTTTATTTGAACGCGTACAATTTATAATGACTTTATAAATATTTATTATTCATAAAAATAGTAAAAATTTAAAATATATATTTAAATTAATTTATTTATTTTTTAATTTTTTTAATTTTTATTATTCCATGAACCTAAAAATATAAAATACACAACATATAACAAATAGTTCGCAATACATCCATACTTTTTTCTTTCATTAGAAACGAGTTCTCTTGTTATAAAAAAAAAGGTTTTTTTAATCATCCTATTCTGTTCCATTGCAGGGCAAAGGTCTCCCCCATGGCTTTCCAGGTTTCTTTGTCTTTGCCTTTTCCGACCAATCCGTTAGATATGAGTCGAGATCGTCACGTAGTATCGTAAAGTACTTCATCATCATCTACAGCCCGAATTCACCCACTGCTGGGTATTAGCCACTCTTTTCTGATGCCAACCTCCACGTTCCTGTAGCAATCTCATCCAGGTATTTCCCCCGATGGCAAATATGTCCCCTGCGCATCTCACCGCCGCCCGACTCACATTTCTTTTCCCAATTAATGTGTCGCCATTCGGTGACAACATTACTCCAACTGTCATCACTGCGCCTTGCTAGGTGTCCTGCTCAACTTAATTTTTGAGAGCCATAACGCGATTACCAATATCGAAAACCTTTGTTCGTCTTCGGATTTCGACGTGAAGTACTTACAACCTACTAAATAAATACTAGGTAAGTACAGACGCCAGCACACCAAGCTACCCGAAACTGTCAAATTTTCCCAATCAACATTGAACCTAATTATCTAACGACAAAGTTGAAAATATATTAAAGAAATTTGACAAATTGTTGTAACTTGATGTGCTGGCGTCTGTATACAAAAAAAAGGTACAATTTAAATCGGTCAGTCCTTTTTTTTTACAAAGTTTCGGTACGAATCGAAGATTGTCTGTCGGTAATAATTGAAGATCGTCAGTTGGTAATAATTCAATTTATACATAAATGATCGTAAATATACGTAACCAACGATACGGAGTGTTCGTGTTACGGTACATTATGAGTAGGGTTAACAGAAGATTTTTAAATACGTCTTATTGTTTAGTTTTGCAAATATTTTCTTCCTTCTTGGTGCTTTTTTTGTGATTATGTTTTGATGATGCAACATTATTTTTTTATTAGTTCTTGATTAGTTAAGTATTCTATGCATGTAATTTAAGTTTGATTTTGCATATTTTCAAATACACTAGTTTTAAAATAAAATAAATGTTCATTTATTAAAAAAATCCATACTGCTGTGTCCAGGCATAGAATTTCTAAAGCTCAAAATTAAAAAAAAAAATCCTTAGCAAAAATAAAAAGTCCCAAAAATGTATAAATCCCTGGTTTATTGTCCTGTCAACCGTCTCAAAAAACTTAGCCGAACTCATAAACAATAATCAAGCGAACCGAACAACATTTTGCAACAACCAGTTTTGAAATTAAATTTCCCTCTGTACCATCGGTACGGACATACGATGTCGATTATTGAAAAGTGTGCAAATTATAGGGTCATCGATAATATTCGGCGGTAATGGCCGCCCGAATTACTGACCCCGACGCCATGTTTAAAAACTCTTTATAATTTATAATGTGGGACACATATTTCGTGCGTCGATTGTACTTCGATATATTTATGATTTAATCATATTAATTTGATTTCTTTTAGGAGTTAAATGGTTTTTATTACTTTGTTGGTGGGATTTAGTTTTTTATCCTTTTTGTAAATATAGATAATGTTTCTGAGGGCGAGATGAAACGTAACTTTGCTCGTGCTTTGACGTTCCTGTTTGTTTATTGCACTTGTGGTTTCACAGTGGAGCGATAAGTGCAGAAATAATACTTAGTCAAAGTGGCGCATATAGATCTCGGCCTTAAAGATAAAAATACTGTAGCTGGCTTTCCATTCGGTTTTTTCGAGTATCAGTCTGGAGTTTAGATTTAGGGCAGTAGCAATAGTTTTGGAACAAAACTGGTAAAATGTGCTTCGGGTATAACAGGCTCGTATTGTATATTATAACGGGCTGGTGTCCGCAACTCCACGTCCACGTATTTTAATACAAGCTTGATAATAATATTACAATGTGAGCAGTGACAGTCTAGCGGTGTGGCCGTTGGACTGCCAAGTTATAAGTCTCGAGTTCAAACCCAAGACACACACCTTTGATTTTTCGGAATTATGTGCGTATTGTACTTATAATTATCACTTGCTTAGGTGAAGGAAAACATCGTGAGGAAACCAGCACGCCTGAGAGATATTTCTCGACGGCATGTAAAGCCAAGTCAGAGGCCCATTGGGCGGTATTAAAACTCTGACACCAGGTTAGGCACTAACCACACGATAAAGAAGAAGAATGCAAGACCGATAAAATTTTAATCGCTGCAACAGCAAATAACCTCGTTCTGCCATTAAGCAGTACCTACATACATCCTAGAAAGCTAATTACGGATTTAACGAGCTCATAATATCGCAATATTACAGTTCAAAAGGGTAGACTCCTCATCATAACTTTTGGTGTAGGTATCTTATTATATGTTCTGCAATAATATCTGAACCCTAATTCCCTTTCATATATTTTCAAGGTTCCAATAAAAAGCCTAACGTAGCTACTTAGCCATTTTAATGCCAGCATTAGACATTAGCTAAATTAAATTTGACTTGTGTAAATATTACTTACAAAAAGCGTATTAATAAAGTTAATGTCAAAGCAAATGCCTTTTAGTATTAAACCTTTAGTATATTATGAAATAGGTTTTTAGCTTTGATGCTAGATTGGACGGGAGTTATGGCGAAATAAAATGGTTAATGTGTACCTTATGGTATTATATGTCGTGAATCCATAGAGTTGGCGTACGTATGTGATAGATAGTTTTTGAAGCGTGTGTTGTTTGTTGCTGCCATTGTTTTTGTTTTGAAGTTATGTTACAATGTTTAGGTCCAATACCTTTGTTGCAGTGTCAGGTGCTTTTTTTAGGTCGTCAAGGGTGCAGGAGAACGGAAACCTAGCATATTCCAGCAGGGGGTGAGACATAGTTTGATCTGGGGCGCTGCACTCATACTCTGTGTTAGAGGTATAGATAATTAAATTATGTACTTTTGTTATGAAACGTTGCCACAGTCCATGCGCCCCTAGAATACTGACGCAACAAAGTCATCACTAATTTGTTTCCTCTTGATACTAAAACATCATTAGACAACCAAACAGTGGTTTCCCAAACCGAAGTTTTTATAACAACAATAAATCGAAAACTAACGATCGGAAAAACTATGAAACACCTACAGTCAATTATAAATACAAGATTAACTAAACCAACATACTAACACAATGAATTATGACCCTTGAGACTGGAGGCTAAAGGGTGTAATTAGCATAAACAATCTTCGCTTCCTCGCCCACTCCTTGTTTTTATTTTGTCATTTGAATAAACAGTTAATTATGCTAAGTATAATCGGAGATACGGTGAAAAGTATATTTGTTATACGCCAAAGAAGGTTGACATTTATCATGTTTATACGTTTCTGATTATAATATATTGATAACTGATACGTACAATCACCAATTGACTTGAAGAAACAACGTATCAAGCGACAGTTTGATGAAAATGGGAAATGAACTTTAAAGTTAAGAAACTTGCATTTAAATTTACAAATTTTAGGTTTTGTCGCTTGTTTCGTTGTTTTTTAAACGCTATCCAATTACTAAAACAAATCGGCGTTTTGTAACTCTCTTTGGTCGAAAAGTTCAGAAATTATTTATGTAATGTTCCTTACATGGGCGATTGTCTTCGTAAATATTGTTTTTCACTGGCGATTGTAACGGTAAGAGATACGTATGTACAAAATATATTATTGTCGTATAACTAAATCAGAATGTTTTAATCAGTGTTTTTTTTTCTGAAGTAGGTACTTTGTTGGGTGACTTGACAGATGCGAAAACATAGGTCACTTTTGGAGTACGCAAAACATCCTACCAAAACCTAAGCAAAGCCTTAAAGTCTGACTACCAGTCTTATTACAGGGTTTTGCACTACCTTAAAACTGGATGTGAAGGTTGACCTTCATAACATAACATAACATCACGCCTGTAATCCCCGAAGAGTTAAGCAGAGGTGTACCTACTTAGTTCACCCACATTTCGCCAGTTGAGTCCCATATAATAGGGGCGAGCCTATTGCCATCAACCCATTCTGTCGATACACCTTTAAATAATATTGAATCCATTAGACTACCACGAGAAGAAATGGAAATCACGATTGTAGAAGATATCTAATGAATATAATTCACACTATCACAAATGATAATCACAGAGCCAGACACCAATTATAAAACATCATTCGGTAACCGTTTATCGAAAGTTACGACTGTGTTATTTTCCTAACAATTAATGAATTTATATATTGATTTATAACGTCGAATTAGTAATTATCTTTCACAAATTGTCTTCGTTCTCATAGAAATGGGCTGTGTCGTATTAGTGTGGTCTGAGAGCTTGACAAGTTTTGTTTTGTGCAATCGAAATTTTGTGTGGTGAGAAAGTTTTAATACGTTTTGTTTGGTAACTGAATGAGGAAAATCTTGTAATATTTGATGGACAAGGTAAACAAGTAATAAATGTATTAGCGATTTGGCAAAACTTTCATTAGTAAAGACGCTTGAGACTTTTATCTTGACACTACACTTTTAAAAATGTTAAGATTTAAAGTGTCGTTTTTAGTCCTAGTTAAGACATAATACTTTTCGATTTACTTTCTCACGGTCGCAATTTTGTATTTATTTTGTCGACTAGTTTTTGAAACTGACTTAGATAAGCACCTAGGTACTTGACTGGCACTTGAGTAGGTTCATACACTTATTACATTTTATTTTTGAGTCATATTTTTTTTTAATAATAAAAAAAAACTCGTAAACTGTAAAAATATAATGTAATAAATTGCCTCATCCTCAATTTACTGGTGTAATTATACCAATAAATTAAATCACACGTACATGTCGTAAGAATGTCCGACGCATCTCCTTGACTATACCGCTGGACTATCGTCGGCTTCTCCTTATCAATGAGCAATTGTTAATCACTGATAAATTGGTCAATTTGTTACCTTATACGTCGCGTAAAATCAGCTGCAGATATATAATTAAGTAAAGGTTCAACCTCCTCTGAAAGATACGTTATATCGTCAGTCATCGCGTATTGTGTTTTTTTTTTTCATTAACGGATTTTTTTTTCGCGTATGATGTGGTCTTTGCATTAGGCCGGTCGTGAACGTGTGAAAGGAGTCTTTAATCATTTAAAATATGATTTGATTATAGTCATTTTCACATTAATTTCGGGATCATTACATGTCAATGTACAATAATTTCGATACATTTTTTTTTTTTTCGTATTTGGTGGAAGTTTTTTGCGATCATTGAGCCTATTCTTAGTTACCACAAACCTCTAAGGTCTTCGGGAAGTCGTAGTCATTAACGCACCTATAAAACGGTTATTTGGACGAATTATGCTAGAAGGGTACAAACATTTCTTAGTTTAGTCGTAGAATCACATTTGGTCATGGTGAATGTTACTACAAAACTAGCTTTTTACTGATTGTGAACAGCAGACCTGAGTTTCCACCACCAATCCACTTTGAATTAATGTGAAGTCTCTATCATCAACGTGCTGAATCAGCTAGAAAATGCTACCTATGCCAAAGCTAAAAGGTATCTTTTGTAAAAATAAGATGGCATAGATATATCATCGCTTAATCACCAGTGAGGCTTTACCTCATAACTCGGTGACATATTCAGTCGCCTTGAGAGCGTGTGGTCTTTAATTGATCCCAACAAATCTACGACGACCATGGGCTGGGTTCGTTTTGAAGCCATATTATGTATTTTAAAAACTTATTCAAAATATACGTGAGTAGGTGTGATCTTGTGAGCATTGCTCGTCGAGTTTTTAATAAGCAGTTAGAATTTGTATATATATTTTTTTTTTGGTAAATGTCATTATTACAATTAATTATGTGTTGTGCTTATAATCATATGTTTATTCATGTTAAATATGTCTGGCTTCATGGATCAGATTTGTAAGTTAAAAAAGAGTTTTCGTGAAGACCTGTGAGTGGTTCACAAGGAATATCAACCAAAACTTAGTTAGGTTATTAAAAAAAGAACGAATTAATTAACATAACATAATATCACGCCTTAGGTTAGACAGAAGTGTACCGAACAAGTACACCCATACTTCGCCAGTTATTTTTTAAGTCCCATGTAATAGGGGGCGAACCTATTGCCATCCGGCCCAAATCCAGACCAATCCGTAATTTACCTTAATAATACCAAAACAATGCATTGGCAAAAAAATGTAAAGTCATTTTCTATAAAATCGCGAAGAGAAATAGTTTACTCAGCAAAACCCCGCATTTTCCTTTGAAAGATAATTCATAAAACTAGCGCACTCTACTTCAATACAAAACCCGTTAACTCCTTCATAACACGCAACGCAATTACGAAATCAGAATAAGTTTCTTTACGTCCATAATTCAGTTTCCATGGCAACAAAACAACGATGCAGTTAACAGAAAATTGAATCGGGCGACATTACGGGCGACAAAAACGTCGCAAATTGATTCGGAGTAGCAAATTGCGACGGACGACGGGCGCGACAATTTGTGATTGGCCGTCGCAGTCGTGGGTATTACGTGTCGCGGTGGGAAAATTGTTGTGGGATAGTAAGTGATTTAGATTTAGTTGAAGAGGTCTTATTGATTGCAAAATTGGCCACATTTTACATTAAAAATCTTTCGATGGACTTTTAATGGTACTTAAAAGAGGTGAAACACTGCATCCATCCCAATTTCTTTAACAGTTCATTTGGTTTTACTTTAACAAAACAAATATATAACAAAACACATTTAATTTACAGAACTCAAGATAGATAGATATAAAGTTTAGTAACAGTAAATAGTTTTATCCGCTGACGAAACAGGCTAACAAACTACTAAAACAGTAACTTTGCAAGGACAATATTTTTTTGGATTAACAACAGCAAGTAAAAAACACATTTTTCTCTTTCTTCTCTCACACACTATCGTCTATATTTCTTTTTCAATTTGCCTCTTACAGGTCTGCTGGCAGAAATTTCTTAAGAAATAAGCAGTACCTATGTACTCAAATATTATATGTAATTTTCTTGTGTTGTCTACTGTGTGTATATAAATAGTAAAATAAATAAATAAGATCAAAATTCTTTAAAATAAAAACCTAAATTGACTGGCAGTAAGCCCAAAAACTATGTACTCATAAGTATTTACAACTTTGAACATAACAATAATACTCCAAGAAAAGATCAATGGAACAATAATTTCCCTGACCTTTAAAAAAGCGATATACAAATTACAATAGCAAGTGCGTCACAATTGCTATGCGAGGCCGACACGTAATACCGTCGCCGCCCGTCATTAATCATTTGACATAACATGTGACCGATAGCAATGATATTAAAGTCGGCTATCTTTACGCTGTTTTGCGCTTGTAGGGTGGGCAGAGTTGGGAATAAGGAGCAGGTAAGCAAGTGTGTTGTTAGCTGTTCACGATCCTTTTTACGTAGCATAATTTTCGGATTGATTTAGAAAGATTCTGAGCTTTTCAAAGACCTGGTGATAGTTAATAACCTCTTTTCTTAACTCCTCAATGCCTCGATTAACGTGGCCACCTACTTGGGCCCATGAGATAAGTCTTAAACTAGGAAATAATTTTCAGACATCGGTTTCTTCCACGTTTACGAAAACGAAACCGTGAAACGTGGAAGAATATGGGAGCGAGGCTTATGCTAAAGCAAAAAAAATCTTTAGAAACCATATATACGTGAAAGAAAAAAGAATCAGTACCTATTGCAAAACCACTCAACTCCATAAAAAATTGAATACCAATATTCTAATCCAGTCGCTACCTACATCAGCCGCTACTTCCGCCATCCATCTAAATACCTCGCTCCACCATAAAACCAATACATAGGAACAATCAGACAATTTTACTTGTGGCGTGATTTATTCCGTAGCTCGCAGGTCGGACCACCATCTCTGCTGACGACCATTCACGCGTCAATCCCCTTCATTCTATAAGGCGCACGTCGTAACCCATCGAGTTTTAGATTCTCGTCGTCTTTGCTTAGGGTGTGTTCAGATGTGAGCGACAATGTGAGTGCGTTTTGAGAATGACATAACACCGCTTGGACCACAAATCTGATAATGAATTTAAGGCTAAACGTATTCATAATATCGTTCTATATCTTAATCGTCATCGAACGTTTGAAAGAAACAGAACTATTTTCATAAGCTTTTAGTTAACTTGCTTTGTTAGTTAGTATGTATTTGTCAAATCTTGCAACTGAATTTCAAACCAGTTCCCCCCAACCGATAGGGCTGGAAAATTGCACACACCTTTGGTTCTGGTGACAATACATTTTTATGACAGACATGACTTGATCGTACTGCCAGGATCGGCTCCACACAAAGAACTTCTCAACGGTTAATAGCACGGACACGAAACTGTTGTCGATAATCCAATTTTTTTTTATTTTCATCTTAATAAATGATTAGATGAGAGATTTCATAGATGAGAATACGGCCACAGCAGAATGCGAGTAAGTATCTCAATCCATGAGATTTAATTCCGTTGATGGGTACGTATGTAGACTAGACCGTGTTTGTCAGCTCATATGTTTTGGTTGCTTGCGAAAAGCAGTCTTATCTAAAAATATTAAAAGTCAAATCAATCTGTTACGCACGAAAATCATGCACGAGAAAAGTTTTTATACACGTGAGGTGCTGGAACAAATGTGAACGCATCTTTACGCAAAGGGTGGCTTTGTCGTAAGTGTTCTTTTATTTTGCTGCTTTACATTATTTCCATTGAAACTAGACTTCCATAGTACGCTAAATACATAGACACTGCACTTCATAGATTTCCTAGTTATTTTTTAGTTTTACAGTGAGCTTCTCGCTTCAATTACAAACCAAAAACTTTTCTCTCTAGTAAATAATTTTTAAAAATTTGGATGGTAAATACATGCACGAAGATACATATATTATGTTTTCGATGCTTTATTTAATAAAGATGTTTTCTGATAACATCTTAACATCTTTACGTGGCTAATAAATGTGTCTAAAACAAATTAATTTCAATATGTAAATACGAGTGAAGTATTTTATTTCAAATAAAATGGTCGGAAAAGAAAAAAGAAAAAGTGTGTTTATTTGTTCGCTGGGATTGAAAAGTGTATTTTTATTATTCTCTCTCGAAGCAAATTTTAGAGCTGCGCAGGTGGCTACACACCTTCGGAAGCCGGGGCGCCCTGCGGACTCTCCGTCCGCATACCGGCCCGTTGTGTTGCTCGACGAGGTGGGCAAGCTCTTTGAAAGAGTCATTGCAAACCGCCTCGCCGAGCACCTTGCGGGGATGGGTCCGGATCTTGCGGAACACCAGTTTGGTTTCCGCAAGGGGCGCTCCACGGTGGACGCAATCATGCGCGTAAGAGCCCTCACGACGGGGGATGCGGTGTCCCGGGGTGGGGTTGTCTTGGCGGTGTCTCTCGACATCGCCAACGCCTTCAACTCCATGCCCTGGAGCTGCATTGGGGAGGCACTCCGGTATCACCGGGTGCCGACCTACCTTCGTCGTGTGGTCGGGGATTACCTGACGGACAGAGCCGTCATCTACCCCGGTCGCTCCGGAGAGTGGAACCGGCGAGAGATGTCGTGCGGTGTCCCACAGGGATCGGTTCTAGGACCGCCCTTGTGGAACATCGGCTACGACTGGGTGCTGCGCGCCGACCTCCCTAGTGGCGTCAGCGTAGTGTGCTACGCTGACGACACGCTGGTGCTGGCACAGGGGAGGTCGCACGAGGCGGCGGCCGACTTGATGACACGCGGGGTTGCGATAGTCGTTGAGAGGATCCGGCAACTGGGTCTCGAGGTGGCATTGCACAAGTCCGAGGCCATGTGCTTTCATGGGCCTCGGAATGCGCCACCGTCGGGATCCTCACTGACGGTAGGAGGGGTTTCCATCGGCGTCGGGTCGACGTTGAAGTACCTGGGACTTGTCCTCGACAGCCGGTGGAACTTCGTGGAGCACTTCCGACGTTTGGCCCCTAAACTGGAACGGACTGGGGCTGCCTTCAGGCGGCTCCTGCCCAATCTGGGGGGGCCGAACGCCTCCTGCCGGAGGCTCTATGCGGGGGTCGTGCGGTCCATGGCCCTTTACGGTGCCCCGGTGTGGGCGCGTTCCTTGAGGCGGCGAGCCGCCCATTATCTGAACGCGCCCCAAAAGGTGATAGCCGTAAGGATGTCCGTGGGTTCCGCACGATCTCGGGCGAGGCTGCGAGCCTCCTAGCCGGATTGCCACCATGGGATCTGGAGGCGATAGTCCTCGCGCGCCTACATGAATGGCGCGCGGAGGTTCTTCGCCGGGGGGTTACTCCGCTGCCGCGGCTAATTGCCGCTCAGCGGACAAACCTCCGAGCCGATCTCATGGTGACATGGAGAGAGCGACTGTCGCAACCCCGTGCAGGGCACGCCACGATAGTGGCGATAAGTCCCCTCTTTGAGGAGTGGCTTGAGAGGCGCCACGGCCTCCTCACCTTCCGCCTGACGCAGGTCCTCACCGGACACGGTTGTTTCGGGAGGTTCCTGCATCGAATCAGGCGGGAGGAGACGCCCAGGTGTTTCCATTGCGAGGATCGACCGGAGGACACGGTGGTGCATACGGTGGAGGTCTGCCCCGCTTGGGCGGAGCAACGCCGTGTCCTCATAGCGGCGATCGGCGGCGGCGACCTCTCGCGTCCGGCCCTGGTTCGAGCCATGGTCCGGAGCAAGACGGAATGGGAAGCCGTCACCTCCTTTTACGAAGCAGTCATGCTAGCAAAGGAGGAGGCGGAACGTGAGAGAGAGCGTTCCTCCTCACGTCCCAGCCGCCGCGGGAGACGCACCGGGCGTCGGGGGCCACATGGTGGCCCCCGGCCACCGTAGACGCGGGCCTGTGGACGGTGAGCTAAGGGCTAGCTCGCCGTCCCTCCGTCTTAGGACGACAGGCCGTGTCGACGGCGCGTTCGTGTTCCACGCGCGCCTCAAAGAGATGTCAGCATAGGGAAGGGGCCCGCAAGGGCCGATGCCTGCCGGGTGCTGCGGGTTGTTCGAAAGAGATACCGCGGCCCCGGAACACAAAGGGCGATGAAGGAACATGGGTGGGTTTTAGTCAGTAAAAGTCTGACACACCCTCCCGCTCAGCCCAGAGCGGGAGAAGTCATTTGATGATTTCCCATCCGGAAAAAAAAAAAAAAAAAAAAGGTGGCTACACACTGATCTGACACAATTTGTGTGTCATGGACCCGAAAAAAGAAGAATAAGTATTCTCTTTTAGTATGAGTATAATCAAATGCACTTTTTAATTTTTCCACAGAAACGCCTTATAAAGGGCTGTAAATGAATAAGACCTAAATTATTATTTCAATCAAATACTATTTACCTTGCAGCCCTCACAGGTGAACGCGCCAAAATGGAAGCCAGCCGCGGGTTCTCCGCACACTTTACATTGTTGGTTCATCTGAAACAAAACAAAAATATACTAAATTATCATCACGTCTATTAAAAGGATATACCTACCATTTTTTTTATTAACAATATAAACATTATACAATTATACTTTGATTTTGAGTACCTAAATACAAGCTAACCGTCTAGGGGAGGCCGTGGAAATAGCGAAGTTTTGGGTCAATAAAATAATAGGTGTAAAAATACGGTGTATATAGAACAACTGTGAAAAATTTCATCAAAATCGGTTCAGTAGTTTAGGAGTCTATAGATTTCGAACAGACGATCAGACATTGATTTTTATACAGTAGATATCATACCCGCGTTTTACGTTTAAGTTTAAGTAACTACACACAGGTACTTACTTTTAATATATTTTCCTGGGGATTAATAAACAATTTCAATTTACAAAATAACTGTATTACAGTGGCATTCCTGCGTACCTAAACACCGGAAATTATACCAAGACATTTCCATAATAATGCTCATTTTCTTTGACTTAGAATATTTCAATAGTACACGTTGAAATTGCTGCCCCATTAACACTTCGCCACAGGCGTAATAAATTTTCTTCAGAAGCTCACAAATGATATTAATTAACATCTTGTTTCGCCTACATTACACAACAAAACAGAAGTTATATATCACTTTAAGGATGGTTCGTAAAATTAACACATCTTCACGTAAGAATTCATGACTCAATAATGACTAAAAACTATTTAAAACCTCCATTGAAAATTTTACATTTTAATTATTCTTTCAACCTTATCCATTGCTTGTTTTCTTCGTCAGGTTTTAATTTATGTCACAGAAAAGCAGCAATGGTTTAAAAACAAAAAGACATTTCCTGCTTACATCAATTAACTACATTCTTTCGCAAAGTTGATTGTTTTTTTTTTTAAACAAGGAAGAAATGTGATAATTTATTCAGCCTAGTGAACCCTTTAAAGCCATGTTATTGGTAATAAACTGCATTATTAAAAGGGTTGAGGAAAAATTCGTGGTATTTCAAAATGCATGTTATTATGACGCCACGAAGAACCTAAGGGCTTGAACACAAGAGAGGCCTTTAACAAAGGTTTATCTACATTTTCGAATCTAATAAATCCTGTACCCCCATTTTTCAGAAGCATATGGCTCTTCTCTACTCACACACTCCCAAATATTTACATACATATCATACAGATTTGATAATATTGCAAAGGGATTTTGCAGTTAGGAAGACCAATTGAAATCATCATCGAAGAAAATCATAAATTGACATTGTCAAAAACTTTATTTACTACGCACAAAAAGTCTAGTTGCTACCTAATTAAAAGAATTTGTTCACCACATTCCACTTAAAAAACATTGATGTTATTATAACTTTGGGAGTGACCTTATTAGTAATACAACAAAAACGCTTATCCAAATATCGAAATACTAATAATGTTCGAGCATATCTGTTACTCATTGTTATTTTAACGTGCTCCTATAGCCACTACTTGTACCACAATAGTTGTCTACTGATTATGATGTAATTATTTATTTTTGTAAGTCAACTTTAAGGTTATTGTAAAAAAAGGTCTTACGAAAATATGGATTGGCTGTCAGTCCAAATGTGTTCAGAGAAAAATCTACATAAGTACTTCTGTTGTACCACATAATGTGATTATTCAACATTCAAGGAAATCCATTAGTATTTACAGGACTTATTTAGAATCGATAAACTTGTGTGACTTTTCTTATAAAATGCAGTCATACGTAAGTTAACAATAGAATGAAAAGAGCAATGACGTTTCACTGCGTGAGTGAACTGTTCTAGGACCAAATATTCGAAGGCATTTGACATCTTCAATCCGCACTGGGCCAACTTAGTGGATTTTGATCCACTCTCTTTTCACAGATAGAAGGTCTGTGTCCCAGCAATGGTAATATTATAGGCTGATTATGCAATTCAAGAATTCAGTCTTAACATGAAAAATTCATAAAGTAGTCTTTAACTTTCTTTGTACTCATTTTGCGTCTTAAATATTCACAGCAAGAAAACTTCTCCAAAACATTAACTAACAACAGGAACTCATGAGGCAACCTTAAAAATGTCAAAATTTACCGAAGAAACCCAGTCAAGTGTTATGACGGTCAAGTGGCTTGATGAGCCAAAAAATTGGGTGTTCGACTCCTACTGAACAAACAATGTTGTCGTCGTCTGAAGAGCCATTGACGAGGTCAGAACGTCTTGTATGAGTGGTTAGATGTATGGGCAAAGTGTGGTTGCTATTGAGTCAGGGGCAGCGGTTGTATATCGTGAAGATGCTGATGAGGTTGATGATTTTGTTTTTGTAGTAGTTACTAGGCAAGCGAAAGAATGCTTGAAAGAATTCGGGCACAAATATTTGCTAATATTTTGTTATGGATAACGAGAACACCTTTCTCGTTAAAGTTTGAGAATGAACTTAATATTTTTTTGGTTATTGCAAATAAAAGCTATGGAATTTTAGCATTTGAAGATTGGTAAGGAATCCACAAAAATAGAGCAAAATAATAGCGTAATAGATGATTCTTGCCATATTAATTGGTTAGATTATAAGACTTCTGTGGAAATGAAATTCCCAATTTTGAAATTCTCAATAAATTCTTGCAAGTTCATGTACTTATTGATTTCTGAAAATCACACCCAGAAACGCCACATAAACACACAAAAGTGACACGCCACTTTGCCGTTCAACATGGACAGAACACGACAGCGAATATTTCCGAAAAAATCACTTTCGTGGCATCGCGTGCGGAATTGTGTATTTTGTTAAACCGATACCCCGTTCTCGTACTCGTAACAAACGGACACAGGTTTAAAAAAATTAAATAAATGTTTAATAATAACATGTCTTCGGCCTGTGCTAACAAGTTGGCGTGACTGGGCACTGTTAACATATCCGAAATGTTATTTTTTTTTGTGCCTTTTTTGGGCTCGCGAACGAGCGATGAAGGATTGGGCACGTCGGTAAGACAAGGGCTCCACAGTAATGGATTCAACTCTTATGAATAATCTTTGATGTTTTCGAGTGAAGATACTCCATCAGGGGCTGACGCGAATGAATTGCTTGGTCTGATTTCGATATTTTTATAAGTATTGCAGGTAATAAAGGCTGATAAATGAAAGGTTGAACGTAATATTTTCAGAGTAAGTACATGCTTAATCAAAGTAATCAACGTACGAATTTTGAAGAACGTCGTACAAGTGGTTCATTTTTGTGTTATTAAAAAGTAATTCAGTACGCTTACAGAAACCGGAATTGAATTTATCAGTTTGAGGGGTTTGGTACAGGTCGTTACAGTCCAAAATATTAATTTGACTTGTCACAAAAGTTTTGTTCAACGCATTTTTACTGGTATTGTTCGTAATCACTTTCTCTTTTGACTATATTAAAGGAACAATATTAATTTCATACCATATTTCTTGGCTTAATTTGTACTCGGATCGATTTACTACGCCGGAGAATATTTTATAAATCATCCAGATGTTATCTTACAGAATCACCGGAATCGGCAAATGAATGATATATCAAAGTCCGATATTTGGGTTGCAATCCCAAGAATTTTATCAGATCCTTTAAAATTACGGTTTAATTAAGTAATTCTTGCAAAGTTTGAACATTGTTGATTTTTATCGTTGCCTTTCCTTGCTTATCGTCAATTTCGGGTATAAATACAAATTGTTGCGATTTATCATTCGCGTGTAATACCGTAATCTTTGTCCTGAGAAATATCTTCGATGTCAAAATGTTTTTTTAATATGGATGTAACCGATGGCCGGTGAATGCGAAACTTGACTTGTCGATTTTAAACTGTATGCTCGAGTATGAAATGTGTGAATATGTTGATTGAGATTGTTTTTGATTTCGGTCTTTATTTTGAAAAATATTGTTTTGAGCTTGAAGTACCTTTGTATGACTAGTAAAGCCAACTTAAATTTTAGTATTCTTTTGCTCTTATCTCAATTTGTATCGGAGCGCATCACGTTGTCTTCTTCGAATTCTCAATTAGTCTTCATTTCATTAGTCAATCCACCACCATCACACAGTCTATCCATTGTTTTTTTGTTCAAATTCAATGTATGAGACAGTTGTAATCTGACATCATACTAATATACAGGTGTTACTATCTGCTCGCAAATTTTTGGCATTACTATTATCCCCTGTTTTCTTTCCACAAACGAAATCATTTATCACTTCATCATCATCAATTTAAACATTCTACCGTTCTAAATTAACCCCGGAAACATTACTAACCACCCATCCTTGGCCACACAAACAAATCTAAGCACATTCCCTCATTGAATCAAGGCGCATGTTCTACAAAACAATACGATCACGTATTAAGGATGGTCCGAACACCAGAAGTCGTTAAACAGTCGCCGGGGGCTAATCGGAACACTGATTGACGAAAACTGTATACAATTTACAGCGGGCGAAGATGTAGCGCCGACGGTCGGTAGTAAAGCATGTCGGTGTATGGTGTAAGCGATGGCGAAAACGCGATTTAAGCTTTACTGTAGTCGCTTTTGGGTAGTGATTTATATTGAAGGCATTTGAGGGTGATGGACATGAGGAACGTGGAAGATGCTGTTAAATTGCTGTGATAGTGGTCGTTAATTAAGAAGCATGTTAGAAAATAATTGACCATACAGCAGGACTTAATGGATGTTACTGAAAGCGTCAAACTCGTAGCTAAATTCTGACCCGGCTCTATTTAGATCGTCATCGACATGCGATAAAGAAGAACGATGACTGTCATGCAAAGTGCTGCCATAGATAGTGCAGATAACATAAATAGCCAGTGTAAGTAAAAAAATAATTCAACTAACCAGATTGCTTACAGAAACTAAAACCCAAAAGTATTTCTCGTATTATTAACGTACACACCATAGAAGATACTTCACATATATTCTGATTAAATACAATTTCGATAGCAAACTGCCCAACTCTCTCCACTTACAACTCCTACCAAACATTCACACGAACGACAAAAACAGCTACGTATTGGCCTCTTAAACCAAAGCACATCATTGCAGGAAAGGTGTTCACCCCCATTTAAGGCTATGTGCCTATACTTGGCGTTCAGCCTATCTATTTTGCATACACCATCTGGATTTACAATTGGTCACCATCAAAAACGGGTAAGGAAATTGTCGCACGTACGAACATCGTGTGATACCAAGGAACTTTCTATGCCATGGGGTGTTTTCTCCAGTACCGATAGATGGCGATTTTTCTTCACTTAGTAAGGTAGGAATTGAGATTTATTACTGTGCTAGACTGTACTTAAGTGTGCGACTAGTTTTTTTGTTTGTTTACTTGAAGTGTTGTGGCTGGGTTTAGGACTGGGTTTGGAGAGGCTGTTGGCTGGTGTGTTTAAAATTCTAGGCGGTAAACGGATATCCCTCTGGTTTGAGATTAGTTTGGTGTCTAATTGTCGAATGAAGTGACTCCAAATCGAAGCTAAATAATTATGGAGTTCGATGAATACATTGTGGCGGTTGCTTAGGTACGTGTATTTAATTATGATAAGTACCCACATTTTTTTACGGGGTAATTGATCGGGCCATTTACTTTATAAGCCTAATTTACATGAAAAAATAGATTTACACCAGTATACATTAACATCACGCCTGTTATGCCCGAAGGAAAAGGCAGAGGTGTTCCTAATAGTACACCCACATTTCGCTAGTTATGTTTAAGTACCATGTAATAGGGGGTGAGTCTATTGCCATCATCCGGGCACGAATGCAGGCTGAGTGACTGCTACTGAGAAATTCCTGAAGGCAAAACCCAATAACACTTTACCCGACCTTGGGATCGAACCCAGGGCCTCATGCTCAGCAGACACGCTTGCGACCACTAGGTACACCAACGAGGCGGTCACAAAATAGATTAACAGCGATAAAATATAATGTAAATCAACCTCATTAAGCTAATCTTGCTGATGGCAAAATACCACCCACACAAATAACTTCCAAACCAACTCAGAACCACTTATTAATACAAATCCAAGTAAACCACAGTACTGTTTAAATAAATACCAACAAATAATTTACCACCTGTCGATATCAGACCTAAATTCGAGTCCGATTGCCACAATATATCATGCGCCGGCGCAAAGGCGTGTCGATCCGATACGCGGCTACTACGCGCGTATTGGCGTATTTGGTGAAGTTCGAGCACAATAATTAAGAATCGAACGATTTCTAGATAGTGTTAAACGAATTTTTCCGTTGATTTATTGCGAGTGCTTTTTGGTAAGCGTTGTGTACCAAGGTTAAGGTTTTTTTAGGTTTTCCCAGAAGAGAGGAAATATTGAGGTTTTAACAGCGTGTTGTTGAATTCAGGATGTTCTTGTATTTGACCCACATGCCAGTTCCTAAAGGGTACTTAAAGCGCTGTGTGTTCCTTCGGGGGCTCGAATATACCTTAGTAATTAAATTAAGATCCAATTTATACGTTTATTAAAATGCAAATGTGTTTTTTTATTGTTTTAAAGATGAGCTCTATCAGAAACCCATAGCTACATTGTAAACATTGAAAAGGAAACATTTACACAAAAAGATACATGCAACTTATCTACTTAATACACAACTGAACATTAATTATATTACCCCTGTATATAGCTTTGAAAATGTCAAAGCACCTATTGTAGATCACCTGATGTTCTGCTCATCCCATTTCTGGAGCATGATACATTATAGAGTCTCTATATTAAAGCATGTATTATTATGTGCATTCGTTTAAAATACTGAAACAAATGAGATGAAATAAAATCGATCTGTATCTGAATCGTGCCCAAAAAGGAGGTGTACGTTGTCATAAAGAAGATATTAGCAGAAGGTTCAAAGACACCTGTCTCGCTGGTCTAGCAGTCGCAAGCACGGCTGCTGAGCATGAGGTCCTGGGTTCAAGTCCCGGGTCGGGCAAAGGATTATTGGGTTTTTCTATCAAAAATTTCTCAGTAGCAGCCACGGAGTCTGGATTTGTGCCCGGTTGATGGCAATGGACTCCCTCCCTATTACATGGGACTTAAACATAACTGGCGAAATGTGGGTTTACTATTATGCACACCTCTGCCTAACCCTTCGGGGATTACAGGCGATTAGTGTATACACATATATTAGTTATATCATAGTTCCTGGAATAGGACCTCGAAGAATTTGTCAGAATGATGAAAAATACTCATACATACTTGATAAAGAAAAATTCAATATACCTAATGAATCTTTAGTTGCATTTCAGGTTGTAACATAAAATATAGGAGAGAAAAAGACTATATTTAGACTTTTGTGAGGAACTTAAAGTCGGCTTTGAGTGAAAAAACGGGCCCTGTTAAGAAGGGCCATCAATTCTTACTTCACGGCAACTTTATACCGTTTTTCAATCGCACAGATTGATCGATTTGCTGCGGACACATTAGCCACGAGCCACTCACAACTGGGCCTACTGTGGCTTATTTTTTCCTTGCTTCAGCCCACCAAAAAAGGCATTCTAGAGTTCCCTACAGTCTACTTAATGCAACGATTAAAAAACGATTATATTACACCGGTAAGGTTAGGCGCGTACTTGTGTTGCCTTACGACTTGATCACTTCTGATTTCATAATTGATGAGAAGTTTTATGGTAGTGTTAAAGATTATGGAGGGAATTAATAATCTGTGTTATGTTAACTGCAGTGTTTTCTGTCGATGAAGAAGTCGACAGTTTGTGTAATGTTGCCATTATATTGGTTTTCATTAGTGTTGTTACGGAGGAAAATGTGGTAATGTCGTTATTTTCTATGTTTTAACTCCACTTACGTTTAAAGACGTATTGCTTTATTAATCGTTTAACTAGTTTAATTGTGGTGACTATGGAGTCATTATTTATAGTTGAATATTATAAATATAGCATAGGTTTTACTTTTGTATTTTTTATTAATAAAACATGCATTCAAGTAAATGTTTCTGAGGTTATTGCTTTCGTAATAAGCACTGTGTTTGACAAGAAACTAGCCTAGAACTGATATGCAACAAATACGCTCCTAAAAAAATACAAAAAATAATATGATTACCAGCCAGTCAATCAAAAAAGCCAACCAAATAAACGCAACACAAAAAAAAAAACCGTATTGCCAATCGTATAATGCGCGCTCAACCTAATAAAATACAATAATATCAATACTGATAAAGTTTTTCCAACACAAACATGGAAAAAACCTACTGAACCACTAATACCCATCAATCAATCCAGCCCCACGACAATATGTCTACATGTTGACGTTGGAGCATAAATTATGGTCCTACGGAACCCTAAAAAGGTAAAATGCCTTAGGTAAGACTAATTAGAGTTGTACTAGGAAAAGTTAAGTGAAGTTTTTTTTTGTTTAAGAGTTAATTTTATGAGATAGTGCGGGGAAGATGAAAGAACGGTTTTTGTAACAAATTGCTTTCCTTAGTGAATGAGTTGTTAGTGATACAGATTTTCTTGTTTTAGTACATTTCCGGGTAGCGCGGCTGGAGTCAGACTAAGTGTCGTTAGTTTCTAGAACTAAGTCCGTGTTTACAAAGTTGCTTTAGTATTTATTCTGTCATTAACAGGACATCATCAACCTTGTATTCCTCAAAAGGTTCGGCAGAGGTGTGCCTAAGAGGACACCTACATTTCGTCAGCTACGATTAAGTCCCATGTACCTAATAGGCGGCGAATTTATTGCCACACATTCAAGTGCTAGGCTGCTACTGAGAAATTCCTGATGAAAGAATCCAATAACACTTTGGTCAACGTGGAAAACGAACCCAGGTTTTCATGGTTAGCAGTAGTTTTTGGACAACCACTGGCCAACGAGGTATTCTGTTCTGTTATTAAGTCATGACTCTAAATATAGACATATTTGATTTGACATTATTGATAAAATTCCATTGAGTGATCGTCTGCCAATTACAAGTGCGTGCAAAAAATATGAGCCACTTCTATATATCCAGTTAATTATTCAAAATTATCTTTTTACCACGCCGTGATCTGCGTAACAATTAATAATGTAATTTATGTGATGACTTGATAATTCTTTAATAAAAAAGTCACGGCGGTGACATCTCAATCAAGCAGTTTTACGTAAAATAAATAACGTAGTACCAATTTAACCAATTTTCATCAAGTTTTTTAATGACATTTTTGTTGCTTTTCGTCATAAAAGGGTGTTTTTATAAACTTGTTACCTCAATTTTCGAGTGAAATAAATTAAATCGTGTAATAACGATTGTTATCAGTAATTGAGTGGTTGTTAACAGTGGGGGACAGATTAAATGGGTGAGTACAAAAACTCATCGGTCATTTAAGAATTTTTGAATAATTTGTGTACGTTCACCTCTGTCTGTTTCGAAACAGTTATTTTTGGCTGCATAAGTCTCATTTTTATTTAAATATTGTTATTTTCGAACAAAAAACTAGATCAGAAACAATTAATTCAAGATACTTAACTAAATTACGCTAAATTTAAATATTCACCAGTTCAGTAAATCATTCAAATACGTGCTTCCGACTAATCCATTAAGCATAATTAATGAGTTTTGACATTTAGACAAAAACAATATAACCGATCTAGTCATAAATAAAAATCAGAAATGTCTCACAATTACTTCGATAACTAAAATATGTGACAGCAATAATAAATTTATCTCTTCAATAAATAATAATAATTACCTATTCAGGTCACATCAACATTTTAACTTTAGAAGCTCCGAAATTAAGTGGGTAAGCTTGATTTTTACAAAATGTAAACTGTCAAAAAAAATATTAATACATTTATTTGGGTTACATGGAATTGTTAATAAATATTGAGATTTCACATGTTCTATATGTTAAAATAATTTATAATAGAAGTGAATCACAATAACGGTATTGCACAAAATTGTACGTCAATGCAAATACAAGCATAAATAATTTAAAAATTACCATGTCTGTGTTGGTATGACGTAATTTCTTGTCTAAAATAACTTGCCAGTACAACGTGTAACATAAACAGTGCAAAATTTGCAATAACTCCGAAACAAAACTTTCTTTTCCAACATTCCAATTAAAATGAACATTGAAATAAATCAACAACAGCTCCACATTGTAAACAGAAAACAAATTACAACACAACACTTTAAAATGTAATTACAAATAATTGTTCTGAAAACGCCGATCCGCTTGGCAACAGTAAAAACAATCGCAAATAAAAGAGGTTTATCCAAATTAACGAATACCTCACGAGGCAACCCGAATAAATCCGAAGTCACCGGGGAAAGTGCTGACAGCTAAATATTACCACGCCTCGAGACCTGAGACCTATCAAAACGTAATTACATACCGTATTACAAGTGAATAAAAGATTTTTTCTTAAAGGAATCAATGAGGTGTATTACAACCTTGTTACCAGAAAAAGAGCTAACTGTGTTTGTTTTATATTTAAATTAATTTTGTGCGTCAGTTCGTATGGCACGCAGTGTACGGCTGAAGGGCGCGAGACAGTTTTAATTGGATACGTTGATCTGCAAAATTCATGCTTACGTTTTTTCGGCCGCGATTGTAATGTTCCGAAATTGGATGGTATAGTTTATGGTTTACAGTAGTAATATTTTTAATTGCCGAATTATGGTCTTTCACACTTGCGGCCCAAATTACCTGCATTGGTGGGAAGGTTATCATTGTAATAAAACAATCGTATGTAGAATGATGAATGTTACTAAGGATTTATCTTCAAGTACCCGTGAAGTATACAAAAACAACAAAAAAAAATCAACATGTTTATTTGAAAGAAATACACACGAAATATGTATATACGAAAGAGAACAGTGTTCACTCCCGATTAAACCATTATATCCTATACTCTGCCCTTTGCCGGAAATGCTCTAGTTCTCTCTAAAAATGTCACTGATCCCGCTTGTCAAAGATGAAACGTCAAAACATTAAAAAAAACTTCCACATGTTCCACTTTTCTACGGTCAAAACCACGCGAAAAGATTCAAAGACCAATTTACATGCTCCAAATTCTAGCCCAAAAGCAGTTTACACCGGTACACGACCTCAGGCGATACAATTTGCGACATGCTACATCGCGGTGACTCGTGGCATGCTCTGAAATAGAATCGTTTTAAGCTAGCAAAACAAGTGAATGTGAACTTCTACCAAAAACTTGCAACTGTCAATGATATTTATCGTTACGCGATAGCTATAGTTTACAATTAAGAAAGAGGTTTTGGTACAAGCACACATTCTATGGTTTTGCCTAGATAAACCGATTCGACTATAGACAATTTCATTGATATTTCAGCAGTAGCAATCGCAAGACGCGTGACGGTTGAACGTAAAGCTCGTGGCAAAGAGCTAAGAATAATTTACACGCTCCGAATTCTAACGCGAAGCCGCTTTACACATAGCGTAACGCATTGTTTTGAAAGCCAAAAATTTACGCTAAAATTGACCAAAACACCGACCGATTAGGAATTCTTTTCTTAGATAATATTGGGACCGTTAAGATACGAGGTCAACGCCCAATATACGAAGATGAATTTTATGCACCAGTTTTGTGAAATATTGTCGTGTCCTTACAAATTGTTTTGGTGTTGGAGACGGCTATTTTGTGCCTTGCTGTTTAAAGAATAAAGGTTATGGGAGTTGGTTCTTGGGTTGGTTTGTGCTGTCAGAAATCCTTGCATGATAATCGTTAATTTTATCATTTCGCTCCTGTCGATGATTCCAATTTTACGGTTCAAATGTTTATGTAACTTTTGAAAAATGATGGTTAACTAAGCTTTTTTGTTTATATCAAATATTTAAACGTTTTCTTTTATTTTAAATATGGCATTTGTTTTTTTTAATGTTTAAGTACTTTTTCATTGCTAGTAAGATTTTAATCTCTAACTGTTGATTGGTTTTGTTAATTAATTATATAATATTGCGTAAATAACAATTATTTAATATATAATAGCTTTTAGTGGGACATTATAAAACTTGATTCTAAGCGGTAATCGTTTGAAACTAATAAATACTTCGCAGTGCATTGCTTTTTTACAGCAATTGCTGTAAATTATTTATTTTACCATAGTATTTGTAAACTTTAACATAAAATTTACGGGGATGTGATGGACGACAGAACTAAAGCACTTACACCAACAACATAGAAGCAATCTTAAATAATATGAATAAAGGCTCTTAATTCTTTAAAGCCTACAATAAAATGAGTCTATTATAAAATGAGAGTTCTTGATACGTTGAGGCATCTCAACGTATGAACTCTCATGTTAACACTCAAACGCGAAACATAAACAAGAAAATAGATTAACTTCAGATCAAAAGAAACAATGCAATTAACCCCTCAAAAACCTGTCAAAACTTTATATTCAATAACCACTAATTACCACCGGCTACCCTAAAAAGAGTTCAATCACCTACAGGGTAAAGATTAAAAAAAAACAGCCCAAATTTTTGGATACGGAACTCCATTAATCAAATCCCATGGCAGCGCCCGAGGGAACCCGACAACCGGCGGAAACGCCCGACGTTTCACGAACCCGCCCGATTGGTCACGAACGAAAACGATTAATAAGCGAAAGTCGCCCTTTTTAATTTATAGACGTTATTGAAAATTAATTTTAATTATTATTAATAATGGTTACGTCGGTATATTGTGAGATTCGTCATGGTTATCCAGCTGTCAAAAGTCTCCAATCAATTTTTAACTGTATCGCACTGTTATTGAGTTCAGGTTCATTTATTACTGAGGATCGTTTGCCCAATCTAGCTTTTCTATTAAAGCTGTCAACGGGTAATGCTTCAGGCAAAAGGAGACATCGACGTAAGCTATAGCTTGTTACAGAAGTCTTAATGGATATTCAAAAGGCATTAAATCAAATCAACGACATAATTATTAATTAACCGAATACTCGATTCCTGATTAATAGATATTAAATCACTCGATTCGTAGGTTTACCCCGAGGGGTACATGATGGGCGGTATAGTTTAAAGTGCGGTTGCGATGTTGAGTCATTATGCGTAAAATTGGAAACCTGTTGTGTAAGTTTAAAAGGCTTTGGACTTAAATATAAGTTGAGGAAGGAAAACAGAAATATCGAAAAAGAAAGGGTACAGGTTTTATTTTCTTCTTTTGATTTCAATAAATCTTTCACTGTTAGGATAGATAATATTAATTTTTTGGTCGCATCGTCACTTCACATCAGGCGAGTTGCGACCAAATTCAAGCCTATTTATCATAAAAAATATAGAAGCTACACTTATGTCTCATATGATATGTTTGTTCTAAGCGAACGAAGTCCCGGGCAATCGCTAGAGTTAGTTACCCGACATTTAGTTAATGATTAATATACAAACCGTGCGAAGCCAAAGAAAAAAAAAAATAATGATTAATATGTCATTAATGTCATTAACGTCACTATACCAAGGACAATAAATGAAGCACGCGTTCGCATCCAGTCTGCATTTTTCATTTCAAAATAATAGTTCCCCAACAGCTAGTCAGTCATATTACAAAAAATAGCTTAAAACTTGATCATCAGGCTCAGGAAACAGGTGTAAAAACAGATGCAAATATATGTAGTTGGTAATTCTAATATGAGAACTCGACAACCAAACAACATTGTTGCAGTAATTATAATTAACAGTATTATCTTTCATGCATGTGTTTACAAGGTTAGAATGTATTGTACAGTCACGGACATGAATATGTATACACTTGGCAACTTGCAGATTCGTTAAAAGGCGACGTGGCAGACCTCATAAGGTTTTATGAGGTCTGCCACGTCGCCTTTTTTTCTCTGACATAGAAGATGGTGGGACGAGCTGAATAAAACAAACCATCTTGTGGCCCACATTAGTGCTGGATTGAAAATCTGGAAGTCATGGGGGTCTTTGCCCAATGCCCAGCAGTGGGATCACAGTAACAGTGGCGTGTCCATGGCAATCTAAACTGCATAGGCCCAGATTTATGCGTCGATATTGGCGCCTTATGTAGCGTCCGTAAGTAAGCGTAGTTTTACAGGAACTAATGGACGCTACAGACAATAGGACTAGTCTCTTATTATTTTAAAACATATTTTTTAAATAAGTCTATCATTACCTCAAAGTTGAAATCGCCTTTACACGTATTTATACAGTTTGTTTTTAAATTTTGCTCACTGTATATATACGTATTATTGCTCGTGACTGTACAAAATTTATATTTAGAACGTAAAGCAATAACTTATTGTAAATACGTTGAGACTTAATGAATATTGGAACATAAGTAGTAGTTATTAGTGCAAATATTCTGTATTTAATTCTTAATAAAACTGAATATAAACAGTTTACTACAGTGCTAAAAACAAAAGGTGCGGTATTAATATAGTGTTTCGTTCAGTAATTGTTAATTCATGAAGATTATTTCTTTTTTACTTAACTAAGTTAACTTAGAGTCTGTTTATAACTAAACTAAGGTGTATTAAGTATAGTTACATTAGCGGTTTTCTACCCGTCACACACAACCATCCAAGATACTATTCAAAATTGCAATAGGTCCTTTGTGACCAGGGGGTCTAAAATGGCCGCTTTTGCAGAATTATAAAAAGATAATAATAGGCGTCAATCCAAAGGATCCAGTTAAAAGTCTTGCCAGAAATAATAATATTTCTTATCACAAAAGCAAAATGAACCTGTATCTATACTATAACGAAGATGAACCAGTACATAACACAATAACAAATAATGATAAAGTGATTATATTCGCAATAATTCGTTCAAGCAATTCTGCCAAGTCATGAAATAATTATTGGGCCTGTCAATTATAATACTTGAAGGTGATACGTCAGACAATTCGTTAAGGCAGGTGTAATTTGGGATTACGAATGGGAATTTCCTGGCCTTTACAAATAAATAGGAGTAGGAATCTTTCTGACACCTTTATTGATGGCAATCTAAATTGAGTCGGCCCAGAACTGAGCCACAAGTTTGGCGCCTACAGTAGTGTCCATCAGTTCCAGCAACGAACAAACAACAGCACACGCAGGACACAATATTACGTGCCCCATAGTTTTTGGAACAGCACCATATTTACACTCCAGTGCAGAGCCATCAATGAATCTCCACCTGAGCAGGTTTACCGTGCCGCGGTCAACGACGGCCCATTAAGTTGTGAATCAATTTTGCCTCGTTCAAGGTCTTGCAAGAATCGATCTAATTAGATTTTGGTCGAACGAAACTTTCAGCGATAAACTCTCAGATCGTGCAAAGGATATTCACGTTCCAGCAAGAATCAGCTTTTTCCTTCTTGTTTATTACCCTATATTGTTCCCACAGTCACGCCCGTAGTGCCTGAAGGGTTAGGCAGAAGTGTACGCACCGGTTCTTCAAAGGTGATTCTAATCGGCTGGTAGTTTATCCACATTTCGTCAGCTGAAAACAATATAGTGTTTAATCGATGCCATTAGGTGACTCCCGAAGAAGATAAATTTAGGTTTCCCCACTAAGATTTGTAACAAGTCACAATGTAAATGCATGCGTGCATATGCAAAATGTTAATACAATAATCTCTACGAGAGAATCAAAACTTTTGACTGTAATTACATAAACTCACACATTACCAATACTTGGCTAAGCTCGCTCCACCAATTTAGCGGGTCATAGATTAATTATTAGACCTGTCACTTACAAGCTTAATTAAATTATAATGTTAAATAATGACATTTGATCTCTTGAACTTTAGTGAGAAGATGTTTGTTCATATTTTTATGTAACCTTTAGTGGAATTATGTAAATGCGGTTTCGTGGGATGCTTTTTGAGGTTTTTTTGGTAACAATAAGCTGATTATTTATGCTTGTTGTGTTTGGTGGTTAATTAAGGGCGTGTTGTGTCATTTGTTGGTACTTTAATGAGTATTGTGTTTCAACTAGGGAATGTGATGGCTCGCTTTTAGTCTAGGCATTTGTAAAAGTTCATTAACAGGTGTCAGGTTTACCTCATGGCATTAATACTAACTAATTCAGTGTCGGCTGTCGTTACGGAAAGTTACGGGAAGTCGAAAGCCTGAAAGTCTGACTACCAGTCTTACTAAGGGGCATCGTATTACCTTGTAACTAGGTTGTGGAAGTCAAATAGGCAATACTGATATTCATACTGCATCTGGTTAGACTGAAAAGTTCGGAAAGGCAGATGATTATGATGTTAATTGTGTAATTGGAAATGAGTTTTAAATCACAATGCAATTATTTTAAAAACACCACCCTTCTATACCTAATCTTTTTATTTATATAAATTATTACCAACGATAATATCAGATCAGGTAGCTTATTGGAGTTGTATTCTAAGTTTCAGAAACCCAAAAATCTTGTTAGACTCTTAACCTACATACAACCGGAATATAACTCGAACTTCATGGGAAATACGCAAATCATAAGTTCAATAACAACACTCAAAGTTTCATCCATCCAACAAGTCAAATTAACCGCGAAAACACACCAATTGAATGGCTGCCATAAAAATATTGAAAGTCTAAAGAAACATTTATTATTCTAATTTCAAACATCCGTAATAGCATGTCAAACAATGAACGCAACCTTACGATTCCATTTCTAAAAAGCTAACACATGTAAAGTTAGCGGCCATTTAATTAAGACCTCTCTTGTCCCTTTCACTGGAAAGTTTTCATAGTTAAATGGGTGTGTGAAGTGGTCACTGCGGGTCTTAGTAAGGTGGTCGTGAAGCTTGTAGTTCGTCAACACTAAGGCAGCAATAAGCAATGTTTGCTGAGGCGCGTTCTTTATTCAAATTGTTTGCCGATAGACTGGCGGTTATTTGGTTTATTTTTTAAGTGTTTACGATTTATTAAATTGGAATAGTTTTTCTAATAAAATTTATGATCAAAAGTTTTGATAGGTAATTCAAAAATGTTTGAAATAGAACACAAGATTCACAATCAGGAAAATGTTATTAAAAATCACTTTGGAAAGACTTTTTCCAGGAAAGTATGAGAATGTAATTTTCTCTAAAGCCTCAAAGAAGAAGATTTTGAGACATATAATACTAATACTCCTCCTCGTCGTTATTCGAGCGTTTTATAATCGCCCGTCTGCCCAGTTCAAAGCTCGACCCGCGAACTGTTTGTGTGAAAAGCCAACAGAACATAACGGCTTTTTGGCTAAAGAACCATACAAGCCACACAACCACGCTAGAGCTAGACTCGGTAAATTTGCCGATACGCAATTTGCTCTACAAACACAAGCTTTAGTATTAGTTACTAGAGAAATCTACTTGTGTTAATGTGAATGAGTGGTCTGTGGTTCGCAGGTGTCAGGTTATGCTGGTTTGCTTTGAGTAGAGTTTTGATGACTAGTGTAAGTTGAGCCCTAGTTTTATGATGTATGTTTATGGGGTTGCTGAAATGAGGTGACTTTTCTTTTACTAAGTAAACAGGAAAATGTTATCTTTATATTAGATTACTTCTTTGGTAGTTTAGCGGTAGCATAGTGTACAGTTGAGCGTGAGGTCCTATGTAGGTTTGATTCCCAGGTTGGGTAAACGGTTATTGGGGTTTTCCATCTGGAACTTCTTAGTAGCAGCCCGGAGTATTGATTGGATTTGTGCTCGATTGATGGCAATAGGCTCACCCCTATCTTATGAAAACTATACATACTTAATTGAAAAATATGGGTGCACATCTCTGCCTAGCCCTTCGAGGAAACACGCATAATATTAAATAAGATTAGTTACAGTGACCTAGTTTCATAATAGAAGGTGGAATTTGCAAATTTCCATCATTTCTTTTTAAAAGGATAACTGTAGCATGCCCACTGGCCGATAAAAACCAATTCATACATTAAATATCATCGCTCAATTCAAAAAACGAACAAAAAACATTCAAAAAGAACACAGCATGACACAACCGAAAAAGCGATCGCGATCGATCAACTTGTGCAGAATCATCGATTCATTGCGTATCGATTTAAAAAACATCGATGCCGTATCGATGCTGCACCGACCACCTGCATATTGCAAGTAACGGGCCCTATATCTCGTTACATCGACACCTCCGCTCGGCATTTTTGAGGCTCGGATTATTACCGACAATTACTCGCCGGATCGATTCAGGAAAATCGATTTTAATATCGGTAGACATTGGTAAATGGGTTTGGCGCGCCCGTTATTCTTATGACGCCTTTTGTCCATATCAGTAATTAATACACAGTGATCTGTTTTAAAAGATTCACGGTTTAAAGTTTCATTGCAAGCAGGAACGAAATGCTGCTGCACTTTTTAAATCGCCAGTGAAAAGGTTAAGTCGCAGTTCAATGTAAGAAGTTGGTGTTAAACGTAGCTTCCGTATGCTTGGTATATTTCCAATGTTGAGTCGGTTTTTTATTTTATTGTTTGCACTAGAATCGTGTAGTTTCGGAGAGATTTCGATTATGGATGAAAGGAATCGAGATGGAATTCTAACGAAACTAACTAGAATTAACCTACTGATCAGAAAACGACAAATCAGACTTAAATATCAAATACTTCAATGACACAATTTGACTAGTCTAACAAGTCTAGTGACTTCAAGCCTGCGCTGAGCATGAGGCACTGTGTTCGACACCCAGGTCGGGCAAGTATTGGGTTTTTTTCCAGCTGCGATATCACATTACTAGATTTTGTGGTCCTTTGATGGTACGCCTTTGATTCTGCTTCTAACCCTACTGGGATTACAGGGTACACTCATCATTCCAGCTTTTTACAGTGCAATATACTGAAACCCTTTTAACAAAAAAAAACATTGAAAGAGAAAGAAAGAAGAAATATTATAACCAACTTCCAAAACAAACACTAAAAGGTGGAAAATAACTTTACTTTCGGAAGTCGGTGACTTTTGTTTGTTTAATTGGGTCTTTTGGAAGTCAGTTATTTTTTTGCAAGTTTTTTTTTAAGTTTTTATTTTACAATTTTTAATTGTGGTATCTCACACAAATCCTTGTCAAGTATCAATTTTACATTGTAACTAGTAAAAAATTCACAGGAAAGCAAAATACGCGATCGCGTTTACTAGGATGACATTTTTTCCGGCTATTTTGATTTAAAAATCAAACTACTCAACCGATTTTAATGAAATTTCTACGAGACCAATTGGAAAGCATATCCTTTCATATGAAAAAAGAATTTTTCAAATCGGTTCATGCATGACGGAGTAATGAGGGAACAACACACCCAAAAAAAAAATACAACCGAATTGAGAACCTCCTACTTTTTTGAAGTTGATTAAAAATAGGTTTATTTGGCACACGCCAAAAGTGCACACCAACTTCAACAAGAAAAATACTTAAATCTAAACACAAAAAAGTAAAGAAAAGAAAGAATAAAAAAAAGTAAAGAAAGAATTATTGTGTGTCTCATTGCACAGAGTTCCTTCACTAAAAAAGAGCAATACAAAAAACACAAAACAAAAATCGCCACAATCACAATTACACGGTATCTAATTACAAAACCGATTGCTTACACACATTAATACTTGTACCACTGATCGCAGTACCGATAGGCAATACGGGTCGTGCGACTCGGCGATTTTTCTTAAATCACCGATACTCGGATACAATTACGGGTCATTTATCACCGGGAAGAGAATCGGTGATTATGAATAATGCATGCGGTATTTAAAGTGTTGAATCGGTTTTTGGTAAAGGTGATGTTCGATTATTTCGGTTTTAGTGTGGTATAGCTCTATTTTGTAAATGTTGTGTGTGTTTTTCCATGTTATAGATGGTCTAAGTTTTGTTTATTGTTACACAGCTCTTCGTGTTTTCCATTCATGAATAAAAGTTACGAAACTGTCGTTTACGTTGTTGGTAAAGGTATGCCTACCTTTATTACATATCGCTGGTTTGCGAGAAGGATGACATAACTCAAAAATTTAGATTTTTCGATGTTGTTTGTAGTTGAATATAAAATTAAAAAGCAAGTATTAAATTAAGTAACGAAATACGTAAAATAAAACTTTAATCTTTTGATAAAAAGTTTCTCTATAAAATATTGAATAATATGAAAATATTTTTAGAACTTACAAAAAAGCTGTCCTGTATTTCTTATTTTTCGAGTTATGTCATTATTGTTGCAAACAAACGATATACAGGGTGGCGCCGACAATAAGACAATAAATTAAACTGCGTATGACGTTCCCGGTCTGCCACGAGTTCCTCTATTAAATGACGGTGACGTGGTTGATAAATTATGTTTAAAAAAAATGTGTCCTGTAAAAATACTCTTCTTCAAAATTAAAGTTAAAAGGCAATATTAGGCTTAGCAACTGTAGTACAAATGAAAAACAAACTTCCACATCCGCTTCCCACAGCCGCTAATAAATTAAAAACCAAGAAACCGTTTAATTGAATTAAAAACAAATCCAACTAATTGCCCCTACTCTAATTTTAGTGGGTTCAATTATTTATTTTACAATTTAACCACAGTTGTAATAGTGTCAATTTGTCCAGCTATAAAAATGTAGCTGTCTGATGTAAGTCAGAATTCGGATTACGGTATAAGATTAAATTCTATTTATGTTGTTGATCTACTTTGGCTTAGTTTTACACTGTAGTGTAATTTTTCAGGATGGATTGGGGCGAGTTTCTGAATAGAAAGAAACTTTTGCAGTTCTCTGTCCCCAATAAGAACCTAATATTTTAAAGTAGTTAGCGTCACTTAAAACATTATTTGACTTCACAGTTATCAGAAAAGCGCCACGGATCAGATAATAAAAATAATGTGCTAATTTTTCTGTCAAATTCACAAACTGGATCTTATCAAGACGTAGCGTAACCCGCCGTTATTTTTCCCCAAGATTCACAATACATTACAAGACTTGAAATTAGAAATCCACCAACTTTATAGACCACAAAGCTCAAATTACGTATAATATCGCATTCAAAAGTCATTTTATACAAGTCTATATTATGAGTTTAAATCACAAATTAATGATACGGAACGGTGTGACAAAAGGCCGCATTAAAAGCTTACAGGGTACTGCGAACGTTTTACGGGCGTCCAATCCGTCGTCAAGTGCTGTGCGCGCCAATTGGCTCGCAGCTTAGGTGGTCGTCATGATTCAGGGTTCCGTGGAGCCGTTTTAGTATTATTAAGTTAAATTATATAGAGAGGTATTTTCTGATTCGGAGAAGAAGTCGTTTTATCGCAGTTCATCAGTGGTTATGCTAGAAAGAGAATTATTGTAAGTGATATGAATATTTTAAGTACTTATATTTTATGTAATTTGTTATGGTTTTTATAACCATAACTAATAATATTTTTCTGGATAGTTGTAGGAAAATACTGAAGAATTATTAAAAAGTTGTAACTTTTCTACAAACAAGTGATTATCTGAGTCTAAAAAAAATTTTAGACTCAGATAATCACTAGGATTTTTTTTAACGAAGTCTTTGTAAATGGACATAGGCCTTGAACGAAGATGAAACTTAGATAAATTACGGAACCTGATTATAAATAAGGTTTCTAGCTGCCTATCAACACTTGAATCTAGTGCAAAACCGTAAAACGTGCTTTTAGGTATAAAAGTGTTATATTGATTCTAAAGCTGCTATTAATTTGTAGTTTTTATTAAAATCATACTTTATATTCTATGATCTTGAAAAACGGCTTGAACTCATTCTGTGATCGAAATATAATTTTATTAGATATTAATAATATTTCTGTTTCGCATTTCATTAATGTTACTGGAAACCTACCGCTACAATTATAACCTAGTTCCTTTGGAATTTTGCCGTCCGACACCAGATTAACTTTTATCTGCCACCTACATAAATATATATATATATTTTAGTTTCTTAACTTTTGATAGCGACTTAACTCGTGTAAATATATCGGAAATGATCCCATATGAACTTCTTACTGGGTGAAAAGGGTCATATTTCCTAACCAAGGTCATGCTTTACGATTTTGTTCAGAAACAAATAAATCTGAATATTAAATTACAGGCAAATGGTCCCGGTGAGCGGGCGCTGTTAATAGTACCTACATAATTTTTTTTAATAAAATATAGAAACTTAAAATAATAATAGAAATATGTACATAGATAGATAAAAGAAGAAAAGCATTAAAGGGCGTCAAAAAATTCGTCCACATCGCTGTCGACAGGAATAGTGCCCAGAAGGCTGGCAGCATTGCCACGTTGAATGGCAATGCTGATCCTTTGACCCAAAAATAGGCCAGCCCTCTGGCCACGAGAAGAGTCGACCAACCGCTTGGCGATGTCCCGAATGACTAGGTGCGCACTCGGATCCCATGGCCCTAGTGTGTCAACCCTAAACGGCTCAAACACATAGCTACAAATGAGGTTATTGCATTTGAGCTGTTTGAAGTTTTCAGCACATTCAGCAGCCGCCCCAGCATAGCCCGCGGTGCTAAGAAGATGGGATGGCGCAAGGGTGTCGACAAATGTTATAATTAAGTATGGATACAAACTTTACAAATTAAAGCTGCCGATACTTTTAGTAGCCTTATCTCAGACCATAAACATCTTCCATCATACATTATTTTACCATACTCTCCTCGCCAACAATTAGCCACCAAAAAATACAAAAACCCACAATGACACAGCACTTCTCACTCCGCAAAACGATTTTTCACATCCACTTAAGCTTCAACGAAATCATTAATAAGTATTTACGATGCATCTGTCCTTCTGTGACAATTTTACAATAAACAATATCTTGTGCAAACCCTGATAATTTAAAAAAAAATGTCGTGGCTAACCAAAGGAATATCAACTCTATGAATCAAACTTTACGGTTCAAAATAGATTTGGCAAGGATTTAGTTCAGCGTGTGTGGCGGTTAAATGTTAGGCCGGGAGCTAGCGTTTGATAAATGATGTGATTTGACACGGTACAGTCAGATCGCTTGGGAATTCTGCTGATTAAAAATATATGTTTCCGTTTCGGCTTTAGTTTTTTTTTAGTCATAAGTTAGGATAAAGATAGGTGTTAGAAAGAAGAAGCAAACATCAAAGTAGGCCCTTAAGTCTAACTTATTGATTTTCTTTTGTTTACCATCTTTACTTCCAAAAACAAAACAAAAAATTTGTGTAATACTGTGATTTTAAGCAGTTAAGTCCAGTCCAGTTAAGTCCTTAGCTTCAGCCGTTTCTGTATTCCCTCAATACAGAAACGCCTGAAGTACACATATCCCAGAATTTATAATACAGACTATATAGCTCTTTCGTAACTATAATCTGACATCTTTGTCACATTATAGTTACGAAACTGTATGCTATATAGTTGTACAACGCAATGTGCGACTATATAGCATAACAAAACAAACATATCATACATCGCAGTAGCTTTTATAACCTCAAATCTATTAAACGTTTCACAGTACTAGCTAAATAAGGCGTTTACTTGCCAGTACTTACCATCATAGGACCAGCATTAAAAACTGTAGCCACAACGTATATCGCAAATTTTACGACAATATAAACACAATTTGACTTTAGATCGTAATCTGTATCATAATATCCGATACGCTTCAGATTATTTTACTTTAGTAATATACCTTTATTGATTTTGAAGGCAAACGGATAAAATTGTTGGATTTTATTACATTTTTGTTTGGTAGTTACTGGTGTCAATATGGAATGGGAAATGTTGTTGGCTAAACTAGTACGACGTTTAAGGTTTTTTTAATGTATGGAATTGCATTTACTATATTATTTGAGTAGTTGCTACAGTTAAAGTGTGAGTACTGGATTTATACCGCATCACAATTGCATACATATAAAAGGCATAGAATGCAAACGATTTTTTGATAGTTATTAATCCATTACTTCAAAAAAATCTGTACGTATAAGTAATCATATTTTACGGTTTAAAAATACATTTGGTCGACATCGCACTCTTAAATAGCCCGAGAGACTGTCAAAATAAAAGGCATTGTCATTTTTGGTGAGATACGCAATTTGAGATACGCAATAATTAGACTGTTGGTTATAAGTAAACCGTACAGGAAGCGCACAGACAACAAAAAAAAATAACAGACTTCCAAAAAACACAAAAACTGTGACTATTGTTTATTTCATTGACTTTTTTGCCACCGACTTCCGAAAGTGAAGTTCTTTTCCATTTTTTTTGTGTTTTTGGAAGTCGGTTATTTTTTTACAAAATATTTTTGTTTTACTCTTTTTTAGTTATCGTATCACACACAAATCCCTGTCAAGTATCAATCACAATTTCTTTTACTTGGATGACACATTTTTTCTCTTTAAATTTAAAAACCAAACTACTCAACCAATTTTGATGAAATTTCTATGGGACCAATCGGGATGTTTAATAAAAAATACAACCGAATTGAGAACCTCCTCCTTTTTTTGAAGTCGGTTAAAAAGAAGTAAAAAGTTACTCATAGTGCAAAAGAATTTTCACCATAACATTTCTTCAAGCCTTCACACAGCAAATCTACAGCTAGGAATTCCGTTTACAGCTTGAAAATTATGCAAGTGTACGACCACCGTGAAAATGTCCAGCCAGTATCCCAGTCTATGAGCTTAAACTGTTACAAAAAGCAATGAAGTCAAGCTTCGCCATTCAAAGAAACTCTCCGTTAACCAACATTATTGTGCACTACGTCGTAAAATGTGCTATAAAACCCATATTCATAGTTATTAGTATTTATTATATAATGCAATAACGTCTTTTGTTTAAGTGGGTGTCGTTTTATACTTTTGTTTGGAATTAATTAGCGAGTTTATCTGAATTATTTATGTTTAGCGTGTATGCTTGTGTTTTAAAGTCTTTATGTGTGCCGCTTTTTATTGTAATAAATATTTTGTACACTTAGAAATATTTAAAAATCTAAAACGATGTAAATTGAATTATATTTAAATGATGTCACATTCATATATATTATTTTTACGAACTTTATATGTGCAAGTGACCGGTAGCGTCTAATTCTATATGATACTGAAGGCTTTTTATAATTTTTGATATATATTGGATATAACCTTATTATTGTTTTCATTCAAATTAAAAACCACAATTTTTTTATGAAAACAACTGAATTTGAATTTAACTCTGTGACTTCAGTTGCTATCTGCCTGTTCGATAATATTCACATAAAGCTAATGTTACATTTGACCGATACCACAATATCATACAAAATTATATGTTTCTCCCAATTCTGGGTCAAAGTTCTACACAATATTGTATCAACAAGTTAACACTCATAAACAAACAAAACGAAAACTTTCTTTGAATTTATTAAAATCTACCTTTCGCCTAGTCGTTAACTAGTTAAGATATTCAAAATGGTACTTAAGTAACATTTAGTTTCGACAGTATTTGGCTTAAAAGAAGATAATGCAGAAGGTGAAATTCATACAGATAGCTATGCAACTAAGCAGACCTCGTTTTATACAGGCATTCTGTAATAAGATTTCAGCATAAACTGGAAATTATTAGCTACTAAAGTAGATGAGTCATCGTGCGTACTGAAGTTCTAATTTCCTCTGAAGTAAAAATTAATAGAAATTTGTGTAATGTGAGCTAGAATGGCACTGTTAAGTATTTTAGAGGGAGTTCTAAGTCTATTGCAAGCATCAGAACAGTCGAACCAAGAGAGTTGTATGTATAGATGTATTTACTATAAAACAATTGAATGTTGGCTGGAAATAATTATGCCCTAACCAATCTGTACCACTACATTAAATCTTTGGCCTTCTGCCTTCAATTTGTTCAAAGCTTCTGACAAAATTCCCCAGTCACGGTAGTTCACTCTTTTCCGGCCACCACATGTGACAACTATTTACGTGGGTGTTCTATAACGTACAAAATTAAAATAGGCCTTCTGTTGCTTCTTATATTACTGCCTTTGAAAGCTATGAATCAATTCAGATGTTACTATAATGAGAAGGGGGCAATTACATGCAGCGGCTGCTCGTAAATCTTTGTAGTCGTGATTTAAATCGGTATTTGCTTTGATTTCGGTGTTTCTGGTAATAGGAGTCGGGTCAAATCTACGTAATATTTGTGGGTAATTTATTGTATTATTTGGTTTGGGTATTATAATCTTGAATGATTTTGAAAATGCAAAAGTATGTGTCCAGTGAAAATTCTAGTGACTTTGAATTCAGAATAAAATTTGAAAATCATGTAATTTTCAGAAAAGCTTCACAGAAATATGTGTTCTCAATAAATACAAGTTCATTTAATCAATCAGATTGATTGGTTCATAAAATTTTCCTACCGACTACTTTATCTAAATTAGTGAAATAATCTTAATCCTACCTACAAACCACGTGGGAAGCAAGATAAGATTAGTATGGATGTGGCAACCGACATAAAATTCCTAATTCGAATTCAGAGCACGTTAGAATATCGTACGCTTTAATAATAAACACACTTATCCACACTTTCGCTTACGCCTCCGTGATGGTTATGATCGCCTAGTACTTTTAGTCAGACTTCTGTGGGAAACTAATAATGTTATTTGATTTAATGTTATTGATTCTTGCTTGTAATAAGGGTATTTGTAAGCTGTGTCATATTTGTGCTGCTGCTTATTTGGTAGGTATTTATTTAGCATACATTCGAGTTTATGAAAACATTAATTAACAACATTTACTTGGGACTCATCGTCATTATGTTCCTGCCAAACCCTTTCTCAACTAATTACTGGCCAGGTCTAGACTAGACTGGGATGTACATATCTCAATACTAGTATTTTACATGGAGCGACTTCGTATCAGACCTCCAAAAAATCTCTGCCTACCAGAATCGTCGTATACTAGACTTATTATTTTCATCTCTCAAACGTATTATAATTTCGATAATCTGGGTCATAATTTTGTTAAAAAACAATAAACATTTCCAATACCACATCCCAGTACACAAGAAATTCAAAACTAAACGAACGAATCAAATCAGCCTCCTCCTTAGATTCCTCAACGACCTTTGCGCGCTACATAAGTTATCAAGGCAAGCAAGTTCCATCCATCCCATCTGATTATCCACAAGAAAAGACATACAAACTAGCGTTATTTACGTTAGATATCAACTGGTTCGTTAGTGCACCCGTAGCCGTAGGTGCAAAAGTGCGCCAATAAATATCGCACAAATGTGAACCTATAACTGGTGGTACTAAATCTGGGTTCGTGGTAACTGGGCTGCTAATACATAGTAATGCTCTGGTGGATACTTATTGGACATTGGGTTATTATTCATTATAGGGAAGACTAGATAATGAAGATGTATCAGTTAGAAAAGTAGGGTCAGTTGTGAAATAAAAGGAATAAGTTACACTCGAAAAGCCTAAAATGGGTTACGATTCTTGTCATTGGAAAATTCGCAACCAACATGGAATCGTAAAAGTCAGTGGTAAAAATGAAATAAAAGGATCAAATGATATTAAAAGCAACAATTGTTACCTAACACTACAAGATAATATTTTGTATAGATGCATCACAAAGAATATCAACGGTAAACACAAACAAACATGATACAAAAATTAATGTCATCAACAGATGCTCACTATAAAAAGCGTTAAGTGGGACAAAACAAGTCAGATCGCTGAAAAAATGCATGAATATTTGATCCCAAAACCAGAATCATTAGTCAACTTTTTTATTAGAACTCGATTCTTTACAAAATCTACACTAAACTTGATAAATGCTCCAGTAAAACCACCTTTACTACCCTGCAATAAGACTGATCCCATTTCGAGTTTTAAAGTCCCAGCGATATAAAGCTTTTGGCATTCTTTTTTGTCATAATCTTACATCGAGAATTGTCCCGCTTCCTCTGCCAGTGATAATAGTTCAGTAGTTACATCATTAATCACCTAGAACACATGTGGATATAGCCTTTTTACTGTATCACACGAAACTTTGTTCTGATTGTAAACTTTAACACCGTCTTCACTAACGATAGTAGCTTCATTCCACTCAACTTCAGCGTCTACACATTCAACTTTAAGAACTACATTTGCTTGAAGTTTAACAAGATCATTTATATTCGATCCCATATTTGCCCTTGGATTTTCACCTTCGTATGTGGGAATATTCAATTTGTTTGCTTCGCCTGTTTTTGTTCAATTGACGTTTAAATTCTTTGAGTGACTAATGATGCAGATTTTCGACGGGGGCTTAAGCAAATTTTAGTTAAATGCTTTTTGAAAAATTCGTACCGTGACTCCGTAAACCTGATGGAATTGAATTTAATGTGATTAAAATACTTTTTTGGGGAATTGAAGATTCAGTAACATTTATTATTACTATGCAAATATTGTCAGTACAAAGAAAGTCTCAACTGTCTTAAACAAATACATATCTTCTGAATCAATAGTATCTATGGATACCCAATGAAATCATAAGAACAGCTTCTCATACAACTTTCCAGTATGAACTTTCGTTAAGGCTCATTGACATAAAAATCAATCAAACCGCTAAACTAATTCAAGAAGTCCATTACAAAAACCATTTCATTATACTTGAACGGTCTTTCCATATTGAACAGAATAGCATTAATCACATCTTCTTCGTCGACTCTCTTTATGAAATCAATGAATTGTATCAGAATTGATTCAGTCACGATCAATTCAATAGTTACAATGAGATATAACTCAATCTAAAGTGTACCGTTGGTAATGTTTATTTATGATTATTTCTTTGTGGAGCGTCTAAAAACGGTTGATATGTTGTAATGGACTTCAAATGTATGTGCGTGTGTCTATGTTTTGTTTGAGGTGCTTTGGTTATGAGATAAGGAGATGTAATGAATCAATTCTGCGTTTAATTCTTTTAAATTGGTCCACATATTATCAGATTGTTCAGACAGTTTCTTGTTATAAACTTTTGCTTTTCATCGGTCGTTGTGGTTAAGATTCTATGTGGAAGTAGCTAAACTACCTTTATGCGGAGAATAGACTGCTTGTTTATACGACCGTAACTATGCTTCTTTTCATTTTTAACCAGAACAGTTAATTACTTGTTGGTTTTGTATCAATGGCTCCTTATTGAATTTAATTATTCCAAGCCCTTACACTATTTAAACACTTCAAACATCAACAAAGCTCATAATCGGCAAACCCCATGATTTCAAGACTAACATTTAAAGGGAGCACTTACCCGTACCACTAGAATTAATCACCCGACATGTTGGTAAACTTTTAACAATGCTTTTGTGAACCATTGTTGGGCGAAATAATAAATTGTTACGAACAGGCGACCCTATTATGTTGGGTTTCTCAAATAAATTCGGCCAAAGGATTGATGGTTACATCTTTTTTATCGGCGGAACGAGATTGGAGCGATATTGGAGCATGTGGTAAGGGTGCTTTTTAGTTCAGTTGTGGATGACGTGGTTTTGTAGTTCTTTAGGATGTGTGACTTTCAGATGTTTATTACTGATATCTCTTTGGATTTGCTTATTTATTTGTTAATCTTTTCCAATCCGGTGGGGCCCGTAGATAAGCATTTAGCTGCCCAAGTCTGTATTCTGGCAGATGTGTTAAGGTATGTCTCTGATCTATCCCACTTCTGAGCAAAGGCCTTCAGCCATTTTGCCCTCCATCTTTTGATGTGCTAAACACTTATAACTTTGACCGTATCTTCATAATTATGGTTAGAATCTTTGACTGATTTATTTACTTTCATTACCTTTAAAATTGATCCAAATTCCTGAGTTTTTACGTAGTCTACGAAACAAAATCATCTCCCATCTCTCACCATCTTATATTCTCACCGAAAAAAAACCGTAATAAAATTGACCAGCGTAACAGATCACGCCCGAAGCATATCATTACAGCAATCGGTTCAAAACTGAGTCTCATTAGATCTCATCACCACCGTGCTCTATTATAATGTCATTACCGCAACGGGTCAAGATTTCACTTACAAACTTGTGAAGGGAGCCGAATTCTTCAAATACGTGCTTGAATTTTTGTTTTCGACACGTATTCTGTAAGTGCAGTTTTTATTTTTAGAATAGGATTGAGATGTTTTCGTTTTGTAATAGGCGGTTCAAATTGTAGAGATTTAATAGTCTATCTTTGTTTCAAATGGTTAGTTGCAAGTGCTGCATTTGCTAATGTTTTCGATGATGGGAAAGAAAGACAAAATCGTTTCATCATAGTTTAGTTTTACACACTGCAGTTGATGCTGGTTTTTCTGTAGGTGCCTACTTTGTCATTAAATTATTTGTCACTTTTGAGTATATGCACGTTTTTCTTCACTTGATTTTAACTGACAGTTGCATTTTGCTCATATAGCAGCCGACCAGCCAAATATTTACTTGTTTTATTTTTCTGCAATCATTTAATATCTTTAAATATACGATTTACATTATATACCACCCGGTATTGGATTGGTTATTTTTTTTAATAAAAACGTAATGCTAACGACTGATCTTATCTTGTTTAGAAACATAAAAATATAACAAAAGATTTTACGTAATTTTATTGATTTGAAATAGGCAACTTAGCATAACTTTCCGTGTCTAATAAAAATAGCTGATTATTTAGATATGAATATTCATATCATTAAAGTCTTTTATTTTTAGAATTTGGTCGCTACTAAAAATTCATTTCTTTCATTACGATGTTTCTTTTTTATTTTTGCTTGCTTATTGGTGGAGCAGGCAATTGAGCAATTGGGTCTTCAGCGCAAAGTATGAAAAGTTTAACATTTTGAGAACACACAACATGACGCCTGTAATCCCCGAAGGGTTAGGCAGAGGTGTGCCTAATAGTACACCCACATTAAGTCAGTTATGTTTAAGTCCTATGTAACGGGGGCAAGCCAATTGCCATGGGTAGATACAAATAAAAACTCCGTAGCGGCTACTGATAGGAAATTCCTAATGGAAAACCCAATAACACTTTGCCCGACCTGGGAATCGAACCCAGGGCCTCATGCTCAGCAGCCGCGCTTACGGCCACTAGACCAACATTTTGAGAAGGTGTAACTAAACAGCACATCATTATGACATTTTAAACCGCAACACTAGCCCACAACTTTAAGCCCACGAAAAAGCAGATGATACCAACCTGTCAATTACACTAATCAGCCGAACAAACCGTTACAAATGGACGTCATACGCCGATCAATACTTTAAACTTTGAAATCACACAACAACAGATTGGATGAAAAATATCAACAATGGATAAGTCACATCATGTCAAGATCACTTATATTTGGACACGCACTTTTGAAACTCAAAGACTCGTAGCTTTGTGATTTCTAAATGTCATCCGGTAAAAAGCTGTTTGTCGTCATGTAACTATGCAATTTTTGGGACAGGTAAAAGAACTGAACATTATTTTATTGATAGAAAGTCTTTATTGTAGACCATTCACTCAAGCAAAATTTGGCATGTGATGCGGAGGAATGAGGAAAATGTTGTAAGTAAAGTTTTGAGTATGAATGTTCCAAAGTAACGATGGATGGACAATGTGTAGGATGATTTGGATAGAAAGGAGGTGACTGCTGAGAGGACGAGTAACAGACAAGTATAAGTAGAAGAAGAAGACATGCTGCGCCGATCCCAAACAAATTGGGATAAGGGCAGGAGAAAGCTGATCCACGCCAGAAAAAATATAGTTACAAAGTGTAGAACGGAAAACAAGAACATCGAATGAGCGGAACAAATGTGTCGGTGCCATACAGATTTTAAATAATTGTATGAAGTTATAAAACAGAGAAATAGAAACAGACAAATTATTTTTAATAAATTGTGACACCTTAATAAAGCTACTAGGACCGTTTCGACGTTTAAAATCGACTTATACATCGTTTGCTATGAAACTCGATACTAAAACGATACCTAAAAGGTAATCGGGAGAGTCAAAATATTATCGATTCTCATAATTTGTAAGCTTTCTTTTAATAGCGTTTAGAAATCGATTATAAAAAAATATATGATCGTTATTCCAAAGATTTCGTTACATTGTCTAAGATATTCGATCCGACACCAAAATCTGGGTGTTCTACCGTTTAATAAGAATGCAAATTGGCACTTAACCACTACTTTAAGTATTTTAATTAGTTACAAACGCATAATATGGAAAAATATATACATTGTGTTTTTATATATAAATAATATTTTATATAAATTTTATTCATGGATTTACAATGTCGAACATATCTACGCTTGATGTATCAGAATCTATGTTAATTAATATAATATAAGCGTTTTTTAAACTAGTATATTGGAGTATTAAGAATAATAATAATTATAGGATTATGGGAGCCGATATCTCTTCGAGATACAAATTTCAGCATAACCTTTGACAATAATTTGCAAGTTAGCGTAAAAAAAACTTGATGAATATAAAATAGCAGTATCAAAAACTAGTTCCTACAGTATGGTCTCAAGAGGTCATACCCCTTCTTTATTAAAACAGTTTTTTTTTAATACAATGCAGACCAAAACATCTACTTTCAAGATAAAAAAAAACGTTTCCCATATCAATGACATTATCACAACGGTAATAATAAATCATAACTATTGTCTCAAAAATAATTTATTACAAGTTTTTTGAACCAGTTACACAATATTGACTTCTGGTATGTACTTCATTGTTGTATAAGTGGCGTAATATTATAATAATAGACTTAATTCTTTGAAAAAAAAAACAGTACTTAACCCTTCAATGGTAATGTTTTTACGAAAACCGGTTAAGAGACGCAATGGGTCACGTTAGCCGGTATTGTTGAATAAGTAGGGATAATTGTATGAATTTAGATCAAAAGATTATGCAGTTACACTTTGGGGTGATGACTGTATTAAAATTGTGTCGTTACATGAGGGGGATAAAAATCAGAGCGGTTTTAAAAATTATGTTTTTGTAACCGCTGAAATGCAAACGGTAGATGGTGGTAAGATATGAGACGATGTAGCTAACCCAGCTTTGATGAACGAGGATGATGAAGATTTTGACGAACAAAGTATTACTACTAATAAAAACATCTGTATGTTGATTACATCATCTGACTTCATTGATTTTTTATTCCTATCCTATTTTTTGCAACCTAATTCCAATTCTACTTTTGGCTTCAGTAATAAAGCGTGATCAATTCTGATTATCACATCAAAGGTTCTTCCATAGCGGTAGGGAAATTAAAATCTCTAAATATTACGGTATCAGAAGACACCGATCACATTAATGTCAGAATTAAACACCATATTAGCTACATAGGTGAGTAACCTAATATCTTAATGGCTACTGACACGAAATCCGAATATAGAAATTCTTCATTTTGATAACTAGATCAATTGACATTTAAAATAGAAGCATTAATAATAGATTATTAAAGACGAATGCGAATTGTTGTTCATTTTAAATTAATTATAGTAAAAAGCTGGTTAGGATTTGGAGCTAATTATAATAATGACAAATTAATTACACAAATGACATCATTTTCTAGGTTTAGATGGCGCCAACGCGCAACGGTATGAATCTGCTCTCGGAAGCGTAGACATAAACCTTAAAGTTCAAGGTCTTCAGAGCTTAAACATCGTACATGGTAGAATATAGTGAAAGCAGTTAAGAGTAACTTATAACCCAAATATATAAAAAACTTGACTGCATCGTTGGTGCAAGCGCGACTCTTGCGATTGCGCGGTCGTGGATTCGATTCCCGAATCGGGAAAGGCGTTATTGGGTTTTTAAGTCAATTTATAAGTAACAGACACGGAGTCTGGATTTGTGCCCAGTTGATGGTTCAGACTCGCCCCCTATTACATGGGACTTGAACATAACGTGCGTGTACTATTAGGCACACCTCTGCCTACCCTTTTGGGTATTACAGGCGTGATGTTATGTTATATATACAAAAATACCGTACACGTACCGTGAACGTCACAATGTCAATAAACGAAAAAACTGCTCTTAAGCAGAGAAGAATCTTTCGCTAGATGGAGACTGAAATGAAGACGAACTAAATAAATGGAAAGACATGTTACAAATGGAATCTAAAAATACAAATTAATAATCTAACAAACACAAACCACGTACAAAAAGCCGAACACCTACACCAATAACGGTGTATTCCCATTATCCCCACCGCCCGTGTCCCCACTGGTGGGGACCGCGGGAATTGATTAAAATAACTAAAAGTTGTTCCCGTTTTCCCCACCAGTGGGGACACGGGCGGTGAGGACAGCGGGAATACACCAAAATAAATTCGCAAAAGTAAAACAGCACTTGATTATCAGCTTAATAACTTATCTAGAAGTCCAGCGAGGTGGCAAAGGAAATGGTATAATTAATATTTTGTCGTTATACTTAATTTTCTGTCAAATATACGTAAAATATGTTGTTTAGATATGAATTTAAATGTGGATTTCGTGTCTCATATCAATTTCTTTAAATCTTTGTGTTGCTTTGATGTAAAAATATGATAATGCAGGTAGTAATGACCTAAGAGAAATATTTGTAAATATATGATAACATCGTGTCAAGTTATTATCAGTTCCTAGTGAGCAAGCGAAAGGGAGTAAGTTCAAAACGGTAGATTTTCCATATTTGATTATGACGCTATTGAATAAAGTCAAGTTTGGATTTTAAACTGATGATAAACCTGTCACAACCTAAATGATGAGTAAAAACTATTTTTTTTTTATTACCTGGACGACATTATAATTTTTTCAAAATTCATGTCAAAAGCTTGTGAGAACTATAACAAAAATCGGAAGTAAAAACAATATCGATTAAATTCAGCAAACGCTAATCGATATTCATCGTCATAGCTGATAAATCTAAAGAGCAGAGTACAAACCTGCACCAAATAAGTCGTCCAAACATGATTCAAACAACACGAATCCATAATGAACGCTAAATAGCCAACTTAAAACGTGATTATTGGACGTAACTAAATCACAAGCCATTCACATAATTAACATTCTCTACAACCAAAGCAATAAGGTAGAGAATCGATTGACGAAATTATTACGATTGGATTTAAATTGTCACGACTTTTATAAATCCGATTATAGTAGATCGGAATGAAAATTCGAATTTGAATAATAGAATACAGATTTGAGTCGGTGAGTCATCCGTGTGTTTGCGATCGACGGAATGGCGGATTGTCGCAAAATCGAAAGAGTGTAGCGATCTTTATTTCAATAAGGTACAGTTTTGAAGTGCTTGATTAAATATTTTGATCTGAAATCTTCAATAATTTAATGTGAACCTGAAGTTTCTGAATAGCTGTATAAATACAAGATCTTATTTGATTGTATAAGCCGGATCTGTGGAAATGTGTACAAGTGAACCGTTCAACTATCGAATTCTAACTTCAAGAAACGATACTTTTTACAATCATAAGGAACGTAAACTAATTAACAGGTAAACGGTACAACGTTAACCAACCATTTCTATTCAAGAACAGAACGTTACATTATTTCACTGAACTAAATGAGTACCATAGCACACATTCTCGACATTTTTGTCGCAGACCACTGCGATCGTTCGTTAGTCGCCCGCGCTCACTTACAAATTGTAATTCCATGTTAATTTTATATCTATTTACGACGTAGCCTTTTATGAAACGTCTTTTCTGTCAGTACGTATATTAGCTTTAGTTTTCTGTTGTAAAATGGAATGTTGGTACCTTTATGATGGCCAGGATCGTAAATGTGTATGACTTGTCTATAATTTCCATACTAAATATTATGTTTTGAATAGTCCCGTCTGACGTTTTGTTAATTTTTCTTTGGATTTAATTGAATTATGAATGTTGGAATTTTTCGTTTGTGAATTAATTTGCGGAAGTTAAATTATTTGCTTTCAACTTTACAAAAGGTTTGGTTAACACATAAAACGGGATATATACCATGTTTACAATCCATTTTGAGTTCCCGATGTTTCGGCGTTGTAAACCAAACGTTTATCATACGAAATTTTTACTTAAGGTTACTGAAAACACAAATCTAACGAGATTTCTTTATATCCAAAGAAGACTTCCATTTTGATAGTCTTTTTTTGCAATGAAATCCTGCAGTACTTGCGCATGCAAATAAAAGATATCCATATTTAACCTAACCTTCGCTTATAATATTAACTTGACATTCCAAGTGGACGATCAATGGTCAGTTTTTAGAGTAAACACCCACGCTCAAAGCTTTCATCATTATATTGTTTGTAACGTATGAAATTAAGTATCAATGAAGTGAGTTGTGCATTACAAGCCGGTGATGGTTTTGCGCCGAAATATGATTAGTATATCATATTATGGATTAGTGATTATTTATAATGTTGGCGAAAACTTAACTTTCCAGCTACCTACGAAAGATAAGTTAAGATGACACTATATTCCTCTGCCGACTTACTTGTTTTTGCTTAGATCTTGTCCTAATAAGTTAATAATAAATTTTATTACTAAACCAAAAGCACTTCAAGGTTACACTTTGATATGTATTGCTATAAAAATAGATTAAAATAAAAACACTTTTGAATAAAATGTAATTTTGTAACGCCACAAAAAAAAAAATACCATAAAATTCTCCTTCGTTATCTTAAAATCTTTATTACTGTAGGTTCGGTTTTTATTGAAATAGGCCAACACTATTAATGAATACGTATTATCGGCTATTATTACTTCATCGGCAATATAGTAACCTCCTCCAGATCACTATAACAGATAAACACTAAAATAAGACGTTATGGTTCAGAATAGTACCAGTATTTTTTATGGCACCACTAAATTGTGAAAAAATTATCGTTTTTCTTCATTTTATGACGGAGCCATTTAACTGTTGGGTATTGTCACGTCACTAGATAATTAAAAAATTAAACTAGTGTCAAGTTTCAAAAATACTAGATATTTTTAATATAATTCTTCTTCTTTGCGTGTCCATGGTCTCAGATAACCCCCCACTAGTATGTACGAGTATGTATTACCTATATCTTCTGAATAAGCTCAGTTTTAGCCGTTTTCATAACTGGGATTTATCAGCGTAGCTTATTTTTGGTCCTAAGTCTAAAATCAAAAGTCATTTATTTAAATATTCTGAGTATCAACACTTTCATTAAATTCACAGAATGAAGACAGTCCCCCAAAACGCCCGCCCTTCACCTTCTTCCTAATATTTTAGATGGGGAGAAGAACTAATATTCCCACATCAGTAAAACATCATTCCGTCTCTATCTTCTGCAAAAGATTGACAGAAACGATGATTTAGATTTGTTCTGAGCGAAGCTATTAAGTGCACATTAACCTAAGTAGATGCTAACTATTTATTATGCAACTTAAAGGTGCTTAATCTGCACAATCTATTTCCTAATTCGTTTCGGACTAAACGTGGTTTAGGATTTACGGTGCATACGGCCCTAAGTGGGTGCCAACTTTTGATCCATTTAATCTACACACTAATCTAAGTTCACAACAATCAAGAATCTAAGCACGTTAATCTGTTGGTCCCGGCTGCCATTTGTAGATCCTCGACAGTCGTTACAAGTACTGTAGTCAGTGACCCGAAAGTCTGACAACCAGTCTTACCAAGGGGTATCGTATCACCGAGAACTAACCAGTTGAGGAGGTCAGATAGGCAGTCGCTCCATGTAAAATACTGGTATTCAGCTGCATCTGGTTAGACTGGAAGCCGACTCCAACATAGTTGGGAAAAGGCAGTGAGCAGTATTTTACTAGTATGATTTGCGGCAAAGTAAAGCCTGTTTCCACATCGTTATTCTGAGTTAACAAAAAGTTTTTACTTATGATTTTGTTCATCAAAATGCTCTCATGTAATGCACTCTTTCTTGTGTTACCGACCATATATGATATAAAACCCACACAATTTTCTACATTCGAATAAAAATAAAGACATAAAAGCCCGTGAAACAACAAGAAATGCCAATAAATGATAAAACGAATCGCTTCCCATCTTTACGACTGAAATATAAAAATTCCGTAATACAACATTCAATTGTTTATAAATTTAGTTATGGCTACTTAATACCGGGGTATTGTAATAAACCTATTTAATACAATCAAAACTATTTCATTACAAACAAAAAAACCTGCAAAGCTCGTGTAGGTGCGAATATGGAAAGGGTTCTGTAGACAATTTTCATTGCGAAAAAAATGGTGCTCTGGGCTAAACATCTTCCGACATAATTAAGAATACTAAGACCAAAAACAGACAATTTCTTTGTTATTTTGTCAGAAGTTTGCATTTCTTCATATTATGCTCAAATAAAATGTAACTGCGTTATCTATTAATGAATATATTTTTGTTTCCTGTTTCAAAAGAAATTGCACCAAATGTAGATACACATTTAAAGACACTGGTCCTCACACTTCAATTCCATGTGTGTTGAGCACCACGACTTTTAATAAAAATAAAAATATTCAAAGTTTACAACTTTGACAACATGTCAACATGAATGACATTTTGACTGGAAGAAACCTTCTTGTTTAAAATACGGTACCCCAAGAAACACGTGAAGTGGTAGGCATTCCGAATCGAATAATGCCGTTTACGATGGCGGTCGCATATCTCAAAAGATTACAAATATTACGATCAAATGAACGATTTCTATGATAATAATCAATTTTTATTTGACTTCCTAAGTATTACGAAATGTTACTTCATTGAATGGGTACTAAAATATTTTAGTGAACTAGTCGTGTTTTATTATTTTTGTCATGACAATGACCTCGAATAAACACTTTCAATTTAACGTTGTTTTAGTGTCTTTTGAATATTTTTCGAAAAACTGTATAAAATAAATTCCTATTGTAGTTTTGTAGAACACCATGATACAATAGAAAGTAATACATTATATTTATAGCCAGTAATTTAATTTTTGTAAAAACCTTTTTTATTAGAAAGGAAAAAATAATAATACATTTAGATGGACTACATCCCTAAAAAAGTTGCTGCACATATTACGGAACCCTAAATCTAAGTGCAACCGCATCCAACAACCTATCACTAATGCCTTACTAGCATATCTATACAAAGTGTTCACTTACGTATTCAACTTAACTTAGCACTAACTTACCCTTAACTTAGAAAGTGATCACACTTAAGGTCAGGTGGATCTTCATTAAGTTGCAGACCAACGCGTGCAGTAATTAGCCATTATTCTTAGGAGCGTTCAACTTTCAATACCAGGTGTTATTTATATGCTGATCTCCGGAGATAAGAGACACGCCCAGTGGATGTGGGGGTTAGAGGTCGCGGTGATGAGTGGTGTTTTACATAGTATGTTATTTGTGCGTTTTTTTTTTTTTGAGCATGAATCATCATCTCATCATCTATCTAGCCTTTTCCCATCTATGTTGGGGTCGGCTTCCAGTCGAACCGGATGCAGCTGAATAACAGAATTTTACGTGGAGCGACTGCCTCCTCAACCCAGTTAGTACTAGGTAATACGATACCCCTTGGTAAGACTGGTTGTTAGACTGGTTGTCAGATTTTCGGACTACCTGTAACGTCTGTCAAAGACCTGCAAATAACAGCCGGGACCAACGGCTTAACGTGAATCCGAGGCACGGAGGAAACTCGATATGTAATGGTGGTCACCCATCCATAGACCAACCTAGGCAAGCGCGGCTTAGCCTGAGAATTGATCCCAGCGGCAGATACTATTTAGCCTCGAGCTTTTTTGAGTATGAATGTGGATGGGTATAAGAGTAGAGGAAGACCAAAGTAATGATGGATGGAAGACATGCTGCGCCGACCCCAAATAAATTGGGATAAGGGCAGGATATTGATGAGTTAATAGTGAGTTTGTGGGTTTTTGACCTAGATTTGCATCATTGTCAATTGAGTCCAGCTTTAGTTTGGCTTTTGAAATGTTGGTAGGGTTCTAACGTAAGTTAATTCATTCGCAAAAGTGAACACGCCACGCTCGTCTATTGGTCAATAAAATACGGCCAAAAAAAATTACTTAACATCATCGTCTCGCCTGTAATATCCGAAGGGTTAAGCAGAGGTTGGAGTGGTTTAAGTCCCATGTATAAGAAAAAAAAATGGGGAGATTTCATCTGTAATTATTAATGTTGTTGTTATAATAAGACAATACGACCTTTTTTTCTTGTTGTATAGGTATTTTGTGTTTAAACAGTTTCTTCACTTCGTACTAGAGTTCGAAATTTTCAAGAGAATTATTTTCTTTGAAAATCACCACGATTATCCACGCGCATTCATAACTTGATCTCTCTCAATTTTTTTTTATGCTAACTAATGAAAATTCTCACTCCGTACCCTGCTTCAAACTTCAGTTAAGTGATCGCATTTAATTTTCGAAAGCTTTTCCAGTTTTTTTTTTAACGTTCTAATTTCAAAGTTATGTTTGATATTGGATGGCATAACCACCATAAAAACTCAGAAACTCTTTCATCCAACCTCGTTCGATATCAATTATTATTAACGCTATCAAAGCAAAACACTTAGTACATTCATAATTATGTTTACTTGTTGAATTAATGTAATCACTAGAAACACAATTATCTTAGCCAGACCTGTTTCATTTCACACGGCACGTCCTGATGTTAGAAGTGCGTGGCTGGAAGTGAATCCATATTGCAATTAATGTAAAATATAATTTGAATATTATTGTATTACGATTTAGTCACTGCAAAAAAAAGTATTGCGAAATATAAAAAAAAAGTCTAAACCCGATCAGCTCCTCTAAACTGCGTTCAAAACCTGTCATTGAACATATTCTATACTAATGATAATATTGACAGTTCGTTGAACGCAGTTTAGATGTACTGATCGCATTCGTTTTTAACCGACTTCAAAAAAAGGAGGAGGTTCTCAATTCGGTTGTATTTTTTTTTGTGTTTGTTACCTCATATCTTCGTCATTTATGAAGCGATTTGAAAATCATTATTATTTATTATTTGAAAGGATATACTTCCTGATTGTTTCCATAGAAATTTCATCAAAATCGGTTCAGTAGTTTGGTTTTTAAATCAAAATAGCTGCAAAAAATATTTCATCCAAATAAAAGAAATTGCGAAATTGATACTTGAAAAGGATTTGTGTGTGATACGATAACTAACTTCTAGTTTTTATTGGAAGTCGGTTATTTATTTGCAAAAAAGTTTTGTTTATGAAACTCCTGAATATATGAAGTATACTGTAATTAAAAGAAAGAAAAAAAAACTTTTTTAAACAAGATTTTCTTAAAACCTTAAGAGTAATCCAATTAACTAAATGACCGCAAGAAGATTATGTTTGGCAATGGACCGCGAGAAGCAAAGTTGGCTGTCTCTCATAAACATTCGTACAATTGAATATTATGAACATTATGAATATTATGAATTTATACATGGACTTCTCCGATTAGAAACAATCGCATCATGACACACCCATCACACAAAATGTGCAAAACTAACTGAACTAACTTTATCGAACATTTACAAGCAAACTACAGCATTATAATGGGACCGCACCTTAAAAGAATATAAGCATAGGGTAAAACAAACAGTTATGTCCCTAACCATCCGATAATTTCTAAACGTTATTACTATTAATATTATGGACGTGAAAGTGTTTGTGCATTATTAAATCGCTTTGTGCACCGTTTGATGTTTCTATTATTGTTTAAGTCTAAATGTGTAAAGTTGGTATTTTATGACATTTTGTTTGAATTGACATGCGAAGGCGAGGCTGATGTTCAGTGAAATTGAAATTATTTCTTGTTGAACATGTTTCTGGTTACGCAAATATTGTGAATGTTTGCAATATTTTGCTATCTATGTGTTCATTAATTTAAATATTTAAATGAAATAGTTTTTTTTGAAGGTTGTGAAGGTGGTTAAAATTAAAAGTTAACTGGATTAACATTTGAAAAATGGTTTGTCTATAAATTTTCCAAATTTAAGCTTATGTCGTCAATCAATCGTGCTTTATGAGGTTAACTATAAAGATACTTGTAATTAAAGCGGTTAATTAAACAAAGTTGCATCAAATCATAGTCCGGTTTAATTTTATTACTGGACAGTGGTATCATCATTATAATTTTATGATAATTATTAATTAAAGATGAAAGTTCTTAATTATAAGGCCACAAATTAATGTGTGGCCACGTCACGCCGATAAAGAAAGTCACCGGGTTAACCCGAAAATTGAATTACTTTGAAAGCTCAAGGCCAACTGGTTCAAACCGATTTCTTATGACAAACTCTACCTGTGAAACTTGGAAGGCCTTTTAATGTAAGTTAATAAATACGAGGGAAAATCTGATCTAGATTCAGATGTCCATCAGACAGATGATGATGATGATGAAAAAATCTCATTGTTTCTTCAAGAAACTATCATAAGTATCATTTATGACCAGTTGATCATACTTCAAGTTGTGATGATTGTTACAAATGCAATAAATATAATGAATAACACTTACCAATTAAAGTCTCATGAGCTCTATATAAATGTAAGAAAATAATTGGGTCTTACCTGAAAAGAAATGAAATTCAGTCAATTAATAATAAATAAATTTTAAAAAATCGTTACAATTATAACAAGTTTCAACTATAACTAAATAAAATAAGAAAGCCTCACTATTATTACAATCTCCACAATCTTTATTCTAATGAAATATCTGAAGTGTCAATAATTACAGCTGGGCCGATAATTGGTTGCGCTACCTTATATTCGGTATTATTGTATCATGTTAGAGCAAGTCGTAGATTGGGTGTCTATGGTTACACAAATCATCCTATATTTTCTAGCGCATGTAGGCTTACATAATTTCAAGGTTCCCTGAAGAGAAAGAGAGGTAATGTATTTTTCCGAAGATGATGGATTAAAACTTCTGAATGTTTGTGGAAAATCTAAATCAATAATAATCACACCAAATCTTTGGTCCACCCATCAATATTAATTTTTATTATTACACTAGATGACCCACGCAACTTCGTCTGCGTAACATTTTTGATTTGATTGATGCTCTGCTCATATTGGTCGCAGCGTGATGTTACATAGCCTATAGCCTTTCTACATAAATGGACTATCCAACACTTAAATAATTTTTTCAATTCAAACCAGTAGTTCCTGAGATTAGCGCGTTCAACCAAACAAACAAACAAACTCTTCAGCTTTATAATTAATATTATAAAGCAGTATAGATTTCCTTTTAACGTAGGGACCGAGGGTAGGACTTTCCTCTTTGTTTTTTAACCTCTCACCTAGAGCAGGAAGGTTTTGGTGCCTGTTTGATGGGAAATAATCAGAACTCTGGCTGGTTACACTACACTTATGCCTTGGTACGAAAATAAATAGAATCCAGAAATATTCAGTCCAAAACACCGCTCATCATCTGTTTATCCGTCTATTTATTTTTGGCATGACAAGCAAAACTTTCCACACTCCCATGATTTACTTGCACAGCCATAACATTTAACTTACAATGTAAGGCTAGACTCAGTCTTAGGCAAACTTCGCAACAATGGCGGTTAGCTTAGTACCTACAGCTAGCTACAAACCGCCAACTTTCCTTTGACATAAAATGCAGGAAAAGTACTGTTGACTGGTAACGTTTGGTTTCTAGATGGATGTCTCGCTTTGTTTCTTTATGGTGTAGGCAGGGAATAAAGTCGAACTTGTATCTCTGGACTATGACTTAACCATGTTACAATATTCTATGAAAAGGGATAAAATAGGCTATGATTTAGTTGGGTCACGATGTGAACATCACAGCACCATGTATTTAATCCCCGAAGGGTTCGGCAGAATTGTACTACAATACACCTCTGTTAAGTCCACCACCTGGTATACCCATATTTCGCCGGTTATGTATAAGTCCCATGTAATAGGGGGTGATGCTATTGCCACAACACAAATACCCAGGACTTTGTATACCTAAGTTGATTTTAAAAGAGTGTCCATGGAGTTTCTAGCCCGTTTTGCTCCATGAGATCTACGCTATGGAGTTGACAACTACGTCCGTTCACAGTTATTATGCCCGTGTGTGTAATTGTAGCCTCATCTTCTTGTTTTTGACTATTCAAAAGTGTCTGTAACTGGTCTGTTAGAAATAAATGCTTTGAGTTTGACACCCCTCTACATTAGTACATCCTTACAGTTTGTATTGATGTAATACTATTATTAACGTTATATTTATTTACATGTTAATTCATGTTCTGGATGTTAATTATAGAGCCACTGCCATTCCAAGTTTCCGTTGTTAAGAAAACAGTCACTGGTTTTACAGCTCACTGCATTATTTTAATGGTGATTTAAATGACTAAGAAAATGTCAAGAATTTTGATTTAATTCTAAAATTATAGTATCGAAGATTTGTTGCAATTTTCCGGGCAAATTCATTCGAAGGAGCTTTACAGCCTTCCATAAAAATAAATAAAAACTATATTCTATTGCTCTCTAATTATGGGCACTTTTACGATGTGAAAACTTCAAGCAATTCCAACACGAATGATAGTAATAAAATGTCGAACTTAAATATCGTAAAAGTGCATAAATACTGTCACTTTAAAACATCACTTCGACTTGGTGATGAGGTCCCACCGTAAGCAGAAGCGGGAGCGATATTCATTCCCTAAAACATCGAACCGCTAAGCTCCTCCCGGGTGTGGTGGTAGTTATGTAGTAATTCTCAAGCCAGCTTAAATATTCTGGACAATATCTAAAATTTTACAAGATTGAGTCTTAAGTCTACTAGTCTTTATTAGTTTACTAAAACCTATTTACTCAGCAGTTTATTGCAATTGATGGCAACAGACTAGTTGATAGCCCCTATTACAAAATGTTGAAATGTGAGTCTACCAATATAGGTTATGATATCTCTGCCTAGGGTACCCCTTCGGAGAATACAGGCTGGCTATATTACTATACACTGCAATGCAATTATCACTTCAAGTTCAGTTCAGTTATATTATATCGCTTTCCGCCTTCAGTATAACCGACGCTCATAGATCGCAATATTACATAGAACACTGTCCCACCTGCTTACCTACTCATTTAGTTAAACTCAAATTGACACTTAGATGAGTATCATAAGCAACTGATATACTTATAGCACTTAAGTAAGAAAGGTGCAATAGTAGAATAATTATTAAAAACTTGGTGGGTTAGTGTCTAGTTTTATTAGTAAAAAATTATAGTGACAGTTAATAGTAGAAGGGGTGTTATTTTTATTATTCGTAATTCAGTTTTGATGCAGACAGGGTCAGTTAAACAGAGTGAATTCTTGAGGGGGTGAAAAATAATGATAAATAGACCAAAGTGGTAAACAGAACATCAAGCTTTATTTTCAGACCGATAAAATTTCTATTTCAGTTTCTGGAAAAAACACATTTTGGCTCCGAAAAAAAAATTACATAAAATGGCGCGCAAATGCAAAAAAAAAAATGTTTGCATTTCAGCGCGCTGTTCTTCCACGCCTGAACCCTGAAACTGACGATTGATGCACAAAAGTTCTTTGATATTATTTATTGAACCGCGGTGCTTTTGTTGAAAAAACTAGCTGTTCCAAGCCAAAATAATCTAAAATGACATCTACAAAAAATATTACCACTTTTACTTATTTCCTACGTGTGATATAATATTACAACTGTAAAAAAAAAACTAGAATTCACCACAAGAGACTCGAACCCGTGACCTTTAGTAATGATTCAATCGATAAATACAGTTTCGCACAAAAATGTGAATTTATTTGGTCCGGTGTCAATGATCTCAGCGATGGCTAAGAATTTCTCCATGAAGTGCACATCAGGTCATTCACCTTTAATGGTGACAGATTTTTAGGGTTCATTGAGAGAAACTGAAAAGGTTTTGTTGTATTCGTTAACAAGAAAATAAATGATCATGGAACACTACGCAATTTTTTTTTCATGTCGTGTTTCGATACAAAAAGTTGTCCGTCAGCTAACTCAACCGCCTAAATTCAGGTCTGTGCACAACTGTGCTGTTCAAAACTGATAAAATTACACCCATTAACAACACCGCCTAAATTATCATCAATTCCTTGAATCCACCTAAAAAAGCACACGCCTTGACAATTTCCATCCCACACCGGAATCCGCGAAAAATCAATTTAATAAAAACCAGATTAACTCGAAAAAAAGCATCATCCGAGAACCGAACCGCGGACATTAAAATGCCACACGCAGTAACCACTTTTTTCACTGGCTCCCATCAGCACTGGCTTGAAGTTTAGGGGTCACTTCGTGGGTGGGCCCTTCCACGGAAATCACTTTGACCCACATGTGGGTCACAGAGGTTGACATCGGTGGTGAAAACTGTGTACCCTGTCAGGTATTGAAAGTTATCAGCACAGTGCTGAGATAAAGGTATTGTGGTATGGGGTCTTGTAATGTATTTTTTGAGTCTCTTTTTTTATTTCACATCTTCGTTCCATATCTGGTTCGAATGCTCCAGTCAAAACGAAGAGTAAGGCAACTGTAATTTCCAGATCGAGGGCTGTGTCGATTACAGGCCCCCTATTACATGGGATTTAAACATAACTGGCGAAATGTGGGTGTACTATTAAATATACCTCTGCCTAACCCTTCGGGGATTACAGGCGTGATGTGTTATGTAAGGAAAATTCAAGCTGTGTTAGAACTTTTTAGTCACGATTTTTTTTAGTACTTAGCTTATATTGAAGTTGAAACGACTTGGGATGATGTTGACGGAAAAACTATAAACTTAGCTGGAGTCATAATCGCATTTAATAATAAGTAACAGTTTTACACTTCAAAATCCAACATAAATAATTACTACACTGCATTGGCAGTTGGCACGTCTGCCAGCTAATAAAGCCCCATCCATCTTGCCATCAACTCCTAGGTGCAATAGCTTGAGACAAAAATGTCACAGCCATGTGTGACTTCGCAATTACCCACAAATGGTCCGACGACCATAAAGACCATAGACATCCATTTCTCTACAGTTTTATGACGTTTCATCAAAGTTGTGGGAGACAGTTGAAAGGCTATTGACAGATTGGTCGAGTACTTGATAAGTATAGTGTAAATGATGAATGGAATTATGTCGAAGAATTAGCTAACCTTTTGAGGTATGAATTATTTAACAGGCGCATCGCAGAACTTGTTCCAAATATTTTCATAGTTGTGTTGACTATGTTTTACGTATTTTTGACTAGTTTTATTGCCATATTGTTAGAAAAAACTGAAGAAAACCACCTCCTACGATATTTTACATGGTACTTTTGCTTGTGTGCACCAGTATTAAATGTTCCTGTTTGCTCTTGCAGGTAATGCTAAATAATTCTTTCTTTTTCCTAAGACATAAGACAGGAGTCAGAATGTTTAAATGATTGTTACCTTGTTCTTTTTTTTCTGAATATTGTAATGTGATGGCCTAGGGTGAAATAAAGAATTTATTTATTATTATTTGTTTATATATTATTTCCTTTATTCATTTTTTCTTCTTATCTTTTACATTTTTAATTATTTCTTACAAAAAACGTATAAATATGCAAAAAATAGTAGCCCACCGGGCACCGGGAACAGGATCAGTGCTACCGGTGGTCAGGGCTCTTGAGAGAGGAACCTCCTAACAATACGCGCCGTGTCCAGAAGTACTTCTTTCTGAATCAAGCCCTTGATGCAGCATTTATTTATTATTATTTATTTATTTTTACTTATTGTACCAGTGTTTGCAATCATTTGCATTCGCTTCTAAATCATTTTAATGACAAAAAGCTCTTTGCGTTCTATTTTTCAAATGCATGAGAATCAGGATCTACTTCCACAGATGATATCATACTGACATCACCAATTATCATCATTCTTCAAACACCATACGTTTCTATAAAGTCAAGATCTCAGTCACGAAGTACTAGGCAGTCATGAATGAACGGAGTCACATATTTATTTTATTGATTTCCATGTTATTTCATACGTTTTCCTAGTACATTCCTACATCTTCAATGTAGGTGAGAGCCAACAAATATACAATGGTTTGTCAAGAAGCTGTCAACAGAGTGAGGCCTTCCAAGTGGACTTCCAAATTTATTTTGTAAACATGAGACCGAACTCATTATTATGGCTGACAATGCCCAAAAAGGTACCAAAAAAGTTTATGAACCTTTCATAATCGGGACAGCAATGCTTTCGTTTAATTTGGATAGCCATCTTTTGAGAGATTGGTTCCGTATGTTAATTGATTTAAATTACTATGTTATTATTGTTGTTTTTTGTTTAAATTTTATTTTATATTTGCTTTTTTATATTTTGTATTGTGTACTTGAGGCGTGTGCCTATAAACGTTTTTCTCTTACTTTCTTTCTATTTGACTAGTACATATATGTGTAGCGAATGGAATAACTGACAATTAGGTATCTGTTCAAGTATTTTTTTTCTTTGAAGTATCTAGTTTATAGCCTCTGTGTTACACAGACTCAGCATAACTATATCCTGGATCTTGGATAAGGATATCGCTACCATATATAAAATAATTCACGTGTTTTATGATTCTGAGCTTTTCAACCTTATGTATGTTTCTTACATGTAATTGTGATTATTTTTAACCGATTTCTAAAAAAAGGACGAGGAGCGTCTTTTTTTGTTTATGTATCTTCATCGATTTCTCCGTGATTACTGGTCCGATTTTAGTGAATTTTTCATTTGGTAAGGGCAGCTCGCGCGGTGGTCCCATATAAATTTTATCAACTATGCTTAGGTACTTTATAAGTAGATGCGATGAGCCAATATTTTCTATTTACAGTGTAAAATTGATTCTTGACTTGAAAAGGGTAAAATAAAAATAAAATAACCGACTTCCAACCCGACTTTTTGTATTGTAGTTTTCATTAACACAGTTTTGTTAGGCGAGCCTAATTTCATTTTTATAAACTGTACTCGCAAAACCGCCAATAAATAACATTTAACCAACATTTAAGAACTGAACCCTAACCCATCACTTGTTAAAGTGTTGGGTTCAAATTAACTCGTCTGTCACTACTTCGTTGATTTTGACGTGCGGTGTCAACTTGCGCGTACGCACGATGATGGCCGGAACGAGCCGAACGATCGCTCGTTAAGATTCGTACGTCACAATGAAATACAATTTAAATTGGATCTCGATTATTTTTATGGTAATTTCAAGAGTGAAGTTTTTTGTTTTGATGATTTTAATTTAATTGACATTATATCATAATGATTAGCAAACAAGAATTTATTATTCTAAGCTTTTTCAACTGTCTATTATGTTACTAGTCCCAGATATTTAAACTTGTCTGATAAACTCGATTATAAGCAGAATCTGTCAAAGCGACTAGCATTTATTTAACTCGTCTAGCTTTTATTTTATTATTCCCATGCTCTACAAACACCAATTTATCATAAAAGGATAATCAATAAAATCGCACTGGACAATCCTAATCGTTTCAAATTAAACACCCAACAATGCTACAATACATTTACAGTATCACAATATTTTTTTATGACAATATGTCGATCAACAAACGAATACCGATTTTAATTCTTCTTGATTGACGATCGATTCACTAGTTCCGGGTTACGAATACTCGATAAATCTTTACGGACTAATACGTCACACGATAAATAAATCATTTCGCAATGTTGTCATTGAATAATTGCTATACCATAACATTACGCCTGTAAGCCTGTAATGTCCGAAGTGTTAGACAGAGATGTACCTATTGTATTGTATCACGGGCCGGTGTCCGCAACTCCACGTCCAAAGCGCGTATTTTGCGTACCTGATAGTATGTAAATCCACATTTTGACAGTTATGTTTGAATCGTATGTAATAGGGGACAAACCGATATTACCATCAACTGGGTACAAATCCAGACTCAACTCCAGCTACTGAGAAATTTCTGATGGACAAACCCACTAACAGTTTGCCCAACTTAAGCATCGAACCCAGTACCTCATGCTCAGCTGTTGCGCTTGAGACCACTAGATCGACAAGGCAGTTATTACTATAAATATTTTTATCCATTTAAATTATAACGCTTTAGTTACTTTAAAATAAAACGTTGAAAGGTTACGGTCATGCTAAGCCGATGTCGAGATTCTGATTTATAAAATGATATAAGTGACGTTTTAGTATTTTGAAATTGTAGAAATAAGAGTGACATTGATTGATGTTAGTGCAATTATCATAGCATGCAGTAATTAGATCCAGAATTATTGTAATTTATGTTTTTAACTCGTCGTTGATTTTAGAATGGACAGAAAAATACCTTGATGCAACTTTTGGTGCAAACGATGATATTTCAGCCCGATGTAATAATATATATTTTGAATTAGTATGAATTATTGACTGTAGTGAGACAAAATGTTTTCTTAATTTAATTTCTGCAACAATTTCATTATTTTCCGAAAATATCTTAAAGCGTGTCTTATTTAATTTTAGAGCAGACTGCCTACTTTTAATTCCAAATTTAAACATAATTAGTCTCGTCTCTTTTAAATCTCCAACCGCTTCTCGCTTATAACACCACCCACCATCAAATCGTTCCGCTCATCACCATAGTCACATTCTTACTTAACTCGTGCACCTCTAGTCCGATGCGTCACGAAACATCCCGATCTTTGACGAGCTCGTCACCCGCACGTCATCAGTACGTCAAGCGTGTGAGCGTGACCGATTGTTTGACTTACTGTTAATCAGTTCAAAGTCTTGAGTAATGATTTTGATGATTTTTGCAAGTATTTTGGTTTATGTATCATCAAAGGAATTATTTATATATATTGTGTAACATTTTCGATGTGATGATTTGCGATATCTTGTGGTGAGTAATATGAGTATAATTTACTTTAAGGAACTTGACTTGACTTGAATTTGACTTTTATTTAGGACAATAATTTACAGTACATTTACACTCGTATCTATAGTCAAGTTAGAGTAATTACTTGAGTTTTAATAATTACTTACATATGTAAGCCGACATATGGAATAGACAAGAATTTAAACGAAGTAAAAACCGTCAAAGAAAGCAAAGCTAATAATTCTAACTTTTGACAGTCTAACCTCAAGCAATTACAGAACTTCAGAATAAAATCGTATCTTAAATAATGACTTTTACTCAAGTATTCACTTTGATTTGTTTATAAATTATGGGTGTTAGTGACAAAAACTTGAAAAGACTTTAAGCTTAGTCTAGTAAAGTGTAGGAAAGAAATTCATCAAAGATTACGGAGCAGATACTTGAAGTTACGATAATGCCACTATAAAAGTAACCTTCCATGTAAGACATCCTCAAACGGCGGATTGTGGCAAAAAAGATGGATATCTGAGAAATACCAGTAGGTAAGTCATTTAAGATTGGTAGGCCAAAAAAAAACCCACAACTAAAAAACACTAATCAGGCGGTAAGACATAATTGTGATAACACCAATCGTATTTCACCATAAACCTATTGATTACTCAGTGGCTCCGAAACTTCTGGACTGATTTCGATGAATCACAGCCAGGAGAACAACACACGTTTTCTTCTTTAACTGAAACCCGTTTCTGGTGAGACAGATCTATTTAAAGATAGCCATTTACACGTAAGTATTAAAAATGATACAATATGAAACCAGAACATTTAAAAGCGTGGATCTTAGATCGATCTAATATAAATTACACGATTATTTAAAAATGATACTATCATTTTCTGGTGATCATAAAAATTATAATATCATTAACATTTTTAATTATTTACACCACAATTGACCCAGAATTGATATAATAAAACCGATATTATTACGGTTTTACATTATTTTTTACGATTCGATCGTGACTTTTTTTAAACCGGTAGCTTATTTGATGTTAGTTACTAACACGCGGTAAGATTAAAATGGGCTTAGATGGTGTATTCTGATAATGTCGTGGCTATAAAGTTCTAATATCGTAACAATCTGAGGATGGAATCAGATCATCATCATAATCTTAAAAAAAAAACAATAAAAAAAATCAAATCAAATATCTTATAAATAAATAAATAAATCTTCCTGGCCTTGGGCCATGTAACTCGGGGTCGGCGCAACACGTTTTCTTCTTCCATTCTCCTCTGTCAACCGTCACGCTATTATTTACTCCTTTTTCTTTCATATCATTCCTCACATCCATCCATCGTTTCCTTGGTCTTCCTCTCCTTCTCCATCAATCAACATTTATGTTCATCACTCTTTTAGTCGCATGCGATTCTTCTTCCTTTTTTTTTTCTCGCGATTCTGATTGCGGTTTTCCGATCAGGACAGTCGATTCCATTTCAACTTTTCTGTAACTGGCGCAACTTTCAGATTTCCTCTAATATACTCATTCCTTACTTTATCCATTCCTGTCGAAAAGAATAGAATCTGAATACATTTTAATCAATGACCAAGAACAATCGGGAACTAGACGTTTTATGTTTGTTCGTTGTATGTTGACGTTTTACGTGTTGTTGTGTTGTTTTATGGGTCATTGTCAAATTTTGCGCAGGTAACCGTGACTAAAAATGATAAACTTATAAAAAAATAAAAATGCCTAATCATGACTTTTCTTTTTGTCCATACGCGTTAAAACAACTAAATTTTGGTATTCTACAGTCGGCCGCGCTGTTTAACTAATGATTTATGATTTATTCCAGATTTTGTGGGTTAGGGTGTAAGAAAAATACAACTCTGTTATCATAACGGTTTAACTTTTATTATGAAATTAAACAAATAAATCCCAAATATTTTGGCATTAATGGTAATTGCAGTCTTTTATCTTATAATCACATTTAGATTCACAACATTTTATTTAAGTTTAACAATCATTAATTTAAATTCCAAACAACTCTGTTACTTCTTGTATTTTGCCAGACATTAAATTCCACCGAAGTACTCTAAATATTTATATATTAACTGCTAACTATAACATATGACCGTATAAATATCTAAAAAATTAACGTATTGTTATATTACCATATTATATTAACTATCTTTTCATAAAAATCTCTAGTTTGTCCTTTAATCATTGGGACAGAAAAGTAACAGAGTTGTAACACAGTAACATAGTTGTTCTTTTTTGTATCTTACTTGACTAAATTGCAATCGGTTAAGCTTGAGATCGTAATAACATAAACATAAACTTCAATATTAATAACAATAGGCTTTATGATTGGTATTTACCAATCTATGTATAATTAACGTTATGAAAACATGAACCAAAAATTTTTTTTTAAACTGGAAACTGAAAGTTGCTTATTTCGCAAATATAATTATCTAAAGCAGTATCAAAAGGATAGTATGTATATACTTTAACCTTTACACACTTGTTTAGGTTTCGAAACAATAGCAACTAAATTTTCAAATAGCACGTAGAATAAATCAGACTCAACTGATTTAAATTTTGTTACATAATTTTTACCTCGCCATCTTCTTCCACTTCCGATAAGGCCATACCCATTTTAACCAAGACACAAACACCTTGTTTTATTTTATTAGCGTGAATATTTTCCATCTCGATCAAAGCATCGTCATTTCGCTTTGATGTGCTGGGTTGTTCTGCCAAATAAGTGCTAGAAGGTTTTTTATTGTCGTAAATGGAAGGAGTTGATGGTTCCATTGCAGTTTTTAATGGTACCTACGTAATGCTTGGGATTCATGCAAGAGCAAAATCCACGCTTACAAAAACAACTCAAATTTCTATATTTTAAAACTCCAGCCTCCTCAGTGAGAACTTGACGGACTTTTATGGTTACTTAATAACGGCACAATATGCTCTGGGGTCTGTGTTGAACTCTGTTCAATATCCTCATTGGTAATCAGATTTAGTCCCACTTTAGTCTCACTTCTTACACAGCAAGATAGAAATCTGTAGCATCAGATATGTCACAGCCACGTGTAACAAGATTTAATAGCATTTGATAAGATCTCATATTTCTGTTGATTTGCTACCATCTTCAATTTTAGATCCCTTCCGTTTTTCTCTATTGTATCTTTTTATACTTTTCGTTTCTCTTGTTTATTACATGTAATTGTTTCTTTAAGTTTATGTGATCTCAAAAAAAAAACTTCGGTCTGTTTCTTTTTACTTGCTTTCTGCCGCGAGAAGCTGACGATATGATGGAGCTAGGACTACTTTTCACGCAAAGTAGCCAGCTGAGGCGTAGACAAACTTGATCTTGAACTGAAGGGTTTGGACTAGGAGGAGGTGATGACTCTGGGGTGAGGATAACAATACTGAGAGCTCTGGCCTTATCCCTTCGTCTTGAATTTGCAGATCGCCATTTCTTTTTTATTGCTCGATGTTCACGTGTTGTTAAATCTCGTCCTAAGAGTTTGTTGGTGTGGTATCACTCTCGATCATTTCTTTTAGATTCTGCCTTCTTTTCGGGATTATTTTTATGCCGTTCTCGGCATCGTCTCTGCTTATCAGCAGGCGTGAGAGACATCACAATCTTGAAATCGCAAAGAAACACACAGTATCCTGTAACAATGTTTTAAAGTTTATTTGAATACGGGGTGGAAGGGACACTGACGCGAAAACGGAAACCATATACTCAGTATATCATCATGGAAATTCTTCTGACGATTATTAAAAAAAAAATCTGCTGTTCCATACATTTTGACCATGTAGGTATTGCACTTTTGTAGGGAGCACCTACCTACACGTTTTATTTATACTTTACAAGCTTATAAATTACATAAATTAGTGGTTTGAGACATAAAATTTAAGTCCGAAGTTAAAAAATAAAGGCAAATTCAACTCTGTTACTGTCTTAACAACTCTGTTACCACGCGCTAGTAACAGAGTTGAGCAGTAACAGAGTAGTAAATTTTACATTCCATAAGACATAAGTCATAAAGTAAAGCGTAAAGTACACTTTTTCCTTCTTATTTAGAATATTTACTTCTTTGACAACATACTGAACATAAAATAATGAAAAATAAGTGTATTTACTTACGTAAGTAGGTAGGTAACAGAGTGGACGCACAATAAAAATACGCAGCCTGTTCTACGCCTTGCGGACGACTGACACCTCCTGTACCCTTCCCCCCGATCTAGCGATCAGCCACAAGTAATGCAGACATCTCGTGCAAGCTAGTATAAAGTCTAAGCAGCGCCATTTCTATTTTAAGTTGCTATTTACTCAGTAACAGAGTATTTCCGACATTTCCACACAAACGCAGGACCAAGTTTATTTTTTTTTTTTATTAATTCTATTTTGATACTTACCGATTTCAAAAAATATTTTATAAATATTAACAATACAATGTTTATGGTAATAATTTATTTAAGGTAGGTTGATATAGTGGAAAATAAAATTATTTGATCTTTATTATAACGGAGTGTTACCAGGGACACATAGAGTTTGTAAGGAAAACCATTCTGTTACCAGAAATTACCACACTGTTACTTTAAAAAAAAACTAAAAAAATCAAAACTTAGTCTCTATTTTAGTAATAAATGTTTATTAATGCGATGTGTTTTGTATTTAATGTAAAATTTGTAAGAGGTTGTGTGATTATTACTAATAAAAAAATAACACAGTTGAGGGACTAGTTTACCTGCGCGAAATTTGACAATGACCCTTATGTGTTGTTTTTTGTGTTGTTGTGTTGTTTTATGTGTTGTTTTCCTTCATGTTTGTATAAGTGCTTTACATGTTACATCGACTCCTCGTAAAGTACAAAAGCTATTTAGACCATTAACATCTTTCAGATCTGCCTAGCTTTTCCCCATCTATGTTGGGGTCAGCTTCTATGGTAACCGTATGCATCTGAATACCAGTATTTTACATTAAGGCACCACCTATCTAACCTCCCCAACCCAGAGTATTAGGTAACACGATATCCTTCAATAAGTCTGTTTAGAGAGAAACGGCTGTTTAACTAATGTGAATATTTCATAATAGTTAGGTATGTAGTTACAAATACAAAAATTATAAAAAAATAAACAAGAGGAGAACAAGATTTACCAAACAGATAAAAAATAAATCAGATCCAACCGGACACAGTGTAGTCCCCTGAAAAATACATAACACCGAAATAAAATGAAGCTTTTATTCAACGACTAGACTACAGAAGTATTTTTATTGGCCAAATATTTGATCAACCCGAATTAAATCGATAAAATATTATCAATGCAAATGTTTTAGTATTCTTGTATTTATGATCCTTTTGTATTTTTCATCATTATCTCTAATCAATATAAATACTTCGCTTTTTATTCGACCGACATATTTAAATTAATGAAGTCGAGTTCTTTTAATTGATTAAATTAGCCGTCTTAATATAGCTCAGAGCGAGATATTAAAATATTTATATTTGTTTTGGTAAGGTAATTAAATCGAGAGATTTGCATTTCACTACATTTTCTTTTATTAACCAAAATGGTCACTAACACTATCATTAACACTTAAAACGGTCCAGAGTGTTTCGGCCGAAGATACGAGCGTTTCCTACTCCGTATCACTTACGGACTTACGATTAGTTAGGGACCCGAACTAAAAATGAATGACAACGCGATTGGACAATAATTGTCCCTACTCCCGATGTATTTTCAAAACTCATGAATTCGAAAATAAAAGGGCGTAGGGTTCATTTCGAAGTTTCGATCTACTTTCGTACGGGCCCGTATCTTCGTTGACGGACTTAGAGAGTAGACCCTCTGAATCGAGTTGTGATTTACAGTGGTAGCGGTACCGAGCACGTGAAACGTACAAGGAAGGGGGTAGATCGATTTGTCTGCTCATAAACACCAACCCGCAATAACTTGTGTTTATCCGTGACCACCATCCTAGGTTCGCGGATGACATCGTGCTTTTTGCGGAGGGCCCTGCGGAGCTTCGGACGATAATTGAGGAGCTAAATGAAGTGAGCACAGGCAGCATCAGCCTGGATATGAACACCGCAAAAACTAAAGTAATGACTAATCACACTAAACAGCCAATTTACATACAGAGTTCAAACGTGGAATATGTTGATGAATATATTTACTTAAGTAAACAAGTGTTCTTCCGCAAGCAAAACAGTAAGGAAGATATAGCCAGACGCATTTCAATTACTTGGAAGAAATTCTGGGCCTGCAAAGAAGTTATGAAATCTATCATGACCCTTACACGAAAAAAGAAAATAATGGACTATTGCCTTCTACCATGCCTAACACACGGTTGCCAAACGAGGATATTTGACTCTACATCCAATAGAAAACTCAATACATGTCAAGGAGTGGAAGGACAAAGTGGAATTTATCACAGGCAAGAATTGGACAGAGGTCGCTTAAGAGCGAGAAATCTGGACATCTCTAGAGGAGGCCTTTACCCGAAAGGGGGCCATGTAACTTACATTATCTTATCGTTGTCATAAAAATATGTTATATATATTATATGTAATCATGCAGATAAATAATGACGAGGTTTTGTGGAAGTTTGTTACTATTAAAAATTTGGCTAAGAGATCATTTTGCATGTACACTACACAATTAAATAATTATAATGAATGTAACCAACCAATTCAATTTATTATTCAAATTATTCTTTGCATGAAATAATAAAGTATATCCGTTATGTAATTATTTTTATTTATTTATTTATCCGTGATCATAATGCTTGCAACAGCGTCGAAATATCGGGAAGTCAAAACAAATTAAATAGTAAACATCGCGTTTTAGTGTTAATGATGGTATTTTATTTTTAACCATCATTAGTCTATTTTTAATTGGTAATTATGGTGATCGAGACCTTTCTATCATTGTTGATATCATCAACACATTTAGTCCACCCACTGTTATGTTTCGCCCGTCATCTTTCAAGCCAAGCTTCCCTAGTTTGTGCAGCACCCTTTTTGTTATTGTACAAATCGTCATCATCACTTTAAATGGTTTTTTTATGTCCTTTTTTTTTCAACAGTGTCTATTATGTTGTGTGCTTTCTGAAACCAGACAACTGTCTCATTCAGATTAATTTTCCAAGACTTCAAAGTGATTAGCACTAAATGAGGAAGCATCACATAAAAGGTAGAAGGTATTAAAACAGGAACGCGATGAAGAGAATGTTGATTTTATTCAATAACATTCTTTTTAGATCTCAAAGGCAGATGGCAAGATGCTGTTTGTAAAGACACTCTTAAAGAAGATTGCGGTAACATAGAAACATTACCAGTACTTGTTTACCAGTAGTCAGTCCATATCGAACGTATGCAATCGGAACGTCTGAATCAGTCATTACTAGGCAAATGAGTCGATCTTTCTTTAAAGGAAAACTCAGATAATCAAGACAAGTAAGTTTTGCTCTGCTAACAGCATGCGTTCCTAGTACTCGACAGTTACGCATTAGGTTAGTTAACACTATTCAGTGGACGTAATTACAAAACTGGGCCCATCGTGCTGCGTTTGAACTGACTTGATGGGATTACTGGTACATTATTTGCTTAAGATAGTAGTTACGGAAGTGAGCTTGAACAAAAATATTACTGATAGTACAATATCATGGTTGTATTTAATAAAGAAGTGAGCAGTGGTCTGTCAGACTTATCTCTAACAAAAATTAGAAGTCCTATGTTATCACAGCAAAACTTATTGCCTCTAATCAGAAATGGAACCGAGGAACTCAATCCCAAAATTCACGCTGGCAACCAATAGACCAACAAGGCAGTGAATATTTTTTTACTAAGACCAGTGGCTACAGATTTATGTGGACTTAAAAAAAAAAATATAACCGTTAGGTATAAAAATAAATACTAACGTTATCAAGGACGTTTAATGTACACGGGCTTCCCCGCTATACCGCTTTAATGAATGACCTTTGGGGTAATAAACCCAATCAAATATCTCGACAGGCTGGTTTGTGGTTACCGTATGATCTCATACACTTAGCTGTTTATTCTAATTTAATGAGTATGATGATTTTACACCTATTTTTTGTCGTATTTTTTCAAGTGTGAATGGTTTTTTTACATAATATTTCGGCCTAGCGATAGTTTATGATTTTATTATCTGGCAAGCCCAACGCTTCTCAGGGTTCACATTTTAATATTTTATTACTAACACATTAAAACCTTCACGGAAAATATGATAATTAAAAACTGTTTAGTATAAAATGTCGTCTTAATTATATTTTTATGATTATTGCCCAGTGTGTGGGGTTATTCAGAGGTTCTATTTAGTTTTACGTAATAAAATATGCAAAAATAATATTTTGTTATGATTCTGAAAGGACAATGCCTGCTTTTGGTAATTATAAAGGAAGAATTTGTAGAGCAAACTCATTAATTTTAATAGCTTATGTTAATTTTTTTTTAATATGGTAGCTTAGCTTCTGCGCGTAGGTGTGTTAATATTTAATATTGCATAAGTTCTTTTTAATGTGGAAGATTAAAATATATACTATAATCGTTATCAAATATCTTATTCTAATTTTCATCACACGACATTTAAAAACTTTTTTACTGAAGATAATTTTCTTTGACTTCCCATTGAGCCTTGAATTTGACTTTGACAGCTTAGTGTCACTGTTTTAAGATTAAAAAGTAGTTTTTCCTTATCTAATCAAGCAAATAACAGTCACATCCTAAAAAAAAACATGACCATGACACATACTCAAAAGACAGTCTTGAAACTTGACACTTGAAACAAAACTCAACTAGTACTGGAGCAAGTACTATCCCCGTACTAAACACGTCGCCGACACAGAATGCGTCTAGAACGCCAACTATGCGACCAGTGCCTTTATAGAGCACGCTCAAACAACGTGCGAAATGTAGACTGTGCTTATAACGTGGCTCTTATGTAAGACGGTTATTAGTTTATATTATGACATATTTGAGAGCGGTGGTGGCCCCGTGGAAGACTGGAAGCCAACCGATCTGATTTCATGGAAGGAAGGATCTTGCCTTGCAGTGGCATGCTAATGGCTAATGTTGATGATGATGATGGCGAGTGTTGGGCTTCAATCGCATGTTTTAATGTTGTCTTCGTATTTTAAACATGTCTTGTACGAACATTTTTTTGATGTGAAGAAGTGTTTAGAAAATGTTAATGATTTTTTCAGTAAAAGTTAAATATTATTCTTTTTTCATTTGAAATTGGATCCGACAGTTTTAATACTACTAAACCTAAATATAAAACAACAATTTCATAAACTTCATAGTGCATTTATTTAGAATTGCTCACTAACAGGTAACTTCGCAGCTTTCCTAGAGATGGGACACATGAATCTCGGATACACGATAATGCTTAATTATTTCTATTCTATTTCTTCCTCAATATTGGTGGCCTTTTTCTTGGGCTTTTTCTTTTTATTTTACTATCTTGTATATACGAGTATTATATTATGTTGTTTATATTTTTCTAACACATACCTAAGTAGTTGTTACGGCCCATTTTGAAAATCAGGTAAGTGCCTTTAAAATCTGTGGTTTTTTAGTTTTTAAGTTAGAGTACGTGAACATCACTACAATGAATAGCGAATTTCAGCTGAGCAGTAAACTCCAAGACCTCACTTACTGAATAATTGCTCCAGCCATTTTATTGCACATAACTTTAATTAAACTATACCATTACTTTATATTTATACGGAAATAAAAGTTTTATTATTTCATATAACGTTATCATAAAATCTCTAATGACGGGTGTTTAATGCTAGATTTAATCTAGATTTAGTATTTATTTAATATAAATACTAGCTTTGATCGAGAAGATTGTCGATAAAAATGAACGTTTGGCAGTAAAATGTCTCATAAATTATCGACCGAACTGTCCTGAGTCGATGGCGTTCCCACGTTGTTTGTGTAATTAATATCAGCAATTGCGTTTTTACATACCATCACGCAGGTAATCGCCGAAAGGTTAGGCTGAGGTGTACCTAATAGTACACCCACATTTCGCCATTTATGTAATAGGGGGCGAGCCTATTGCCATCAATCGGGAACAAATTTAGACTCTGAGGCTGCTACTGAGAATTTTTTAATAGAAAAACCCAACAACACTTGACCGGGCGTGACTCGATCTTTGAATCGAAACCCAAGACCTCATGGTCAGCAGTCACTCTTGCGACATCTAGAACAACGAGTCTTTCAGACTATTAACAACTAAAACCTCACTGTTCCTTCAAAAAACATGAGGGGGCCCAAGAGATAACTCCAAAAAAAAGTGTCGAATAAATGAATAAAAATGATTGTATTTTTTCACAATACATTTTATCCAAATCCATTCCTGATCTATCAAAGCGTTAACACCACATAGTAATACGTTAACTATAAGACATGCATTAAATGAGGCTTTCACTTAAGATAAGCAGTAAAAAGTAAAAGAATAAGGTTAAATAAATCTTAACTGGCCACTCATTAACTGGTTGAAGCAGATGGCGCATTCCTTGTACTTTACCGGTCCGTTAGAGGGTGTGCACATTAGATGGTTGAAGATTTTTTTTAACTTTATTCAAATTACTTTCAGTGTAATAAAAGTTTAAATAGTATTTTGTGCGTTTTATTGATATCATTTAATGCTTTTGGTATTGTTTATGAAATTATGGCACCTTTTTGAAAACAAATTGAAAATAAATCAAATACTGTTTTAAATAGCCGTAACTGAAAACAAATTAAACAGAAACTTAAATATGCCTGCACTTTGAATGAGTGAAGTCTCATATATATGAATGAAATCAGAAAAGCCGCAACTTTGTAAATAAAAAACAATAAATGAGTGTGAGTATGAGTTATGTCAATTCGATTTATTATTAAAAACCGTATCTCGAATACCCAAGATTTAAATGACATTGATTGAATAATATAAACTTTGTAGTTAATTATGATGTGCAGAAATAAAATCGATTTTTGTTAATTTGTATTTTATTATCTTGTTCTACTTGTTGCGCTTTGTTTTATTTTTCTCACCTTCAAATGTCGATAAAAGAATTCGAATAAATTCATTAGTCTGTTCTTATTTTATTTGGTAGCCAATTAGCTCCGACACTTGTTCCTATTCGAAATTAAGTGTGACGATCATTTATTACTGTTAAGAGTAAAAATATATAAGAATTAGTTTCGTGTTAATTTTAGGAAGCCATTCGGTGTGGTTAATTTTGAATACGAAAATGACTTGATCTATTTGGTACGGCTTTAATTTTAATTGCGATACGTAAATTCATTCATTCATTATTGTATAGATGATAAAATGTGAAAAATATACCATAAAAGATTAACTGCTCGACAAGAAGTAATCATTTAGTTTTAATAAACTATAAATTATAATATAAAAATATTATAATAATATGTACGAAGAATGAATAGGTAAAGGAATTAATAATATTAATTTTCAATAATATTGAAAATCTCCTACTTATTGTGGCAATAGCATCACTATCCAAAACATAGTTAACTTCAAACAAAAAATATCCGAAAACATATACATTATGCACGGTGCCTAACAAACCGATACGGTCCCATCTCATTTTAATTCTAACCTCAAAATCTATTAATCACGGAACGTGTTGACATCGCACTACACGTTGAAATCTTAAGTGTATAGTGAATCCCAATACTTCGGCCTTACGAAATAAATTTATCGATACGTTTCGGTACCGTTATGAGAGGACAGAAGTTCGGATATCCACTTGAATTTGTTGTGTAAATTACTTTGTGGGTGAAAGGATTATTTTATAATATAATGGAAAAACTAAAAAAATATTCTACCTACAGACTTGTCCGTTATATATTTGAAACTATTCAACCGATGTGCCAAAATCCGGCAATTCACTAGAAAGGCAATAATACGGAGAATGTTGTAGACCACTAAAATAATGCATAAGGCACTATAGCGTAGTAGCACACCTATACCTAGGGTGCCGCTAGTTTTAAAATAAAAAGTAAGACCAGGACTTATTGCGATGCTTAAGATTTTAATATTGCCTTAATAAATGCTTAAATTCATAATGAACAAATTAGTGAAGATAAATCGATTTAGTATCGTTTTAAACCTTACATTATCGGAGTAGATTTTAGGCCAAAGAAAAGGTGGTTGAATTGTGTGAGGAATGATATGAAAGAGAAAGGAGTAAATGATGTCGTGACGTATGACAGGTGAGACTGGAAGACCCCAAGTAGAAAGGACAAGGACAGGAAGATGATGATGATGAGTATCAGAGTAGATTTTAATTAATTAGCAACTATCGAAAAGTTCCATTATGTGACCATAGCTAAAGCACAATTCTTGAGCACCGATTTTTAACCACATCTCAGCATCTGTATACTCGTAACAAAGGAAATAAAAGTCTCTCTTTTTATAAAAATCAGCAGAAACACTACAGACCGTAAAAACACAAGTATCCAAAGCCTAACAAAGCATATCAAAACTGCAAACTTATATACAAGCAGACGGTCACCAGACAATTGCAAGACATGGACAAGACGGGCTGCCATTAAATCAGAAGAGGTGAAAATACCATCGGTTGTCTAGTAAAGTCTAGTCGACCACAGACACACCCTGTTGTAAAAACCATACTCGTTTCCTAACTTTCTACTTTATTCGAAGATGAGTTTTAAGTTACAAGTGGAAAGCGGATAGCGTAATTTTTCAGGTAGATATGTTTTGTGGTCACATGGTGCTTATACCTCAATAAAACAGTGCGATTTGATGCTTACATTAGTTTCATTGAATGCTTTCGAAAAATTTAGTAAGTACTACATATTAAATAATGCTCTATTAAATTTTCTACGCTAATTCAGGATTTTCTTCACTTTGCGTATAAATCTCAAAACATATTTGAAGTTATTTTTGAGGTACCAAATTTATTTGATGTTTTGTGAAATGTCATACCATTGAGGATCGTCTTTTTTACAGTTGATAAATTTTATGTGTGAATTCTGATAAAGGTTATTGATCAAACGTAAATTAACTTGAAACCGGTCAGAAGTTATAGAAATAAACAAAACAATGTACAAAAACAAACTTTTGTACAAAATGAAACAAAAAATAATAACCTAGTTTTACCAAGAACTTATTAATTTGTGTACGATGTTTTTTTTTGCTAAGTGTCATGTTTAGCGCTAATAATTAATGTTCTTATTTTCTTTTTTTCGTTCAATGCAAATTGGATGACTTTAGTTAAAAAATACATTATTATGTCCGAGAGAATAACGAACACAAACTCACAGATTTTAATCGCAAGATTTGTTTTAAAATCACCATGACATCGCTTATTTTTCGTCTCATTGACGAACTGTCATGGTTTTCAAACTTGAGTTGTCATGGTGACAAACAATGTTTTTGTTTGTTGTTAATAAACTAAGCTGTCTGATAATAGGACATTAATGATTTCTTTTACTCTTGAATGGTGATTCTGCTTTAGTTAGTCTTCAATAACTACTTTCTATAATTGCATTTTATTTTTTGTAAGCATATATAGTTCGCTGCTTTAGTTGAGGTTTACTCTTCTGTAGTTCTTGTGGTCGCTCAAAATCAAAGAGATTGGGAATATTTTCATGCAAAAATTTTGATCCCGAACATTTTCGATTTTGACACACGAATGCTACCTGACAAGCGGGCATGTGACACTAGACAGAACGATTTGTTACTAAGTAGTAAAAAGTTTTTGGATGACGATTTTCTTCGTCTTGTCCCGTCTATCGCTCGTAAATATTCGAATGTCTTTGCTCAAAATACAGATCTTGACCTTAACCCATCGAGACGGATGAGATGGATTGACTTCATTTAACATAATTATTTGACGGTTAGAATATCAGATGGGCCGTTCTCTTATTTTGGCTTTGTTTGTTAAAGAAGAATAATTTAGATCAACTTGATCTTAATGATGTTTGCAATTTCGAGAAGAACCTTACTTCCTCTCCATTTAAATTACATAAGTTTGTAATTTAACTACTCCAGTTTAAAAAAAATACGCTGTAATTCAAATCGCTGTACTCCTGTAACTTAAGCCCCACCACAATGACATAAAACTCTGTGCGGTCTAGAAGACCAGCGTGCACTGTTGACATCTAATTATAGTTTTGTTGTTCAAAAGGTTATGTTATCTCCTTGCTGTCTGTAGTGGATAGGCAGAGGTGTAAGTGGAAATGCAAAGTACATGTAAACTGTTATTTTTACGGTAAAGTTAGCAAGGCAAGCCTCTCTTTTCAAAATAACACAATTTTATGGAAAAAAATCTTTAGAATACTGGTATTGCTTCGTGGCTAGAAAAAGGCTAATAAAATAAGCGTTAAAACTAAAAAGTATAAGTCTGTATAAGGTTTTCACAGTAAGAAAAATTCCAATTTTTCGTAGAAAGTTGCCGGGAAATTGACCAATTCGATTTGGGCCAGCTAGTAGAAAAATATAAATCATAATCTGTTGACTTAGGCAGAGAAAAGAGAGCCAGTTAGTTATGGAACTGTAGCGAAAGTGTCCTTAGCCACGATTTAACGAGCAGCGCGTGATGATAAACAGAAACTTTCGAAGAATCCAGGAAACACTAATCTGTAGCTTTAGATAAAGAGTAAAAACTGAACTTTGTGGAAAACTGTTAGGTATCAGTTCTGTCGCTTCAGTTACTAGAAATGCAGCTTATGTACTACCGCGTTCAATGACGGTCGACCACTTTTCAATCTTATTATTCAGGGTATAAGGGTGAAAACTGGTCGACGGTAAATAAGCGCGGCAAAACAAGGCGTAGAATAATACTGTATACTTGAGCTAATGAAAGTGGTCCTTGTTTCATATTAAGGGTTGCGCCTCATCTAGCAGCACGGATTCGCATTTTTGCATGCTCCTTTTTCGTCGCTCAGAACCGTCATTTGCTAGAGTTAGAAACAGATCCTGCTGCCGAACGCATCGTCGATGCTGCCAAGGCTTGGAACATAAAATATGCGTTTCCGTGGTGCTAGATGTGGCGCAACTATAAAACCACAATTCAAAAGATAATGGTAAAGAAGATAACTTATTTCTTGAACAGTTTAATAATTCATGTCATAAATCACCATTTTGGATTTTTGCCACATTTTTTAGTTGTTTCAATTGTAATTATAATTTGTTTGACATTAATAATGGCAATAGTATTGTTGGCGTCCAAAAGATTATTACTTAGTACATAGGACATTATATCAACTCTTATATGCTCGACTATTGCAGCTTTTCTTTTCCAAGATCACAAAAGCAAAATGTCGCAACACTCAATTAAAAAAACAAAAAAAACTCGACCTTACAATACAACATAAAACTAAAAAACATATGCACAAAAACCTACAAACATCCGTGACAAGAACACATGAATGTGATCTCTAACACGTGTCAGATATATCACAGAATATGATTGATTACCTAACACACACACACAAACACATTACCCAAATAACATAGGTTATAATAGTACAGTCGCGGGCGTAAATATGTGTTCAGTTAGAAAAATACTAACGCGTTTTTCTTCTGCAGCTGTTGTATATAATTAAATAGTATGTTGTTACTTAAGTACAATGGCATGCGAGCTTCTGGCGTTCTTTTGTGCAAGTTACAGACATGTTAATTTCTGGTTCTATGTATACAACTTTAGTATTTAACATTTTTTTTTTTTGACTTTCATGTCTTTCTGTGTGACCGCTGCAAACTGAGGCATTCCTAATATTAAAGACCAATGTCTTTAATATTAGGAATGCCTCTGTTTAAATGCGGTTTTTACCATAATTTAGGGAATTTATTCTGTCTGGTTTATGTGTTTAGTAAAATCATAATTAATCATAAATATCTAAACTGCGGGAAACAGGACCAACTGCCTACCATGATGTCTCAAACCAGTATTGTTTTAATTTAATTCTAGAGTGGAAAGAGATGGCGCTAGACGTCCTCTATAGCTCCGTCTCTTTCCCACACTTAAGTGACATTAGAGCAATACTGCTTTAAGACGTCATGGTAACCCTACAGTGCGCTAGTACATACTCGTACTATTACAAAATAAATCCTACCACTAACCATAAAGTAACAATCGTAATTTTTCGAGATACACTTGTCTTGCTAAGTGAATACATATATCCGTTCGTGACTGTACGCGATCATATTAATAATCAAGATGTTTTGGACCTTGAGGTGTTTTATTATTTATTGTACATACTTGAGTAAAATCATGAGTTCATGACGATCACTGATGTGTTAAACGAACGTTACAATTATGTAGTGGGTTGACGTAATTCTCGCTTTGGAATTATAATTTTAACTAGATGTTACCCGCGACTCTATTTGCGAGGAAATTGCATTAAAAAAATTACTCGACTTTTTTCTAAAATACATATAAGTAGCCTAAGTTACTCTTTATTTCATCAGCTATTTGCCAGTAAAAATACCGTGAAAATCGGTTCAGCCGTTTCTGAGATTAGCCGGAACAAGTAGACAGTGTTTTTTTTTTAATTACAAACAGATACTTCAATATTATTAGTATAGATAATGGTGCAGAGTTATAATATTGCACCGCTTGTGTTACTTTTGAATAGGGCTGTTTTTAAGAAAATGCGATATAACTACTTGTAAAATATTGTAAATCATGTGAAAATAACGATCATGACAATTATAAAATAATATGTGATATGATGGTTAATGGGTGTGTACCTACTGGTGGTCCATGAAAGCTTTAATGAAGGGCGATCTTAGAACAAGATGTGTACGGAACCTTCGCGAAGCCGTCAACCAAGCATTCTGTATATCAAATTAAGTAACTATACTCAAAAGTTATTGCTGTGAGACAGGAAATGGAAAATGCGGTGAAAAATCACGGTTTGCGGTAGCACTCAATGTAAATATAATTCACTCAAATCTTTTTGCTGATGGATGCATTGACTAGTACCTACAGGGGGCATGGAGGTATATAAAGTAAAGTCTGTTGTAACTATAACATTAAAAACTTTAATTAAAAAAAAACCTTGTGATTTTTTTTATATATTTTTTTTTTATTGGAACAACAAGCAATTACATAATAAGGCATAGAGACTTCAAATTAATAATTATGTAATCAACAGCGTTAATCACAGCATACAGGCAAAATACTAATAAATAATAATAATGTTAGTACTTAGACATCCAATATCTCCGTTACTAGAAGGTTCCCAGGGATGGCCAGAACAGAAACAGGATCGCCATCACGGGCCGAACAAGAACCTTTTGGATTCTTTACGGGTTTTTTATACCTATTTTTAACCGACTTCAAAAAAAACAAAAAAAAAATGGAAAATAACATTACTCGGTGGCTATCGTTTGTTTCATTGACTTTTTTGTCACTAAAGAATAAGCCAACATGTATGTAGGTACCTATAACTAATGGCGATCAGACATGAGTGATGAATTCGGTATAAAGGGATACAGATACCCTGGAACAAATGAAAAACTCATAAATAATAATATTAATCAGTCGTTAAAACAACGATAAATAATCGTGTTAAACAGTCATTCACAATTTTATAGATGTCTGTATCTAAAAAGACTAGAATATTAGTATCAATAAACATTTCTCCATTCCATTATTATTCCCAATTTCACCAATAACTTCGAGTATATAACTATATAATGCATTTTATTTTCCATTTTCACACACACACACAAATGAATGCTTAAACAAAAACCTCTGGATTTTGAACTCTCGGCTCAGCATCGAGAAATGATATTCCAACAATGCAGTTTTAAAGGCATGCATTTAGGTACACATAACTAATAAACATGAAAGTTATTTGGTACTGAAGTTAAATTTAATAATTTATTTCACAGAATAACTACCAACTAAGGGTGAAATTCACCGATTTTGTTACAGACCGCGTTTTCAGAAACTAGATTCTGCATAAACCCAGATCTCATGTCGATATTAATATCGGATTACTATTAACTGACTTCAAAAACTACACTTGGATCGCGTACGCGTTTTTGCATGGCATAGAACGTAATGTTGTGAAAAAAACGCAATGCGTTTAGATTTGTAACATCCAAAAGCGACCTACTGCGACTTTAATAACGAAATATGTCAGCATCTCAAAACGCAGCTAGTTGTCAAAACTGTCTTTACAGTTGTGTCAATTTCTATTTCATTTCGCCGTATGTGTTGCGTGCTTATTTCTATTCGTTTTTGTAAATGGTATGTCTTGGAAATGAAAAAGGGACTCTAAATTCGCTTCCGGCGAAAATGAGACGCTTACTATTAAAGTTGGTGGATAAACATTTTGACGTGGTTGACTGGTTGAACGGGGAGGATTAAAAGAAGATTTCACATGAATCAATGTGATCTAATCAAACGATGTGATAGCGCTTGTGTTTTATTAGGAATTATTATATGTTTTAAAATAAAAAGTTTAAAATAAATAGCGTATTTTATTCAGACAACTATGTATATTATTTTCTAGTTTTCAGCCATCTAGTAGCACAACGTTGAACTAACTCCCAACTATCCCTGATTTTACAATTTTTGACAAAGGGGGCTTCAAAAAGTTTGTAAAATAGTTAATAGATGGAGTTGTTTTAAAATTTGGGGTGGATTTCACCAATTGAATGACAACGCGATTATGTCGAGTGGAATCCGAGTTTAATTTTTGAAAATTGATTTCACCAACACAACGTAAACCTGTTTTGAGATAAAACGAGGTTGTCATGCGAACGCCCGAATGTGGGCGTTTAGGAGCCAAAACCGACATTATGAGCTGTCAGTGTCATCATTATTGTATTGATTTTATTGGTTTTCAACAATATTTAGCTTATTTATATACAATGAAAGGACTTTTATATCTTTTTTGACGAAAGCTGTGACGACGATGAGTGAGAGGAACATTTTCAAACCCTGGATGGCCATGACTTTTTCAAAATATTTCGACTCAAGAAACCAACAGTTTTATCTGTGTTGGAGTCTATTGAGGACAACCTACTACCAAGAATGCTGAGCCTGCAAAGTGCGCTCCTCGTGCGTCCCGGTGCTCCGCTCCCGTCCCGCTGGCGCCTCCCATCGCCGCCGCAAGACCACACGACTTGCTGCCTGTTTCTGCAGCTTCTACAAAATATCGACATGTTCCTGGACATTTCGCTAGCGTAGTCGCGGGCATAACTGCTCCTGCTGGGAAGCCCGTGCCTGAAAAGGCACCGATTCGGGCTGATGATGGCTTCGTGACAGTTTTGAGGAGGAAGCGTGCTGCGAAGCCGAACTTTCCGGTGTATATCTCCCGCCTTCATTACACCACTACAGCGGAGGACATCGTGAAAAACGTGCGTCAGAAGGCTAAGTACGTGGTGAGAGTGCAGCTACTTGAGTCGCGCGGCAACGTCAACTTTAAGGCGTTTGTGGTGCTAATACCAACGTATTATCTGCACCTCGTCTTGGAAGAGGACTTTTGGCTGCAGGGAGTGGTGTTCCGTCGCTTCCACGGACAAGTGCCACATGAACACACAGTGACATACTGCACAAGTGAAGTGTTACTAACTTAACTTAACTTAGTTTTGAGGTTCTATTTACCAACACAAGTTGTATATTTTTATATGTATGTTAGTCTGTAAGGTACGAGGGTGGATTGAAAAGTTCGCGGCCTCAGCAAGAAAACAATATAAAATATAAGCAAAAGTAATTTTATTTTTCCACGTAATCTCCACTTAACTCTATGCACTTCTTCCATCTGGTTTCCAACGCCTATATGCCGGTCATAAAAAAAGTTTCTTCAAGGCCTTCAAAAAAGTCACCCACCGCAGCTTTGACCTCCTCATTTGATGAAAATTTTTGACCTCCAAGGTGTTTTTTAAGGTTTGGGAATAAATGAAAGTCTGAAGGTGCCAAATCAGGGGAATAGGCGGGATGGGGCAGTAATTCAAAGCCACAATCACGAATTTGAGCCATAGATTCAACAGACGTGTGAACGCGTGCATTATCCTGATGGAACAACACTTTCTTGCTGAGTAATCCTCTTTGATTGTTTCACGCAAGCGACGTAAGAGGGTGCAGTAATAAGCCGAGTTTATAGTTTCACCTTTTGCAAGGTAGTCCACCATGATGACACCCTTAGCATCCCAAAAAACTGACGCCATCACCTTGCCAGCTGACAAAATTGTTTTGGCTTTTTTTGGAGTCGGTTCATCAGGTTTTTTCCACTGCTTGGGTTGCTGTTTTGACTGTGGGGTGTAGTGGTGTACCCAAGTTTCATCCATTGTTACAAATCTGGCCAAAAAATCTTGTGGATCAGCCTCAAACATTTCCAAACAGTCGCGAGAAATCGTGAGGCGTATTTTTTTGTTCGACTGAAAGCAATCTGGGTACCCACCGCGCAGAAACCTTAGAAAATCCATGTTCATTGACTATGATGTTTTGTGTTCGTTCATACGAGATGCCAATAGTGTCTGCAATCTCCCTGATGGTCAATCTCCGATCTGTTAATATCAGATCACAGATTTTCCCGATGTTTTCTTCAGTCGTAGACGTCATAGGCCGGCCAGAGCGAGGGTCATCTTCAATACTCTCTCGTCCGCGTTTAAATTCAGCAACTTTTTCACAGTCGTATACTACGGAGCAGATTCCCCCAATGTTGTTGACATATCTTCGTGAATCTCTTTTGGAGTTAGTTTTTTTTTAAACAGGCATTTGATGACCGCACGTAGCTCAATTTTCTCCATTCTTTAAAAACGCTGCACAAAGGCTCACAAAATTCAGTCTAAAAATACAGTTAGTGCTATTGCGATAGAATTTTACAATTTGACAACCAGAGAGTAAACTAATCGAATGAGGTCAGTTACATTAAAATAGTTTAAGTATTTATGTGTTAGGCCGCGAACTTTTCAATCCACCCTCGTATATATATATATCTATGGGCCAAATTTGCCTGAAAATATATGAATGTTATGTTATGTTTAAAACAACTACTCAGGTCTAATTCATTATAATTTGTATTTAAGCAACAACAGCGCATCTCCAATAAATCAACTTCTATGTGCGCTACGTTTCTACGTGGCGGGTGCTATCAGATGACTGCTGCAGATTTATGTGGATTTAGCACCTTTACTGCACATACAATTGTACACAAAGTCAATGCTGCTATTGCTTCACTCAGACCACGCCACATCTACTTTCATGAGTTACCACATGATATCCACCAAACTCAAATTGGATTCCGTAGGAGAGCTAAAGAAGATCGGTCTTTTGGGGCTCTCTTAATTTCAGAAGCGTTCACCAATGAAAGTATGTACATTATATGAATCTATGACGGGGTTTTTCTTTCCATGTAATATCTTGTTTTAATTAAGCTGCACAGCTAAAAAAGTAGAAACAAATATTTGGAATTTGGGAGAAAACAGATCTTTGCTAGGTGCCCTAGTTTTTGATATATAAATGTGGTCAAGCTGGGGAGATTCTCTACAGAACGGCCGCCTATAAACCCTTATAACTTTTGAACCAATGACCGAAAAATTCTGATATTTGGCGACAAATTTCTTCAAATTACCAACAATTTTTTTGTGTAATCAAAATTAAAATCCCTGATGGTGGCCATGCCAGTGTCAGTCACACTCCAGGACGGTCCATTAAGGTTGACAGGAGAGTGTGATCCTATTTTGCAATACATTTGTCAAATGTATTACAAAATAGGATGGCGGCGTTAGTTCTTATTTTGCCCACGCGACAAGTATTTTATAAATTATGTTATTCTAACCAAATCCAAAATTAGAAAAAAATATGCTGTGATTACCTTTCATCTTAATTTGACCGAGACCTATATTTTGAGAGTATTTTTAAGAATGTACGCGAGCTCTAAATGTGGTCCCCAGATTGTGTGGCAAGCTGCCTTTCTTCATTCCGTATGTCATAGGTGCTATAGATTGAACTCATGCAAATTACACCAAATCACCAGGTAAAGTATTGATGTTATTACAGATCTTACCGTTTAATATAAAAGTGTATAAACCAGCTGGGGAGGGGTTCATACAAGATATTGTGGATACAGATTTAATACAATATTTTGGACACAATTTAACACAAACATATTTTAGGTCTGGAGGATCCTGAGATTTATCGTAATAGAAAATACTATTTTTCAATCAGTGTTCACACGATAAAGATCCTTATCTACTTATTTTGTGGTTTAGCGCAGTAGGTCGCTGTCGCATGTTATAATACTAAACGCAATGCGTTATAGTGAAAACATTTACATTCTATGCTAGGATGAATGCTATGGGATCTTGGTTTTCGAAAACGCTGTCCAAATGTAGCTGGTGAAATCAGTTTGACGTGAATGGAGATTAATATGGATATGAAAACTGGGCTATGCAGAACCTCGGTCGTGAAAACGCTTTCTGTACCAATGTCGCACGGTGGTACCGCCTTGGTTCATAAATGCAATAATTTTATCATCAATTACCCCCAATTTAATTACCTAATAATGATATAATAATGATTTACCGATAAATAAGCTACCCAAAAGTATAAATATGTCACCATTTTACCTAATTATCAGGTCTTCTCCTGGGATCACTTCATCGGCCGACTCACCAGCCATGGTTCACCTGATGTGGGTTTACCGGGTTGGCCTCGGATGTTAAATTTCTTCTCTAATTCTGCAGTTTCAGCTGAAATTACTGGCTTAAATAAAGATTTGATTGAACGTTGTTCGACAATTTGACAAGCCTTGTCCTCGGGTTTTAATATTGATTCGGATAAAATTAATGAATATGCTTTGGAAACCGCGCGACTTTTAATTCAAGAATATCCGTGGTATAGTCTCCCAGCTTCCGTTCACAAAGTTCTTATCTATGATGCTGAAGTGGCACAGTATGCTTTATTATCTATCGGGGAATTATCAACAAACATTATAAGGCCTTCAGACGGGATCACACGAGAAAAATGTCGCAAGTACTTACGAATACGGACTTATCTAACGGATTTTTACTCAGCTCAGGCCCATTCATTACTAGTCTTCGGAAACTTCCCCGTAAGAAAAAGAGCATTATGTCGAGGCAGGTTTTAGATTTATTACGAATTTAGTTTAAATTGAAATTAGATTGGTTGTTGTACTATTTTAACTTAGTTGTGGTTGTGATGACGTTTGTAAATAAATTGTAGTTTTTTGCTTTTTGTTGTATATAATATGTATAATATTTAAAAGAATACATATTTAATGATAACCCCTTCATGAATAGCGTTAATATTATATTCAGGTGTATTTCCGAACGAGGGACAATAAATCTCAAATATTGACTATTAAAATTTGTATATAAACAGTACATATTGTACAGTTTATTGTATAATATGTATTGAATTATGTAAATAAAGCATTAATGTACATTTGTGAAATATTTTTTATTATTTACCCTTCAGAAAAAAAATCAATTTAACAAATTTAATAAAGTAAGGTATTTATGACCGCACTTGTAGGGCGCTTGTACCACCGTGTGTCGGTGACATTTTATTTGAAATGAGACTAACATACATACATACATTCACGCATTTTCTTGGAGGTAGGCAGAAAACACAGAACGCCACCTGCTACGATCCTTACATACTCCTTCTGCCTCCACGTTCATTCATCTGGTTATATAACCACACAGGTTGCGAGTGCTACGCACCTGACCTGTCTGAAGAACCTCACCATTCCCTCTTGGCGTTGCCACTCACATCTACCCTGTAAATACCTTTTGATAGTCGCCTTTCACTCATCCTCTCCTCATGACCAAATCATCTAAGCATACTCTTTCAAATTGTTGCCACTACATCTTCTTATAAACTGCAACGTTCTCCCTAAGACTAAACTAATAAACTCATATTTCGAAATAAAAATCACTGTTACAAAGAAAATCTTTAATAATACATGATAGGTACACATAACATCAAGCCGGTTGTTCCTGAAGAGTTGGGTAAACCTAAGTAAGTAAGTACATCCACATTTCGCCAGTTATATAATTTTAAATGAGCCGGTGACAAGAGACCAATCCAAGTACCTCGGTAGGTACCATTCTTACGTGGCCAAAATTCCTTCCATGCCACTCCAATCCAGTCTGTGGTTTGATGTAAATTATCTTGCTAATCTGAAAAGATACAATAATACAGTCTGTACTTATTGTTATATTACTAAAAATGATTCTTTGCTGTTAGTAAAATAATGGACTGTTACTGATTCATTGATAACAATATTGCTCAGATCCTCGAGGGCAAAATACCATTAGTTGGAGTGATGCGATAGCAGCACTGACTGTGTACACAATACTATGTGCAAAAGAGGTACTTAATTCTACGCAAATCTGCAGCAGATTTCTGATATCACTCAGTCGCGTAGAAACGTGGAGCACAAATAATAATGGTTTAGGCTGTCCTGTTGTGCACCAGGTAGGTACATATAATTAAAATAAATAATCGTTTGGTAGGTATTTACATATTTGTTGGAAACTACTTTGTCGTCAACAGACTCCAATACAGACAGAACTGTTGCTTTCGTGAGATGAAACCGTGTAATAAATTCCTGGTCATCAAGGGTAACAAAATGTTCCTTTCTCTCGCGTATCGATCTTGGGCGACGAATGTCCTGATCCTAACATTCACGTAACATTAACAGTGTTCTTATTTTGCATAGCCAAATACCAACAAAATCAATATTTTTAGTAAAATACATAAAACAATAATTATGATTCACAACAATGATGACACTTGTGGATGACACTGACAGCAAAAATCGGGCGTTTACATGACAAATTCCGTTACGGTCAAACGGGTTTACGTTGTGTCGGTGAAATCAAAATTATAAATTAATCCTCGATTAAGCGCAAAAACGCGATCTCATTCAGTTGGTGAAATCCACCCTAAGTTGTAATAAAAGAGCTTTACGGTTTTAATCACGATAAGACGTAAATTACTAATATGAACTGTTAATCTGAAAGTGTTAATTACTCGCTGGCAATTAATGAGATTCTAATTATACTCGCTAATTTATGGTAACATCGGAGTAGGCTAAGGAAATCAGTGTTTTGGCAATAACACAGGTAGAGCCAAGCTGAGATTTTTTTAAATTACTTTTAGTTGGTAGATACTGTATCCAACTAAATACTAAGAAGGTACCTTTTTCAGGTTTGCGCATAAAGTAATAGTTTTATTTTGTCAACGTAAAAAAAAAAAACAAAGACGGATGCAGAAAGCTACTTTTTCATTATGAGCTTTTTTTTCAGTTATGTCTATTTAGCTTTATTATACATAATATCACGCCTGCAATCACCGAAGGGTAAGACTGGTGTACATACCTAATAGTACACTCATATTTCGACAGTCATGTTTTAAATCCCCTGAAATAGGGGGCGAGCCTATATTGCCATTAACCGGCCACAAATTCAGACTCCGTAAACATGCTATCTCCACGTAAAATGTCTACTGAGAGAATGTATACATAGAACGAAAACATTCCTGCATTTTTATGGATTTATACACAATAAATTATTTTGAAACAAATAACCTAAAATAATTTAAGTCTTCTGAAACAGACACCTGTAGCAAGTTTGTCATTTTCGCGAAATACACTTCCGGGTATTTATCGGAAGACATATTTTTTCTGTACGACATAGTTATCGTCAAGCGAAGCCCTTCCTACAGTTCAGTTTTTGTAAGAGTTTTAATATCGTATTAAAAATCTTGCACAACATCATCACAAAATAAAAATCTCCGAATCGTCATCAAAATTTTTCCCACTTATTCGTAACTCCACTACTTTATAAGTACGTAAGTAAAAACAATAAGTACCGAGTAGGTGTGAACTTTGATCTCGTATCTTATCTCGATCGGAATGCCCGGCTGGTTGACTGGTCCAGCCGACTAGATGAGGAAGATTAATGATATCCATACGGAAATATTTGGCGCCAATTCGCCGTTCGATAGTTCCCGCGTGTTGAGGTTTTATTCGAGAATTGTATAAGGTTTTATTGCCTTGCTGGCTATTTTTTCAGGCAATTTTAGGCCTTGCCTGGTTGATCTAGTGATCTCAAGCACGACTGCTGAGCATGAGGTCCTGGGATCGATTCCCGGGTCGGGCAAAGTGCTTTTGGGAATTTCCGTCAGGAATTTCTCAGTAGCAGCCACGGAGTCTGGATTTGTGGCCGGTTGATGGCAATAGGCTCGCCCCCTATTATGTGGGTGTACTATTAGGTACACCTCTGCCTAACCCTTCGGGGATTACAGGCGTGATGTTATGTTATGGTAGGCCCTTTTTGAGCTTTAGATATCGCTCGTTTGCGACAAGGATGACATATCTCAAAAATTTAGATTTTTCGATGTTGTTTGTAGTTGAATATAAAAATTAAGGAAAGCAAGTATTAAATTAAGTAACGAAACACGTAAAATAAACCTTTAATCTTTTGACAAAAAGTTTCACTATGCAAAAAAATAGTGGCAATACACTGAAAATATTTTTAGAACTTACAAAAAAGCTGTCCTGTATTTCTTATTTTTCGATTTATGTCATTATTGTTGCAAACAAACGATATACTGAAGTGTTTAGATGTTCTGCCCATGGAACTGAAAGCACAGTATCTTTTGTTTACTGTTAACTGAAGTTAGTGTTTAGTTATAGGACTAGGAAAAGCAACTAAGTAGTATTTGCACATTTTTACCCAAGTGCGGTAGGGTCCAAAATAATGGTACCTAATTGAAGTGTTTATTTTAATAACGTTTTTTAAATGGTTCTTAACAAGAGTGTTTCCTTTATTACAAACATATTTTTCATAATTTTAAGAACAACGTTATATTATTCTCAAAACATTGTTTTGTGCCGAACAACACGGTGACTGTTAAGGTAATTAATAACATCCAAAATTCTAAAATACAGATTCCCTGTACAACGAACATGCAGATAACAAATGTAAATATTTTATAATTACAAATAAAGTAACCATCAATCAAAGAGTTAAATAGTAGTTTACAGAAGCTTATTTGTAAAGGCGCGACGTCATAATAAGCTAAAGGATTAAAAATATTTATACACTTCCGGTATTCACGGAAAAACAACTAGGTAGGTAGTTATGATTTTTTTGTAGCGGTTTAGCAGTAGCTAATTAAAACCAATACGCATCTGGCACAGGTAGGTAGGTAGGTAGGTAGGTAGGTAGGTAGTTGTGTTTGATAGTGATGGAAAACTTTGTTTATCACTATCGAGTATAAAACAAAGTCGCTTCCCTCTGTCTGTCCTTAATTAAGTATGCTTAGAACTTTAAAACTACGCAACGGATTTTGATGCGGTTTATTTTTAATAGATAGAGTGATTCAAGAGGAAGGTTTATATGTATAATACATGCATATTATAGTAGAGAAAACATTAGTATCGACATTGCACCCGTGCGAAGCCGGGGCGGGTCGCTAGATAGGTAATAAATCTGAAAAATTGAAATTAAGAATGTAGTAGCCATAAAAATAGCTAAAACATCAAGGAAAGTCAAATAAATATGGCTAGCTAAAAGTCGGAGGAAAAGCTTAAATACATAATTAAGTATATTTTCCAAATAATCAAATCCTACCCGGGTTTTTAGATTGGCATGGATAAATTGTATCTCATTATTAAATAATGAGTAATTTAAATATTATTGTGATGACATTTTCAATATTTTACACATTTTTATAGCACTTCACATTTATTTGATTTTTGCAATCATTAATTTTATATAGTATACAGAATAGAATCGATAGTTGTATATAATTCATCTCTTTATCACATCTATGAAAAAGTTAATAACCGTAAAATAAACCATTAAAACACGATCGTAAAAAAACTGATAAATAGAAAACACGACTATCCTTTACAAAATCTGTCAAATCGAAATTACTATACGAAACGCGTAAATATATACTAAAACGTATTATATAAATTAATGTGCATTTAATATCTTGTAAACTCGTTAAATATAATGAGTATTCCAGCCATAAACTACTGTAAAAATTAAAAACTCACCCTGGCACCTGTTTCTTGCGACAGCTGATATCTGGACTTCCTTAATTTTCGCCAAAAATAAATAGTTCTCCACTTATCAGCTACTTCTCAATCCTCATATTTACACTTCAAAAACGACACAAAAATAATCACAATAAAAATTCACTAGTTACAGTTCAAAACGTCATAATAAAAAAAATAAGTTTTTCATAAATTCGCGAATCCGAAATTCGTCCGCGCGTCCGTGCGTACGCGCACCGCGGATCGCGCGTTTCGTTTTTTAAAATCCGAAGCCGGGCCTCACTCGGATGTGGTCCGTATGTGACTGTGTGACTGTGTACTCATCTTGCACTTCACGATCACCGAAGAAGATACATCTCGCGTCCCGTTCTCGCGCATGAGCCGCGAGTATTGCCGTCCCGCTTTCTTATTATCAGAGGTTAAGCTTCGCCCATCAGTCAGTTAGCGGTCGGACATCGGGTGGGAAGGCCGTGCTCCCTGTACCGTTACTTTCACTATATTGTAGGAACATAAAACACGTACCGTATGGCAGTGTGAGCAGCTATTTTGTCGTCTCGTCGCTGCTCGGGTAATTTATTTGTTTGGTGCGCATGCACAGGTGCTGCACCCTCGATTTATTGATGCGCCGCGCCGTTCTTTTGTAATCATGATTGATATCACATATTAAGACACGGTCTCTCTTGTTTTATATTTTTCTGATATTTTGTTGAATGGAATTAACTAGGTCAAAGTTTATTTATGTCGTAAAAATGTCAATTGCCACAAGACATTTTACGATCAATAAAAAATAAGATAAAGCGCGGCCGAAACTAGATCGCGCCGAATCGTGATCGCGTAACGAAATATTTTATCACCGACCAATCCGGTGCTCGCGAAATGACAAGCACGCTAGATCATTCGCTTAGATCATCGGAGTGCGAGCGCGCCGCATTTGCGCCGATTGGCGTGTCCCGCGCAGGCCCCGCCTGTACCGTTATAGGGGGGCAATGACTGCCCCCCTAAAAGTGGGGATTTGTGGATTATCGCGTAATTGGTGGAGACTTGTGACATATGGCATGTGTTGGTTAATTAAAACTGCTCACGGCCCTTTCATAATGTGTCGTTAATATATTTACATATAACGTTGATCTGTCGTGACCTACTTTTGTTATAATTGAAGAAAACTTGAGGTAATTTTAGCAAATGTAACACAAGGAAAACGTGTTGAAGTACCGTTGATGGCAAATACAATTTGGTTATTTACTTTGTCTACGGACGACATGGTCCGCCGTACATACTAATTAGTTCGGGCAAATATTGATTGAAATGACCGTACTTTCTGGTTCAGAGTAAAGTTGAATTACCTCTAAATACATGCCGACTCGTCTTCGGTACACACATGAAAAACTCATTAATGAAAGAAAAAACATTGCTTACTTCTACAATCATTTTACTAACAAAAAAAGTAACTAAAATAAATATTACTCCTAATGTAAGTGCTCCATGGAAAAGGAACATTATGTAATACACACATATTAAAATAATGAACAATTACATTTTTTCTAGAATACGAAAAAATATATTTAAGAACAAAAATGAGCCAAGTATGTTTCAAACCATGTTTCACGTTCCTAACAACAGTTAATTCAAAAAACTTAGGTAGATAACTTTAGCAATCTTGCAGGTTATCTATACAATAGGATCAAAAAAAAAGCAGAATTATATTCAAGGCAGATTTAAAAAATGCACGAAACACAAATAAACAACTAGAAAATATAAAAGTCTGTTCAACTGTTTATTTCCAATCAATGTAATTAATTACTATTTACATTACTATTTGTCAATAATTATTATGTTTGGTAACTTAATCGCGAACGCAAACGTAGGTATACAAGCAGACGTATGAGACAAATCACATCTTACGATGTATGTGATTAACATTTCTTCTACCAGTATTTTGAAATTGAATACATTATTTCTACAGGAGGCTCTAATGCGTCCCTTGATACTTGATATTACTCAGTGACAAGAAGGAACAGGTATTTACTTAGGTATTAATCTTCATTCTATATTTGCAGTCAAAGGTTTTGCGTCATTGAAGGAGAGTTTACCAGAAATAAAAAAAAAACAATCCGGAACCTCAGAAGATATGCTTTAACAAAAATAATGTTTCAAGGCTATATAATATCTTTCCAAAAAGAAAGATGTGAGAAGCTACAAATTGTAAGTATGTAGGTACATATGTTAACACTAAAACTTTCCTGGTAATGACCTTTTTACAGAATCCAGCATCGGAACACGTCCTTATAGCTCTAAGTGACCACAGTGAGGTGCCATCCACCCAGAAGAAAAATATACCAGCAAAGATGAAATAAAAATTTAGCATAGTGTTCATAAAATCTGTATTTTCATAATTATTATCTATCATACATAACGATTCCTGTAATCCCCGAAAAGTTAGGCAGAGGCGTTACCTAGTACACCTACATATCGCCCTGTAACAAGGGGTGAGCTTATTGCCATCAACTGCACTCAAATCCAGACCCCGTGGCTGCTGACTAACGATGCAGTTTCATATCTTCTGCTGCCTAATTATTTTTCTTACAGAGACCAATAATTTACTACTGCCAGCATTTAGGTAGTATTCGATGGACACTAAATGAAGAAGGAGAAGCACCTAAACGACTACTAAAGATCTACCTGCCTTACCTTTCCCAACTATTTTGCGATCAGCTTCCATTTCAATCAATACCAGTATTTAACATGGAGCGACTACCTATATCAGGATCTGACCTCTACTACGCTGTCATAGAAAAAATCCTTTGGTAAGAGCGATTACCAGAATTTCGAGGCTGTGATTAGAGAGAATCATTCATCTCGCATCGACACAAAACATTTATAATATCCATAGAAAAAATCGTCAAATAAGCTGGTGTTCCTTTAAAATTTCACTCAATTACAACACCGGGTCCCGCATCATTACATTACAAACCAAAAGGTCACAAACTAAGTAACATTCTAGAACGTGTTTTAAAACGGGCCTAATGCCATTCGCGTTGGGTTTTAGTGCCCCGTTGCATCAATGTGTGTCAGAGGTCGCCGAGTCTAGGTTTTATGTCCAATGACCATTTCGCATAACATTACGTTAGGTAATGCGTTGATGTAACTTGATATTTAGAGGTGTTACCGTACGTGCTTCAATTGATTGTGGAAGAACAATTGGTTTGGATTTTATGGGACATCGTGATATTGTAGGATTGGATACAATGATATCGTTAATAATATTGCATGGTTTTAATTTGTAAATGCCACAGCAAAATCTAATATTCAGCAATAATAATGAGACTGCTTAAAGAATTTCATAACAACACAGAGAATGAAATGTAACAGAATATATAAAAGCTCATGATCACTAAATGGTGACTGAAATGTTTCAGTAGCAACCCAGTCAGGATTCGGCTCGGTTGATGGCAATAGCCCCCCCCCCCCCCCCTATTACATGAGACATTAAACATAACTGTAAAATGTAAGTGTTTTATCAAAGGACTCTACATATACCTTTGGAGATTACAAGCGGGACGGTATGTTACATGTTTCTTGTCAGTTTTCATTGATGAGTACCATCATCATTCATCAAAATCATCTGCCTAGCCTTTTCCCAACTACGTTGGGGTCGGTTTCATTTATATACCCGGATGCAGTTGAATACCAGTATTTTACATGGAGCGACTGCCTATCTGACCTCTACAACCCAGTTAGTACCTACTGGGTACTGCGACACCCCTTGGTAAGACTAGTTGTCAAACTTTCGGGCCACTGACTACTTGTAACGACTGTCAAAGATCTATAAATGACAACCGGTACCATCGGCTTAACGGGCTCGTGTCGTGGAAATCACGTTAAGTATCATAATCACTTATTTAAATAAGACTAAGAATCATCGATATAGTTCATCGATAACTATATAACGCACCTCTAATAAGTCTAGTTGACACAGAATTATACCTTTCATAAACAGGTGCATAAAACTGTAAACTACTTAACGGTCATAGCTATCGCATAAACAGAGGATGATTCCAATATACTTCGGTTTCAAATTAGAATTTTATGAAGAAACTGCTTTAATAGAAATAGAATTTGAAAACGCTGCTTATTTGAAATCATTGCAAATTGAACTTATTCTTATTGGAGCGACGATTTCAAATTAATAATAATCAATAATCAATAATCAATAATCTTTATTACACAAGAAAGTGGTTACAAAATTGTGTGAAGTCCCTGACTCCTGTGCTAGGTGAGAAACCTGTGTTACAGGAGCCAGTGCCCTCTCCCAGAAGAAGATATTACAGAATCTTATGCAAAAGATTAACAAAAATAGAAATAAAATAAAACTATAGTAACAACAAAAATAAATTAAAGTGGTTGAAAGAAGCCTGTATCGTGTATGAGAGTGTCTGCGTGTGTGTCCGTGTGTGAGCGTATGTGTATGTGTGTGTGTGTGTGTGTGTGTGAGTGTGAATTGAATAAATTATCAGGAAGGGTTTTCAGCAATCGCGAGAGCGGTGAGAAATTGTATGCCTGTCAAGCGATGCGGATGCGATAGCATTAGTGTTACGAAATTGATAAAATAATGTTCTCTGTTTCGTCATAGTTCAGCGACAGGAGCCATGGCTTAACACTCTGCTTGACTTTGTGCAGGGTCAGTTTATAAATTGCAAGCTTTTTATTTATTTTATTGTACATTTGGGAGCTTTGGGCGCGATAATGTCGTCGCGCAAGTGCAGTACGACACTGAACAGATTCACAGATAGGAAAGCCAATCCGCCGATTACATAGATTACTATCTAGTGGCATCGTGGAATGGCGGCGCAGGACAGAGCGGAGAACGTAGAGTTTTCTCACCGTAAGTACTTGAGCTTCTGAGTACAAATGGACCGTGGGGTAGTCCCTTTTACGGAAATACATAACTTTGAGAACTGCCCGCTGGGCTCGTTCCACCCTAAGCATCACGGTTTTGAAGGTCCCACCCCAGACCGGGATGCAGTAAGTGATGATCGACTCGCACAGTGAACGGTATACTAGTGAAGCTGTTTCAATGTCTGCCGCATGTCTGAGCTCTTTAAATAAATAAATTAGTTTACGAAGCCGGGAGCATAGCTTATCCGTATGCGTGCGCCAATCTAGCCTCTCGTCGATATAAACACCTAAATATTTGATATTTGACACCATATCAAGGCAGTTGCAGTTGCATGGAGAGGGGTCGTGACAAATATGCGCTATTATTTTATTCGAGTTCAATGACGGTTTAGGTGAATTTGGTGGTTTAAACTGAATTAGTTTGGTCTTCGAGATATTGAGCGTCAGTAGGTTAGTGGAAAGCCAATCCATAATAATTCGCAAGGTAAGTTCAGTGGTTTGTTTAGCTTTGTCCCAGGTCACATCGGATATCAATAGTGCTGTGTCGTCGGCGTAAGTGAAAATGTCGCAATGGGTGAGGGACAGCTGACATAGGTCATTTATATAAATTTGGAAAAGTGTGGGACCCAGGATACTTCCTTGAGGTATACCGTAGCTGATGAATTCTTTGTCACTAAGAACGGAATCTATTTTAACGCATTGGCTACGCCCTCTGAGGTAATCTGCGAAGATATCTAGGGCCACACCACGTATTCCAATATGCTCCATTTTGGCCACCAGTCTGGGAATAGACACTGTATCGAAGGCCTTTGTTAAATCTAGGAAGACCCCATAGCATTTAAGGCGACTATCCAATTTATCAATCAGGGTATTGGTGAAATCAGAGACAGCATCTTCTGTGGAAATTCCTGACCGAAATCCGTACTGGTTTTTAGCAATTAAATTATTTTTATATAGAAATTTGGTCAAATTGGTGTTGAGGATTCGTTCAAGTATTTTAGACAGGGAGCTAAGGACTGAAATTGGCCGATAATTGGAAACGTCCTCCTTTGCTTTGCCTTTATACACTGGATGGACGATAGCACGCTTAAAAGCTTTTGGAAAAACTCCCGAAGTGATGGCACAGTTACAAATATGGGCAATGGGAGGAGCTAAAATGCAGCAAGATTGCTTTATTATAATTGCTGGGATGTTGTCCCACCCAACTGCACAATCACTGCGTAATCTATGAATGGTGCTTATTACAAGTGCTTCGTCAACCAATGGAATAGCCAAAGAGTTAACTGGAGATGGGGAAGAAGATGTATAGACCGACGACGGTGTGGTTGTAGCAAATTTCGAAGCAAGGTTTGTTCCGATGTTAACAAAAAATTTATTGACACTATTGACAGACAAGATAGGCTCGACGGAAGATTTTAGCAGGGCATTAGGAGAGTGCTTTTGTTGGCTACTGTGTGTGATTGATTTAATTATTTTCCACGTAGCTTTCGGGTTGTTATTCGCTTTTTTAAGTTCAGTTTTTTCATAGGCTCGTTTTATTTTTTTAAGTAGGGAATTACAGAAATTGCGGTATCGTGTGTATGAAGTTTTTAATATTAGATTGTTGGGAAACTTACTGACCCGTCGGTGCATTTTGTCACGATTACGGAGGCATCTTACTAAACCAGCAGTCATCCAGGGTTTTTTAACTGTTTTTCTATTAGGTGTGTGAACAATCTTAGTATGTTTTGTTATAACAGCTTGAATATCGGCAATTAAAATATCTGTTGCTTGGTCTGGGTCAGTGGTGCAGAGAATAGGAGTAAAATCATGGTTATTAATTTCCCTTTTTATTTCGTCATAGTCGTATCGGAGAGAAGTCTTTTTTGGTGGGCATCCAGCTGATTTATTTATCTCTAGGAATACAGCAACAGGAAGGTGATCAGTAACGTGGGTGTCCAGCACGAGAACCTTTGCAGGCGATTTAGTCTTCATCATGACATGATCCAGACAGTTGTTTATCCTTGTCGGGAGAGTGTGGGCAGGCAGTAACCCATGTGTTGCTACTAACGTTAAATAGTCGTCTGAATGACGATCATTGTTTCCGGGCTTGATATCAATATTAATATCACCGATAAGCATGATGTTGTTTTGAGATTTGACGGATGTTATTATATCATTTAAACTAGACAAGAAATTAGTTGAGTTTAAATAGGATGGAGAACGATAAACTGCGATTATAGCTGTGTTCTCATAGCATGTCACAAGACAGTTGGCATCGGAAAACAAGGGCTCATGTGTGGTACAGTTGATTGTTTCTTTCACGTAAATTACGACACCGTCATTTTTTATTGGGTTGTTGTTTGTGGAATATGAAGTATAGCCCTGTAAGACAGGGATGTAACCCGCAACCTGCAACCAGCATTCTGTTAATATAATAAAATCAAAGTTAACTTTCGTTAGTGTTAACATGGCGACAAATTGATCTAGATTCTTTTTTATACTCCTGATATTTATATGTATAATACGAAAACCCCTAACGCTCTGTCCTACAAAATCTTGACATAATTCTGGAGTACATGCATAAGAATCAGCAATAGAAACATTATCTATTTCCTGAGATATTTGATCAATATTCATCATTTTTAACTAGAATTAATAATGTTGTCACTGCTAGTAGACTGAGGTGTTCAAATTCCAGGATAAAGACTGCATTTAAAGGTAATAATAAGAAAATTACTAACCTGTTATTAAGATATATGTTTGTGAGGGTAAAATTATGTTTTTCTGGGTAAAGTTCAGTTCTTGTGTTCTTGTTCGCAACTGAATTTATGTGTTGTTCAATTCCTGATAAGTATGTGTGTGTAATTGAATTTTTGTGCTTTTCCATTTCTGATATGTATGTGTGTGTGGCTGAATTTGTGTGTAGGTGAGGCTTATAAAGTAACAAAGTATACATTTTAAAGGATATTCTATGGATTTTTGGTAAACAACCAGACCCAGACATTAGTCATGCACTTAGCTGTAGGCTGTCGAGGTCCGCTTCGTTTTTTATAACGACTTGTCTCTCACCATCCACTTTGCGCAGCAGAACTTTACCATAGGAGGTCCAACAGTATTTATATACATTATCGACAGCAAAGCGTCGGGCCAAATAATAAATTCGTTGAGCTTTGGGTGTAAGTTTTTCGGATATGTATATAGGTTTGCTGGGTCCGTCGAATTTTAAGTGGGTTGTACATAGCTTGTTTTGCTTGTTTACGCTATTAAACTTGCGAGCTTTTTTAACGATAGTATCCTTAGTTATTGCACTTATAAAATCTACAGTAATAGGAGAAGTGTTATTTTTGTTCTTGGAACGGAAAACATCTTTTATTTCGTTACCATTTATAGGTGTGCCGAGTACGTTGGCAACCTCTGTTACAATGGCGCGGAGGCTTTCCTTATCTTCCTCCTGTCTCTCGGGCACATTCCTAATCTCAATCTTGGTGGAGTACATTTGTCGTTCTATTAAGTCTACTTTTGCTTCCAGCTCAACGATAAGGCGGCGGTCAGTTTCACGTTCAGACTCTAAGTTTGTAAGTTTTATTTTCAAGTCGTCGTAGTCGTTTGATATAAATTCCATAGACTTCTGTATCTCTGCGTTCTGAGCACTAATTTCATTGATGGAGATCTGTAATGCCGCAAGCTTTTCTTCAGACTTAGCGGAAGACTCTGATAATAATGCTCGAATTTCGTCCAGACGATCCATGCAATCACAGCCATGCTTACGCTTACGGCATGTTACATTTAGATCTCTATCCAAGGTCGACAGATCTGGAGAAGATTCGGACTGCAGGAACAATCGTGTTCCAGAGGTAGTAGATGAAGTTAGACCTGCAGTAACTGTTTCTTGCTGTTTCTTTGTTGGTGAGCGTTTAACGGACATGGTTAATATTTAATAAAAAAATATTACCTTCAATAACGAGTAAAGTTATCCGATATTCCGCATAGGCCACACAATCGCTTGTCAAATTGTGGCAACGGCGCGGCGACGCGTCAGAGCGCTGTGATGACGTTCTCGTGACGCGTAGACAGTACGAGTGTGACGCAGGCGCAGCGTAGCTCAGGCATCGATCACCGTCTCAGGTGTTGCTGTCCTTTTTCTTCACGGACTCCGCGTTCAACACAATCACCGCGACAGTGTGAGCTCCTGGTACTTTTTGATTTTATTTAAAATGTATTCTTTACGAGAATTGTTAATATTAATTAAAAAATTTAAAAGCGCACACGTCTATTCGCTTTCGCGGTCCGGGAGGAAGGGGGGGAATTAGGACAACATAGTGCAAGAGTTGGTGGAAATGTTAAAGAAAGTCGCTTCTTTTGTTGAGTATCGTAACAGTCTCCTTCAAATTAAAAAAAAAAACACACAGCATAAGTTGCTTTTTCTTGGATCATGAAACATTCCAGAAAAGTTCCATAAATAACGAAGATGAACGTTGAGGAAGAATTTTTTGCAATTACTCTTCTATAGGAGTTAAATAGAGTATGGAAGTTCGTAATTAAGCTAATTCAAAGTCTTATTGGGCACACGGTTTGAGCATGAAAGACACTAGATTATCGACCGGACCTATGTTGAGTGAAATAATATTATTTTTAGAGACTAATAATGTCGAGAAACTGACTTAAGTGAACAATAGAAACAAAAGGTTTAAGGAAACATTTTTTTTTTTACAACACAGACGAAAGAAAACATAGCTAACTCTTTAACCTCTCTAATCAACAAAACCAAAGACTACCATTTAAAATTAAACCCAACAACTAACCAATCTCGGCACTTCCCAAAGAGAAAAAGCTATACACAAAGGAGGCTACTTTATAATCGGATTTCAAACATGAGACGCAATCTGTCGCGAGGAACATTTAAGGCTTTATCGTTGGGCCGGCTGCTGCAACAAATTGCAGACCAGTCGACGTTTTTTTTGTCGCACGCCGAGTTTGGGCCGCGGTGAGGTCTGCAGGAAGTTTTAAAAGTGAGGTTTTCAAATAGCGGGATTTTAAAAAAGGGTTTTGTTAATTGTTGAGATTTTTATCGTTACTTCGTCGATGTCACCTATATTACATTTCTTCAATAATATGCTGTTGATGATCTGATTGGTGAACTATACCTCAGAAGTTTTTGTTTGAAGTATAAGAAGTTTTTATTCCTGTCTCCCAGTTTTTTTCTAGTCTGGACTTGTTTATAGGGTACATGGATAACGTGACAATCAATCAGCGCTGACGATGCTTTAAAAGTCAGTTGTGTGTTGTGTTGTGTGTTGTGTGTTTTGGTCAGTCGTGTAAAAATGTATAGAATTGACAGTAAGCTGCAAAAAACCTTTGTCAAACCCGATAATAGGTATACTTACGCTAAAGAAATGCGAAACACATTGATGGCAATTTGCATTTTGTGTAGTCCTAACCTCATCAAAATCTAGATTTTTCTGTTATGTGACACGACTTTTTCCTGACCGTTGCTGAACGATCAAGAAACGAACATTTTCCAATCAAATCTTCTTAATGTTGCCACAGGATTTTAATCGCCAATAAAATTGTAATTCTACAGATCCTATTAGAAATCAAATATAAGCTTTTACGTGATTTCGAAAAACATTCAATAAGATGAAACATTATATTTGCCTCTCAAGATTGCGTTTTCATTCGGTTTATTCATGTCATATCAATCAAGAAGATCTGCGTGGACCCGAAGGCTGAGACGACAGTATGGAAACGAGTGCAACTTACCTAAATACAAGAGGTAGGTCCGAATCCAGATTTACACTTTGTGTAAATTATTTCATCACCACTGCTTTCAAAACAGTGAAGAAAACCATGGTGAGGAAACTGGCATGCCTAAGAACCGAAATAAAATAATGTGACATCCAACATTCAGGGCCAAAATGGCGCTAGAAAAATGATAATAGTATAATTATTTGAATTATGTTACAATTCTTAAAATGGTCACAAAGTGATAATTCATAACATTAACTGCGTCTGTGACCATTTAAGAATTTTAACGTTTTTCATATTATTATTCTGCTCAAGCGGCCATTTTAGACACCCAGTAATGCATCGTAATCCACCATGCGAGTATGTGCACCATATTTATTATGGCTCATTCCGTCTCACATAAAGTCAGTCAAAGTCTGACAACCAGTCTTACCAATCGTATTACCCAGTACTAACTGGGTTGTGGAGGTCAGATAAGCACTCGCTCGATGTAAAATACTGGGATTCAGATGCATCCGGTTAGACTGGAAGCCGACCCCAACATAGTTGGGACAAGGCTAGGCAGATGATGATTCCGTCTCATATAGAAAAGGCATGTATCTCAGAAATAGAAACATTTTACGCTGATTATTCAAATAAAAATAATACCGCAGTCTACATTCATAGTTATTTGGTTCACATGCTTTTTTAATTCAAATGTTAGTAAATATATTCTAATAATCAGTATTACGTAAATTAACGGTAACTTTAACTTAACATTCCAATTGGAATAATTAAGATTTCCAATTCAAATCTTCATACGCTTAACTTAAATATAAAATACAATTTTATATAATCACGCGAGTATAATTTATAGGTTCAACCTATTAAAAAGTTTAAATATCACATAAATCACAAGGTATCTGCGTCTTGCGCTCCAATATTGATATTAGAGGTTATTTCCACTTCGAATAAAACTTTAATCCCATACTCCATAAGTGAGGTGGTATCGAAACAGCAAGCTGTATCTCTTTTTGCCCAATGCCGACGAATGCCAAATTGGTTCAAAAAGAAAGTACAGAGAGACCAATTAAAAGATGAAATAAAAGATCGATTTATCTTTGCCGAACAGTTAAAGAGCTGAAAAACACTGAAACAAAAATATCAGTTGGTAATCATCACCAATCCACTATGACATCAACATACAAATATAAACTCACGTTTTTTCCCCATGGATAGGCAGTAAATGCTAATAAAACGCCACCTGCTACGATCCTGACACACAAAAAAAATATTAATTATTTATTTGTCAATTTGAAGCGAATAAAATAAAATGGGACGCATTGTCAGACGCATGGCAAATATTTGAAAAGTGCAGTAAGATAATTTATGCGAATCCTAAGTCAACCAAATCTCATTCTTAAAATTTAACAAAAATACATACATTTATCAACCAGTCAACGAAATTATTAATACTTCAAACAAACAAATAAAATACAAAAACGTTTCGCAAACTTGAAACTTCTTCATAATTATAGTTGCTACGCATAACTCACAGGTTCGCTGTTGGGTTGCGCGCACGCACGTCAACTTGTCACTCAAGCGACTCAAGTGAGCGTGCTGTCGACGTAGTTCAACCGTCTGGCGACAGATGGCGTTAGTCGTAGCGTTTCGTTGTAGTGACTTAATTTTTCAGTAATAGTGCATTATTTTGATTTTACTCCAAGTTAAAGAGTTTAAATGATAACGATAAAGCAACCAATATTAATATGGCATGCCCTAAAAAGGTAAACTATGTTTTGTGCCTAAACCACCAATTTTAACAACTGGTAACACCTGTATTTTAAGCAAATAAAGTATTCTTATTCTTACCTATTTTGTATTTTTTAATGAATAAATCATTCTATTATGCCATTTCATGATTTTACAAAGTTTTGCAAGTCTCACAAAAACTGTGATAAAATGCAAGGCAACCTTGTAATTCTTACCTAATGACTAGCACACGCATGAGCAACCTAACGTTCTGCTGCTGGAAGTGCTGGAACACAGCTCGCTTCTCTCAGTGCATGCGGGTCGATGGGTGTCGTCACGTCTTCGAATTTTTGGTTCTAGGACAAGCCGGTTACCTCAAGATTCCTTTACCGTCCTCCTTTACCGTTTTGTGAGCAGCGGTGACAAAAAAACTTAGACATAGTGAAGAGCCTGGCTGGGATCGATCTGCAGGACAAAATTCATGGCCGCGACCACTATGCTACCACTATGTAGGAGTTCACTGACGGTCTACCACTTTTCAACCTTATTACTTAGAGCATAAGAGTGAAAAGTGGCAGACCGTCAGCGGTATTACGTCAAAGACACTAGGCCAGAACCAAACCTTATTACATTTTCACGAGTTCTTGATCAGCCATGACTTCAATACTAATTTATTCTATTAAGTCTACGGGATCAAAGCAACTTTCGCATAGGAGCTCATCCCATAAAAGAAGTTAAAGGAAATGAATCATAAAAGTAATTGCGACGAAAACATCTTGGCAGGTTATAAAGAGATAATTTTAACTGCACTTGTTCAGCCCACGCGAGTATAAAACTGCAACTTACAGCTATAAACAAATATTACATTTGTAAGAACGAATATGCAGAAGGCTGGACAAGTTATGTGCTGATGAGTGTTTTACTGAGGAAAACCATTTTCCTGTTTGTCTGAGGCACTTATAGATTTTGCTAATATTATATAAGTAGTTACCAATCTATTTAGGATCGATCTTTGATGGCCTAGTAAAATTAACGGAAAGGAAATAGTTCCCAAGTACATTTTTTAACAGCTGTTAAAAGTATGAGTGGATATCTTTTTAAGTTGATTTGAATGTTTTGGTGAAGAATGGAATTTTGTAAGATGTAATTTTCAATAAATTGTCTAATTTCTTATAAGTAAATAATATTCACATTTGGCCAATACATAGCATGCAGTAGTACAAGTTTTTACACTTAAGTTATTAATTATTACTAGGTAACTACATTTTGTCAAATTATGTACAAAACAGTTAAATATATCTGTGCTTTATTGTATAAAATTTACAGGGACACTTTTGAAAGAACTCATCTATCGAATAAAAACACTCTTCTAACAACCACTTGCGCAACGCAACACAAAACTTATTGAAGGGTAGTTGAGTAATTGTCCCAAGCAAAGCATTGTAAATTAGGGCAGCCATGTAAACGCAGCTCCGCCGAAAAAGTTCTAGCTTTGGAACGGGCATTTCTAAATCTAAATGTGTAGCTTTCCTTTTATTTGTGTTATCTTTCTGTACAAATACGAGTAGTTCTAGATTGGACCTCACAAACCTGGCAACTTCGTAAATATAAATACATGGGACAGTCAATACATTTTGCGTATAGAAATTTGGCATTTAGAAACGACCCTTAGAAATTACAGAAGGGAATTGAAATATGAAGACAGGTAGCCTCAGGTAGGTGACAGGTAGGTTTTGGATCAGGATAAAAATGCCTTTTAGACAAGATATAGGTAGATTCATTCAAATCCAAGTCACAATTTCAAACAATAACGCTTGATACAATATTGATCTATATCAAATCGCTTATCCCTTAAACCTTCGCCCAGAACTCAACAGCGACAAACTTTGTCATAGTTTTAATGTTTCATGTAAACATGGAATGCTCATCATGGTTATATTAGTACGATTACATGTTTATTGTGCTTTTACAACGTCATAAACTTTCTTTATTTATTTACTTCTTGAGCTTGCAATCTGGATAAGGGTTATAAAAAAGTGAAGTTATAGCTAGCAAGTCGCGAAGTGTTGTACAAAGTAGTCATTTTTAATGGTTGTGTGCACTGAAATAGTAAGACATCGCCTAGTGACTATTGTTTGTTTCATTGACTTTTTGGCACCGACTTCCGAAAGTAAAGTTAGTTTCCACGTTTTTCAGTGTTCTCAGTTTCAGTAGGTACTCTTCCTTTTTTTGAAGCCGATTAAAACTAAACGTCGAGTGTGGTCTGTGTAATTGCACTTCAATAAATTATTTACGGCCTTGCTTGTCTAATGGTCTGTAGTCTCGGGTTTGATTCCCGGGTCAGGCAATGTTGTTTCATTAATGGAGTTTTCCATCAGACGTTTTTCTGTAGCAGCCTGGAATCTGTGTTTGTGGCCGGTTTCTGGCACTATGCAGCCACCTTACCTATTGCATGGGTTTTAAATATAACTGGGTTAATGTGAGTGAACTATAGGTACAGCTTTGCCTAGCCATTAGGTAATTACGGCCGTAATTTTACATACAAACAATTTCTAATACATACGAATTGTTGATATTTATTAGGACTTATCATTCTCGTTTTATTAGGTATACTAATATCGATGCATCTTTCATCATACCATTGTAACGACGACCTACCTTTGGACCTTACCTCCAAGTTCTTGGTATTTATAATTTATTGTGCAAAGAATTCTCAAAAACAACTATAGACACTATGGCTCCGCAAGACATGTCATTCTTTATGAAACTAATGTTTTGCTCTATATTTTATTGTTGTCCCAATTCGAAGTAATATGATAAAAAATGCGGGCAACGGGCGTTGCAAACGAAAAAAACCAAGAGCGAAAATTGTTTAGGGTTCGTTCCGGTCAAATAAACTTTTAGAGCTCTTACGAGTATCGATCAACATTTGAATTTATTATGAACTGACAACAAAACTAGACATCTTGACATCATTGGTCATTGCGGGACTAGACAGCTTCATGAGAATAGTACGATGCAACGATACTGTACGTTTATGTCAAGCAGCTACGATACTTACTAAATCACATTTAAGAAGCTCGTGAGCTCGTGGCTAAATAATAATAGCCGCTCGGTTGGATCGTCAGGTTAAGCCACGCTTGCCTGGGTTGGTCAGTGGATGGGTGACCACCCATTAAATACCGAGTTTCCTCCGTGCCTCGGAAAGCACGTTAAGCCGTTGGTCGCGGCTGTCAATTGTAGATCTTTGACAGTCATTACAGGTAGTCAGTGGCCCGAAAGTCTGACAACCAGTCTTACCAAGGGGTATCGTACCCCAGAACTAACTGGATTGTGGAGGTCAGATAGGCAGTCGCTCCATGTAAAATACTGGTATTAAGCTGTATCCGGTTAGACTGGAAGCCGACCCCAACATAGTTGGGAAAAGGCTAGACAGATAATGATGTTTTAAGAAATTATGTATACATAATAATTATATACGATTTAATTACCGATTAAACAATTAGTACTCCGTTTAAACAATGTTTATATTCGATGCAAGTCAATTGTCGCCTTATTTTTATTATATGCAACAGTCAAGAAACTTGCATAGAGTAAACGGGACACAATTTAATAATTCTGCGGAACCCACTTCAGACTTCAAATTCACAATTAACCTTTTTCGGCCATATCGAAGTTCGCCCACACGACACAACATTTTTTTGCGATCCACATTTTGATTAATGCGAGACTGCGCTTCGGTTGAATTTTTATCGTTTTTGGTCCATCCTTTTTCAATGTGGTGCGATTTTTTTTTGTGTCACTTCTGAGATATTCTGTCATTCATTTTTGTGCTGGTGATATTTTATTAAAGCGGCGATTGCTTGTAATATCGCGGTGTTGTGAATTCGATGCCTGATTTTTTATCATTGAGCATTATTATTCACCTTTGGAAATCAATGCTATGTAGCATAATTTAAACCAGCATATTTTATAAAGTTTCTCTTCGCTCTGCTTCGAAGGTCCTAACGATCGCAAGCGCTACTGTTGAGCATGAGGTCCGGGTTTCGCTTCCCAGGTCGGGCAAAATATCATTGGGTTTTCTTCCAGATATTTTTCAGTAGCAGCCCGAAGTCTGGATGTGTGCCCAGTTGTTGATAATAAGCACGCCCCTATTAAATTAAACTGAAAAATAACTAGCAAAATAGGATATGCTTAAGTAATATATGTAAGTACATTTCGGTCTAAACCCATTATAGAGTTGTGAAACTAGTCACTTAACCAGTCGACTTAGGAATACTTAAAGTTCCAACTTCTACCAGGGCTCTATCATATCATCGATCTGATGAATATCTTGACTTCACTACACACAAAACCAAAATTCTACCGCTGGAGTAACAAACCATGTCGTATCTTAAACCCGAAGTGGTAGCGCCACCTGTCTCATAAAACAGCTGCCACCAAACCACGTGGTACAATCCCATTCACCACCATGACATTCCATTAACTATCTCCAGAAAACATTACCGTGAAGAAACTAAACACAAAATGGAAGCATTTTTCAAAACAGCAGGATATTAATACACTTCTGCCAAATCAATACAAAACTGGCTGAATAGAAAAAAATGTTACAAAGAAACCAAGTACCGTGACGAATGATTCCAAATTCAAATACAATTTACGTTCAATTCCTTTGCAAGTACCCAACAATAGTCTCACATAGGCTAGCGATATTAGTTCTTATTTATAAAGAAGTAGGGGTGGTATTTGATTGAATTCGTCTTGGAAAGGTTTATAGGATATAATGTTAAACCAATAGGGACAGATACAATCATTTGACATGATCTTTCATAATATTGTGGACCTAAATGCGCAATGTGAAGCGATTTGAGTCATAAGCGGTAGCGGGTGTATTACCCAATACTAAATGGGTTGTGGAGGTCAGATAGGCAGTCGCTCCATGTAAAATGCTGGTTCAGCTGCATCCGGTTAGACTGGAAGCCGATCCCAAGATAGTTGGGAAAAGGCTCGGCAGATGATGATAAATGTAACAGTTTAGACTGTTAGTCAGCCTAACTGTCATTAGAATTCTCAACAAAGAACAACAGCCTCAGGGCACTCTATAAAAAACTGTCAGCAACACTGACCTGTGAACACCCTGGCTACAATGAAGAATTCAGACCTAAATCTGTCAAGCCAACTTGAACATGCTCTGAATTACTTTTCAGTAAACTTAAGAATCGAACTAAAAAAAAAACTCAAAAACAGTATACTTTTAGGTAAATACAAGGTAATCCCACATAGTTTGAATCTATTAACTGCAGATTTCTTTTCGTATTCAGTCAATAATTAATGTTCTTCGAGCCCTGTAATGAATTTAAAGCATTAGTAGGTACGTATTCATTTTCTTAGACTTCACTAAGCAACAAGAAAGCATCCTTTTACCCATTAACACTACACTGCCAACAACTGAACAGACAATACAATTCTAAGTGGGGGTCCGTTCGACCCCTTGACAGTATTTGTGAACAAAAACGTGTCAATATTTTGAACAATATTGTCGTTACCATTGTGGTCGGTGAAGATAAATTACTATTGCCGTTTGTATAATATAATGTAGTATAATTTGTTACGATTAGTTAAGTGTGTTGAGTTAGTGTGGATGTGGTGTGCAGTTGATCTCACTAAAGTTGTATGTTGACGACTATTTTCACCAACTATTTACTTTATAAGAAGGTAGTAGATTTTCACAGATACTTTATATGTACATAGATAGATTGTCTTGACAACATAATATGATGGCCAGAATCCCCGAAACGTCACGCAAAGGGCTATCGATATTTTGCCAGTTATTTAAGTCCCATTTACTCGTAATTTATTAGTGGACGAGCTTTTTACTGACAAATTAATGTCCGATAAAAAATGCATTATCACTTTGTGCAATCGAGATCCGAGCGCTTATTATCTCTAAAAATAGTAGACATGAATTATTCGAAACCACACGCAAAATAATACGACATCTCATCCATACGTTTCCAACCCTGCTCTCGCTACCACATTTATACCGCAGTTCACCCGTCACCGCCTACCGAATATTCGTCCATTGTGACCGAAGCATCTGTTTACCAACGTGTGGGTACTAACGACTGACCGAGCAGCCGCACGGTTGATCGCTATCGTTTCATTGATTTACACGCGATTTCCAATAATTTTACTGTGTGATAACATTATGTTCTTTTTTGGCTTCAAATGTAGGGTGCGTTTAGTTTGCAATAGTTTTTGTGGTCGTAAATGTGTTAACAGAAGTTTTGATTTATTTTTTTCGAGGGAATGTGGTCGCGGTTTTTTTGTTTGTTACTGGTTGAAAATAATTGTGGATTCGATGACGTTATTCTTAGAATCAGTTTGATCTTCATGTTTTGATAGCGGTGAATTGTTGTATGGTTCTTTTGATAGGTTTTCGTAGCGTTGTTAGCAACATCGTATCAAAATAAATCTTTGTCTACTATCATTCTTCTTTATAAAGGTGAATATCAGTCTGCCACTGTCGTAATATTATTTAAATTGTATATGAGAACCTCAAAGGTGGCGGGACAAGTCGGAAAAAAGTAACGACCAGTAGTCTACATTAGTTCTGGATGTCCCGGGTAGATGCAAGTTTACAGTAATAGTAATAAAGAGTGTCTATAGGGGTAGGAAGAACAGGGTGTAAAGTTCTTCATCCCCTATAGAAAAGGAAGGATCTCCGACCAAACGGCTGTTGTGCCTGGTGGGCTACTGCCCGTCAGTTGTTGTCGGGTTTTCCTAAATAGGTCTTAAGTCGCGGATAACTTCAACTGCGCGACTTAGGATTGTGATGTTAGTTCTACATTTGTATCATAGATGGCGCTGTAGTACTTTTTGTAGTGCCACTACAAGTTAATTTCGATAAATATATGACCGAGCTAAGGCTTGAAAATCTAAGACAGATAACATATTTATTGTTATGAGGGTCAATCGCCTAAGTTAAAATGAACTGATCAGACTATAGGTACACAACTTATATCGGAAAAGCTAAATAAACCATTGCCCTTCACAAAAAGACAAGCCATCCACAGTATTCCACAATCCTCCTTCCTGTCTTCTTCAATGAAACCGAACAACACTGAGCAACTGAACACAACATCGTTTTTCAACAATTTAGTCACAGTGTATTTGACAGCGTTTTGCAAGAAACAGAAGGTGATAAATTTGTTGCTGCTCACTCCAGCCATTGTCAATTTTGTATTGAGGACGCCCTATTGTTGCGTGGCACTTCGATTTTGCTCGGATTTGTATGGAGATGGTCCATGTTACGAGATACAGCAATTTTATTAGCAGAGCGATTTGAAGTCTATCGTGCTTGCTTCTCTTCCAATATTCTGGTTTAGTTGGGATTTGCAAAAATAAAATACAATGTGTAGTTTTGCATCCTTTTTTCTTAATTTCTTATAGAATAAGTCAATAGCACCATACTGCTGCCGATGCAACCGTATTTTTGTTTATCTCGTCACTAAGAATTTTATATCAAAGATCTAAGAGGATATAAAATGGGTCACCCTTTAGGGCTTGACAAGTCACAGTCGCTCTCAAAGCGTTTTATATACATACCAACAACACGACGTTTTAACAACGACTTTCAAGAGAATTTACAAAAGCTTTTCGATATGCTTTCGAGTTGTCCTAAAACACACATTTTGACATTTCCATCATCGTTATCGTCGACGAATGTAGCTTTGTCCAAACCCCGTGTTTGGAAATAATTGACTTAGCTTATTGGCTGTAGTTTGTAAGTATCTACTCATACCTCGCTACCCGCTCTTCCCTCACACCACACTTACCCAACGTTCGATTTTACCGCGGATCCATATCGCACAATACAGTTCGTTAGCTGAAACATCTCAGTTTTTACGAACGCTAGATTATCTTTAGCAGACGGTTCACGTTCATCAATGGGATCATATGGTTATTGGTTATTGCTGTTTTTGCTACTATTGTGTGAAAGGGGAATGAAGGCGACTTCATTATCGGGATTTGTTTTGTGAAATGTTTCTGACTTATGAAATGGACTCATCTAAGGTGCCAAGTCAGTCTGTTTATTAAGTTTAGGATTGATTTTTATATGTACCTACCTACTATATTTACTGTCTCTTAAGTTTCTACCGATCTTAAGGCAACTTTCTGGTAAAATGAATTGAGCTTAAGCTATGTTTTTTTGGTAATAGATGACGCTACCAGTCGCAGTATTTGCAATTGCATGAAAGCTACGTGATGGGCGCAATTCTATATCGCCATCAAAATGTAGTCTATCATCTATCTTTTGTTTTTACGTAGATTTTTTTTCTACCTACGATTTACGACACCCAATAGGGTTGATGTAGCTCCTATCTCAAGCATTATTATGAACAAAAAAACGCTTCACCAGGGGAAAATAAAAGACTGGAGTTTCAAACTCGCGCCAGCCAAACTGGTGATTTAATATCCTGATCCGTGTGTGTGAGTGCATTTGCAAAGATCATTAGCACTGAAAGCATAATTTAATAGTTACTACCCAAAATGCCTCTCAATTCTGCAGTTTCACACGTTGTCATTCAAACAGCTGTAGAACAATGGCATGCTTCCCGGCGCTCGCGCACTGATCTAGGTGTCAACAGTTGCGTAACACTGCGCGCGCGCATATCGGGCGCGAAATGACGCGTGGGCGGTGCGCCGGAGTTAATAGTGATGTAGACAACCTGAGGGATACTACTGTTAACTTGGATTCAGTTTTATTATACTGAAATCGGCAAGATATTATGAAAATTTAAAAGAACAAACTTTTGGAAAGTATCGACAGATGGCGCTAGTTACTGTGATATTAACTTGATTTTTTTTAGTTAGTAAGTACTTGAACTTTTACTAAACCTCTGCAGTATATATTGAGATAGTCAACGCTTTATGCAATTGTTTGTACCTATTAATATCAATATGGGTTTTATATTTTCATATCCACATAGAACAACTGAAAAAAAAACTTGCAACTGGCGAGCTCTTAAAAGTCAAAAACACTTTTTCGGTTTTATTATTACATTCGCACTTATAAAATTCGCACTCCCGCGCTGCAAGATACAAGCGATGCTTAATTTGTGGCTCACCGATTATGTATGTTTTTTTTTTGTTTCTGTTGATCAATAAAATAATAATCTATACTTTATAGTATTATAAAACGGAAGAGTTTGTTTGTTTGGTTGAACGCGCTAATCTCAGATACTACTGGTTCTGGAGTGTTGGATAGCCCATTTATTGAGGAAGGCGATTGGCTAATAACATCACGCTGCGACCAACAGGAGCGGAGCATCAATCAAAAATGTTACGCAGACGAAGTTGCGCGGATCAGCTAGTAAACTTAAGTCAATAAAGTTTTGACTTTGTTTCTATTTCAGTCTTGATGTGTCAAAAACCTTTTGAAAACAAAACCAACTCACTACAACAACATCACTGGCCCAACCTTGGCCGCAGCATGATTTACTCCTGCCTACCCTCATTAGCATAATATTATCTGCGCTGTTCCGGTGACTAATGCGCTAAACACTCGCTTGTCTGCCTGACTGCTTAACTGCTTGATTGCCAGTTTTATATGTGCCAATCACGTCAACTATTAAGATTTGAACTGAATTGTGGTGTTTGCGTTTTGGTTGAAGTTTGAGTTGCTGGTTTAACTTAAATTCATTGGGTGTTGGGTGTGGAATAGAGTGTTGTGTATCTTTGTTTAATTGGCCAAGTCAGAGGTCCTTGGGCGGCACAAAAACTCTGACACTAGGTTAAGCATTAACCACACGATAAAGAAGAAGATTGGATCCTTTCAGAAGCTGTGGGGAGAATCAAATATGATGTATCATAGAAAATACTACATTAGAATCTGCGCATAAATCCTACGTTCAAGAAAATAATAAAGTAAAGTACGTATAGATTATCAACACATTAAAAATGCGATGCAATGTAAGCATCGTACTTTCCGTCGTCTTTCCGTCCTATTTTTTAGAGTATAATATTTTATCTGTAATTTAATTATTTACTCGATCAAATTACTCATCATCTATTTCAAATAACTCCGTGTGTTGCCCATGATCCACCCACTTAGTTCCCCTAAGGTGGACAATGGGAAATTATTTTTGCCCATAGTTCACCTGGGTGTACCACAGGAAATTATTTTTGCCCAATTTTTTCCTGTAGAACACTGATTACACTCGTATTCATATTAAGTATTTAATCTAATTAAATCTGCATTACAAAATTTCAAACCCATAAAATACCATTCTGACTTCGAAAAAGGAGACTTGAATGCCATCCAAGAAGTTTACCCGGGGACAGTAATACGCGGCTGCTATAATCACTGGCGTAAAGTTTTATGTCGTAAATAATTTCCCATAGTCCACCTAGGTGAATAAGGTGAGTGGACCACGGGCAATGAATAACTCAGATCGCTATTTTATTAACTTCATTGTAACTTCTATAAAAAGAACAGCTGCTTTATAACTAAATCAGCGTAACCATCTTAAAATCGAATAAAATATTAGACAAAAAAATAAATAGCTTCTAAAGAAAGTTCGCCCGATTTTTTCTCAGTAACCTTTGCCGTAGTAAAAGCACATTAGATTTTATTTAGGGGCCTGAACAAATTGTCAATACATTTGACGCGCCCTCGAACTTACAATAAGTAGTTTTTAAATCGAGCGATTGTTACAATTCTGTTCTCAGAGCGAAATTTATGGACACTTGAAAACGGAAAACCAACTTACAACTGCATCTTTGACAGTAACTTGGCAACTTTAATACACAAGGCTAAGGCAGATAATTGAATGGTTTACATTTATGGGATGGTGTTGTTAAGTTTGCACAAAGAGTCTATAAAGAGTATTCTTTTGGTTCAAAATCGAGAGATCACGGTACATAAATAAAATTAGGCGCGTTGCCCTACAAACGGCTGCCACCCTAGTTAACCCGTAATGGCGAGGGTCGAAATATTTTGACATTTATGAAGTCACCGACAAAGAGATTTAGATAGTACTGCATACGTTGTCATCTCACTGTAAAAAAATATAACAACAAAAGTATAAGTGATTGTGGAAACAGCTGAGAAGTCTTCTTTTCAAAATTAATCGGATAGCACGTTAAATAAATTGGGTTAAGGGTAGCGGGAATTTACCAGGGTTGCGGGTTTGTTTGAAAGAGTTACCGTGGCCCTTGGCACAGGCAACTAAAGCTCACATGTATGTTTAATCTCAACATGAATGATGTAACCGAGACTTTGTAACAACAATGATTTAAAAGAGTGTCCATGGAGTTTCTTGCCCATTCTTCTCCATAGAGATCTACGCTTTCGAATGGGCAACTACAGTACTTTCACAAGTTATTATGCCCTGTGACTGGGACTGTAGCTTAGTTTGTTTTTTGTGTTTTGACATTCAAAAGTGCCTGTAATGGTCTAATTGAAATAAATGCTTTGAGTTTGAGTTTGAGTTTGAGTTTGAAAGGAACACGGGTGGGTTTTAGTCAGTAAGAGTGTGACACACCCTCCCGCTCCACCCAGAGCGGGAAATTTCATGTGGTGATTTCCCACCCCCAAAAAAAAAGGTTAGCGGGAATGATGTTAAGATTCATAAAGCGCACAATACATGATGCTGGCTGATCCTTCGGTCCAAATTATGTTTCCAAAAAGAATAAGAACAACAATAAATTTAGCAAAACGTAGCCACAAACATTTACCTAATCTAGCATCATTATGGATATCGGTAACAAGTTTTATGTTCCTGTTTACTGCTGTTCATGGACATTAGAGAACCTCTCCCAAAAGCTGAGTCCATTATCTTGCTCTGAAAATAGAGATTAGTGTCTAAGACAATAGAAAAACCCAATCAATATCATCAGCTGTTTAGCCTTTTCCTATGTTGGCGTCGACTCATCATGTAAACGCTAATCTTCTTCTTATCGTGTGGTTAGTGCCTAACCTGGTGTCAGAGTTTTTATGCCGCCCAAGGGCCTCTGACCTGGCTTTGACATACCGTTGAGAGATATCTCTCTAAACGCTAATACTAACACAACATAAGACAATAAAGCCTCCCACACACAGGCGCAGCGCGTCACGCGACGTTAAAATCTCCGTAGAACAAATTGTATGAAAACGCGTGCGCGTGTTCACACTGCCGCGTCACGACGCTTTGCGTTTCAGATAATTTAATAACTTTTCGATAGCGCCGCGCGTGACGCGGCGTGAAGCGCGGCGCTCGGCGCCGAAAAACAAAAATACTCGTAGAACATTTTGTATGAAAACGCCGGCGTGTGTTCACACAGCGCGCGTGACGCCTCGGCGTGACGCGGCGTGAAGCGCGGCGTCATCGCGTTTTTTCTCGATAGGATCGAGAAATTCTAACCTAACCTAACCTATCCCTTTTCTCCAGGTGGAAATCCTTAATGAATGTCCTCCGCCTTGGTGAGAGCGGAGCGTGTTAACTAAAATCACCCCGATGTTCAGTCCCACACATGTATCGGGGGGCAGCGGTATCCTGATGTGACCTCCGATGCCCCGAACTGGTGCTGACCCATTTGACAAGCGGGCGTCTGCTACGGCCCGTCTTAGATACGGGCCGTAAAGCGCGTACGGAAATTAGGACCGTTTTGCGCGGTACATTTTTCGTAACCGAAACCTTTGGACCCCGTTTTTTATTTATTTCCTTGTATAAATTATCACAATTTCTATTGTATTACCTTGCTATTTACATATATTACCTTATTAAATAATAATATTACACAAAACTAGACAGAATAAAATTATCCTAGAACATTATGTTCGAAAATCTGAGGTGGCTGAATTTTTATTTTACAATTTTCATCATATTTCCTAAATTAATTAACTTATTGACATGAATCCTTTTGTATTGTTGTTTTTAAATGTAAACCTATTGTTTGACACTACTTTCATTAAAATATCTGCACTAATTAAAATTCTCATTTTCAAGTTACGTAATTATATGAGACAAATTTTCTAACTTAATTTTTTGATCATTCGATTTGAGCATTCGCCGCCGCCGCCAGCGGCAGAGCTTTACGTGGTTCCGACCCTTTGATCTAGCCGCAACACAGTTGCACGCACGCGTCTGTGAACTTGTTGCCAGTCTCAAATACTGAGATCGGAATGGATCGAGCTGTTAGGTTAGGTTGAGATGAGCGTTCACCCAACCCGCAGCAGACACCTGCTTGTCAAATGGGTCAGCACCAGTTCCAGGCATCGGAAGTCACATCAGGATAGCGCTGCCCCCCGATGCAAGTGTGGGATTGAACATCGGGGTGATTTTAGTTAACACGCTCCGCTCTCCCCAAGGCGGAGGACATTAATTAAGGATTTCCACCTGGAGAAAAGGGATAGCTTAGGTTAGGTTAGGATTTCTCGATCCTATCGAGAAAAAACGCGATGACGCCGCGCTTCACGCCGCGTCACGCCGAGGCGTCACGCGCGCTGTGTGAACACACGCCGGCGTTTTCATACAAAATGTTCTACGAGTATTTTGTTTCTTGACGCCGAGCGCGGCGCGCGCCACGCCGCGCCTGTGTGTGAGGCTTTGCGTTGCGGCGTCACCGCTATGCCGCAAAGCGCGACAAAACGCGTCTGTGTGAACGAGGCTTAAAACTAACTACAATTGACACAATCCAAAACCCACGCTCCCTATCATCACTTCCAGTCCCCAACAAGCGAACCCTACCTAATATTTAAACCAAAAGACACACCTATGGCATAAACAGAGAAATAAATCTGAACACATCGTCGACTTTCAATACCCATACACTGGCAACAATACCATGATTTGTTAGCAGCAGTCCCATAAATATATGGTACTTTTAAGCAAGGTTTATAGAAAAAATCTTTATTTATTACTCGGTTATGGGATATTGATTGTTATCTTAGCCGTTTGTTATAGATGACGATGTCTATGGTGTTGGGTGCGGTGTAAGCTGGCTGCTGAATTTAAGATGTGCTGTGGGTTTTGAGAATGAGCTGAGAATATTAAACTAGATAATTGTCACGATTTAATAAAGAGTATTCTGGGAAGTACTTTTTATTTTTATTTTTAGTAAAAGGTAGTGATTACATAAATTACACAGAGAGCATAACTTTTTTGGCATGTAAGGTCAATAATCACTACATAGTATAAAACAAAGTCGCTTCCCGCTGTCTGTCTGTCCCTATGTATGCTCAGATCTTTAAAACTACGCAACGGATTTGGATGCGGTTTTTTTAATAGATAGAGTGATTCAAGAGGAAGGTTTATATGTATAATACATGCATATTATAGTAGAGAAAACATTAGTATCGACATTGCATCCGCGAAGCCCGGGGATGGTCGCTAGTATTGTTTAAAATAACGAGTCCTCCTTTTCAAATCACTTTTTTCAGTTACTTTGGTCTAAATCTATATAGATTACAAAGAATATATTCTTTGTCATTGTTGTCAATTGCATGCACAGTGACCGCTCGGTAAGAGTCTCCAAGCAATGAATTCCTGTAGAGAAGGCGCTATCAAGGCATAGCCATACAGAGATGACGCGATGACTGACGCTTAACCATGAGGTCGGGTTCCAAACGGCATGGAAAATGAGTGTCCAGTAGTAGAATAGCAACGGCTCATAAGAATACAAAAGTATAGGTTCATATATGGCAACACTGCCATGATAAATTAATTTATTTGTTTATTTAACACTTCAAGCACAATGTACAGAACACAGACACAAAACACAAAACTCATAATTATACCATATAATAAATCTGCCCCGTTGCCAGGAATTTCTCAGTACCAGCCAAGGAGTCTGGATTTGTGCCCGGTTGAGGGCAATAGGCTCACCCCCTATTAAATGGGACTTAAACATAACTGGCCAAATGTGGGTGTACTATTCAATACACCTCAGCTTAACCATACGGCGATTAAAGGCGTGGTGTTTATGTATCACATGAAAAAAAAACATTAGAAAGTTAAGTTACTAACGGAGGTCAAGAGCTACCTAAACAACAATACAATAACCAAATATACTTGTTCTTATACTAAAGGGTTAAATTTAACCGGTGTCGAACTAAATACCTTATACAGCCGATATCTCAGTCGGTATATTGTAACTTACGCCGTCATTGTCGCGCGGTGACTAACCGTGCTTGCTAGACAAACGCAAAGACTAATTAGTGCAGACGGCAAAGTAATTGTGATTTATGTTGCGAATTTGTCTTTGTAAGAACAGATGTTGTGGTACGTAGGATTGTTCTGGGTGTTAGATGTAATTGGGATTGAACAATCCTGTATAGAAAATGGTGGTCAGATAAGGACTACCCTAATACATTTTAAAGCGCTTGTGTCTTATTCCTAATTAAAGAAAAACACGATGGATAATAAAATTGTATAGGATGGGCGGCAAGAAACTCTCAAATTTAAAATAAATATATTTTTATCTACTTATTATATATGAATAAAAATGAAAATGATTAGAGATTAATCCATAAATAGTTATATTAAACAGGCTTAGCAATATTGTATGGCAAATAAAATTCGTCAAATAAGGTGACGACAATTTGCTGCTTCGAAATGTGGCTTTTGACGATTTTTTCATAAAAATTTCTCCACTAAGCACAGGTATGATAAGTACAGACACAATTTTTTATTAGTAAAAAGTGCAAACCAGATTATGTGACAAGGAGACCATAACAGTCATGTATAAGTAACCCCAACGATAAATAAATCTGAACTTGTTTTTGTTACTTTTGTCTTTGGAACATCAAAAGGCAAAAGCTATAGAGAGCAACCACGCAAAATACGTGCTTTGGACGTGGAGTTGTTGCAGACACCAGCCCGTTATACAAGAGAGCAACCACAGGAAATCTACATACAGTAACACCACAATCACTCACAGCTCACGCAAAATCAAAACCAACATAACTGTCCCGTCTATTTCCTCTTGATCTACAATTCATTACAAATTCACTATTAATAATTTATCTGGAGCTGCGTGGGCGCAGGTAGACAATGGACGCACGCACTAACAATACTGATTCTTTTTATTATTGTTATTGAATCTGTGTAGTAATAGTGAGTGGAGTGTAGTTGAGTGTTGAGGCGGTGAGGGCTCATCTGATTCAGACAGTTTGATGCTTAAAAGGAAAAGAAGTTGCAGGAAAATTGAAAGGGAATTGCTTATTTTAAAATGACTGATAACTCCACAACCTCATCCCACCGGCCCTCTTCTACCATCGGACATCTAGACGCACTGCAGGTTATCCCTACCTTGTTGCTATTCCGCCAATTCGCACTAACCGTTTCCAAACGTCTTTTATTATGCGCACAGCAAAGGAGTGGAACTCTCTGCCTGCGTCTGTGTTTCCGAACGCATTCAACCCTAATCTCTTCAAAGCTAGAGTAAACAGGCTTCTTCTGGGTAAGCTCGCTCCATCGTCGACTCTGTTTCTGTCACCTCTGACCTAGACTAGAGTCAAGAGAAAACCCATCTTAAATTTAAAAAAAAAATGATCATTGCGCACTCATGTAGGCCGCTGCAAACGCAATCTGTCAAAACGGGAGATTGAAAAGACTTCTTAGTTTTAATGTAGTACTCCAGCCCAAACTTACCTTTCGACACTCAGTGTAAATGAGGTGCTCCCGACCAGACCATATTTCTTTTGCTGGAGAGTCCAAAGTGTCCCTACACCTAATTTTAAACTAAAAACGCCACTGGCTCCGCGTTTAACGTGGGCACCTACTGCCAAATCATTTGATAAGACGTATCATTGACACGACAAAAGGAGACGTTATTTATAGTCATGTGATGAGGATGAAACATTTTTATGGATGGAGAGGGAGAGGAAGACCAAAAAAAGATGGATGGATTGTAAAAAAGGAGTAAATAATATTACAGCTCCGTCCCAAGTTATGATGAAAGGAACTAACTTTGTCTTCTGATCGGAATAGGTGTTCAATATTTCTAAGCCTTATGATTCTGCACTGGGGATCGTAAGATAAATCAGACGTAAGATTATTATTCGGTGTTTGGGCATGTCAGATTATTGTTTGCAAAAGCGGCTTCGATGAAAGTGAAGTACTCTAATAACTCAGGGTAGATCTGATCTTTACTTGGTACTTATTGAAATTCACTCTTTGATCATTCATGGTAGTGACTAAGAACTGTTGGAGAATATGATCAATTAATAAAATAATATGTTTATTAAAGGGCCATATATGTATTTACCGAGTATTGCTGGATAGTTGTTTCTCCCTAAATCACTATGAAGTGGCGAGGACTATAGAGGGCGTTGTGGGGACCTTATGTAAATTCGAATCATCAAAAAGTGCTAATTCTCCGCCCAATGAGATTAAATGTGATACGATTTTGCTCACGTTTATACAGTCCAACCATCCGATCAAATCATTTATTCCTTTGCATACAAGGGTAATAGGAACGTAGATGTTCTTTTATATTAAGGTTTTCCATATTTAACCGTCACATATACAAATAGTAGGTTACAATTATATAGAATCTACTTCTACTAGCCTACTTTTAGCTTCTTCTATTTGAATAAATATCCACTTATACACTCATGCCTATATAGCCAATTTACTAAGCAGTATACTAAACAACTGGGCACAAAAGCACCAACATAAATCACTCAATTACATTCATACGAGAATTATTCATAAGCGCTCTATACTTACAAGTTACGATTGTTTCGCGCCGATTCGCCACAATCGAGAGATGAATCGAAATGGATCGATGCTATGAATCGATTGATTTATTGCGCTCAACATCGATGATTTATTTATTTTAAACTTGACCGAGTGATGGATACGATATCGTTCGTCTAACTAATTTATTCCGAGAGAGAGTGAATTTTTTAACGATTTTTTGATGAAACATTTCACTGTTTTTATCAAATATCGATGGTAATATTAATATTTGTAGCCTAATTGCCGGGTTTCTCTTTAATCGTAAAAAATGATAGTCTTATGCGAAAAATAGGTTTTAAATTCTTTCGATTTTTATTTTGCACCGAATCATCAAATAGTTATTTAAAATCGATTTAGAAATCGATTCATAAAATAAAAATGGCATCAATTTTTGTTGATTATTTGAATTGGTTTTTGATTGGGTTTTAAATAAGCTTTTTATTTGATTTGAGGAATACATAGTCACCTATGAATCATTAGTTTTAGTGTGGCTTTATGCACAAAATTAATTTACAAATGCTTCTACAAGTCATAATGATGTAATTTCATGTAGACTTGAACAAGTCTAGGCTCAAATTAACATACCTAGGTGAAAATTCAAATTCAGTATTGAAGTGCAACTTGACCAATAAGCATGTCAATTAGGAATATAATAAATTGCTAGGCACCCTCAATTTGTTTAACTAAAAAATGTCCACTGTTCATTATAATGTCTGCCTTATGAAAAGGTCGAAAATTACAACAATAAATATTAATTTAAAGTAGTCAATAAGTCTCTCAGTTACTGTGAAAAAGTCATACAATTCAATATTTATAAAACAAAAAGTATCGATTACAGATATTCGAAATGATATGAATCGAGATATCTGCACGCCCAATGAAATATTAATGATACTGATATTGCGTAACAGATGATGAAGATAGTATTCGATTATCATAATATCAAGAGAGAGTACGATTTTTTACTCGAATTATTACTATAAAAAATATTTACGGATGATATTTTGTCATTAAATTATTATGTACACTTTTGGTTAATGAGTATTGCTTGAGATAAGTGATATTTATAATGTTTTGTGTTTACATAAGACGACATTTAAAAGGATGATGGTCATTTTTGTGTTGTAATCGAAGCTATCATGACTGTGAACAATAAAAAACATAGGAAGAAATATGATTAACGACTATCACACAAAAATAGTTATACATCGTTTAAAATACTTGAAACAAGACTCACCAAAGTTTATTAGCAAGGGGACGAAAATCAGTAACATGCTGTTAAATTCATGATTGTTTCATCGAGAGCAAACAAAACCGCACAAACATAATTTCGATGACAGCAGCTCATAAAAACCACGCCGTATAAAGCCGTATAAGAAAAAAAAGAGAGAACTTACCTCAACTAGGTCAACCAAGGGAACCAAACCCAGCGGCACCAAAAATTACAGAACACCATAATAATCAGAGTATAAAGTGCCAACTTAACCATGAACAAAACTCTTAATTCATACAATCACCGACCGACGCCCGAAAACTTTAATTCCGAAATTTACGACCCGAACCCAGGTTCAATTTTGCAAAATTTATACCCATTGAGCCAACCCTGTTTTTATAATGCGCACAAATTGTATATTGGGTAAAAATTGGACAGTAGGTGCAAGTTAGTTCTGATTGGGCAACGCTACATGATTAGCTTGTAAGTAGATGAATTTATGAGGTACGGTTTCGGTAATGGTTGGTCGTGAGAAACATGATTATTAACTTTAAAATGTAATATTGAGAGAAATTTCTCGATGGCATGTAAAGCCAAGTTAGAGGACCATGGGCGGCATACATACTCTGACTCTAAGTTAAGCACTAACCACACAATAAAGAAGAATGTGATATTTTGGCAATGGTTGAAGAAAAATTCGGATAATGATGACCAAACTTTTGGATTGCAGACCTATTCGACTGTAGAACGACAACATTAATATTCAGATTGCAATCAGTGGCAATTGTTAGCGTCTATCATACATCACAGCGAATTCTTTTTTTCGTGTTTTGTGAAATAGGCGTCGATATTCTCTAATCATGTATAAGAATCCATAGATTAATCAACTGATAATTTCAATGCCCGACTTCAACCTGGTGAGACATTTAAAAATTGACCAGTTACCGAACAAAAATGTTGAAGCATTCTCAAAAATTTTTAATCTAATCGAATCGTTACAGTCCTACAGTGACCGAGCCTTTTTTTTTTCGGATGGGAAATCATCAAATGACTTCTCCCGCTCTGGGCTGAGCGGGAGGGAGTGTCAGACTTTTACTGACTAAAACCCATCCATGTTCCTTCATCGCCCTTTGTGTTCCGGGGCCGCGGTATCTCTTTCGAACAACCCGCAGCACCCGGCAGGCACAGTGACCGAGCCTAAACCGAACGTAAGAAAAGGAGCCTTAAACAAATGAGACGCATTATCCCCATCACTATTCAACTAAGAATTAATCCACATCTGACAAATTCATGACAGCATTACCTTCCCCATATATCACGACACGGCTACATTTTTTCCTCTCACCCAAATACAGTTCAAACACAATCTGTCCATTACGCATTTACATTTATATACAGCATCACAATCTCCATGAATAATTGATCCACATTAGCTTATTAGCACACGAGTTCTGTAGCCACGGCAGACAGACGTACAAACAAGAACAATGGCCGACAGGGAACAATGACAGAAAAAGAATCGTTTAATCCAATTACAATGATATACATGGAAGCTGGGCAGATTAGTGTGGATATGAAGTTATTAAAGATGTAATAATTTTTAGTTAAAAAGTTGAATTTTAATTTTAATGAAGAAAATTTCTTAGGTAACAGCACTTTCAAGATATTGATTTTGTAGACAGAGGAGAGTATTGATCTAAATCCAAAGGATATGGTAGTGGAGTACGTAATATTATTTGCAAGTTTTTATTAGCATAGCGAAACTTTTTTCCATATTGGAACTGTTCTAGAGGCTATAGGTTTTCGTAGTGCAGACACCAGTCTCTCATAAACTTATCTATGTATGTACCGTAATTTTAAGCTCTATATACATTATGTTATAAGTCATGTTTGTGAAGAGATAATGAATTATTTTGTTCTTCTGTCACTCAAATCTAAACATTTTATTAAAAAGCAAGGTAAGAGCTGTCAGTTATCTTCTTAGCTCTTATGCATGATATAAATTTATTGATAATGCAGTTAGGTGATTCAGTTTTGGGTTACCTTCAATTACTTTTAAGTACAGAGCAGTCAAAAAATCATTAAAAAAAAACTTGAAATATAAGGCTTACTATAATGCTTTCAAAATTCACACTCATCATCTGCCTAGCCATTTCCCAAACTATGTTGGGGTCGGCTTCCAGTCTAACCGGATGCAGCTGAATACCAGTATTTTAAATGGATCGACTGCCTATCTGACAACCCAGTCTCCACAACCCAGTTAATACTGGATAATACGATACCCCTTGGTAAGAGTGGTTGTCAGACTTTCGGGCCACTGACTACCTGTAACGACTGTCAAAGATCTACAAATGACAGTCGGGACCTACGGCTTTTCAAAATCCACACTAAGCTACCATTAAAGTCCGAGCAACCGATATACGCACTGCGTTTGGGTGGTCCACATTACCGTTTTATCATCGGACCAACATGTGCCGCTAAGTAGATCGGCCGACGATGAACGCATAAAACAATGGCTTCTACATGTGTACCATCCGTCATGGTGAATGACAAACTTTAAATAGAGTAGATTAAGAGGAGGTGGATGGTTTGGTACTCTTTATGGTTCTTTACTTTTTGAAGATAACCGTTAATGTGATTGCAACATGAACTGCCACTTTGCCAGTTCGTTTGAATGAAATGGTGGAAATGACAGGAGCTATTCAGCTTCTGTCATCTTCACCATTCACCAGAAAGGTCTAACCCCAAACGTCGCCACATTGATCGGTGCTTTGATTCTTACATCCAGTGGATTCCTGCTGCTTTAGATGCGTTAACTTAAAACTGTTTTAACCGACTTCAAAAAAGGAGGAGGTTCTCAATTCGGTTGTATATTTTTTATGTTGTGTTTGTTACCTCATATCTTCGTCATTTATGAACCGATTTGAAAATTTCTCTTGTCTGAAAAGATATACTTCCCGATTGGTCTCACAGAAATTGTATCAAAATAGGTTTAGTACAAATTATAATATTGGGAAACATATACACATAGCATGCATTACATTTTTCTTCTATTAAACTTCGTGTTGAAGCATGTCGTTATGTTATGAACCGCTACTAAAACATCAGAGGCATTGGTTTATTCTTAGCGTGTCAATGACAATTTAAATTGAGTCAGCCCACCATTTGGCGACGAGTTTGGAACTTTCAGTAGCGTCCTTCAGCTCCTGTGATATGCAAGCATCAGGACAGGCATGACACGATATTAAGTGTCCCATCGTTTGTGGGGCAACACCACATTTACACTCCAGGGCAGAGTCATCGGGCATTGGTTTAATTAAAGTATTTTAAAACGGTTTTTCATAACAGGCGTGATGACGCCTGTAATCTCCGAAGGGTTAGGCAGAGATGTACCCATATCCCATAGTATCTCACTTTTCATTTATGTTTAATGCAATGGGTCTATTCTAATCAATACTGTCTCCCGACTGATTTATAGGTCTCTAATTAATCATTACTTAGTTGCCGAGGCCGACACTGACGTCATTTACAATCAGGCGCCTACCCAATGACACAGTAATCAGTAGTTCAGGGTATCGACCGAATGACTTAGCAAGTATTTTTTCTCTAGAAGTGAAATTCCGGAATATTAAGTTGATTACATTGAAGTTCATGTATATTCAGGAGTAGACATTGACAGTTTCTGTCACGAAGTAGATTTACTTAGTGTAAACGTGCCGATTTTGTTAAATTGTCGGCAAAAATCCGGTGAACTTTTCTAACGTTTATGTGGAGTGTGTAAATCGCGTGGAAATCGCGTTATGGAACTCGAATGGGTTGAGCAGGAAACCTAGCAAGGCGCGGTGATGGCAGATGGAGTAAAGCTGTGACCGAGGGGCATCCAAGGACTGGAAAGATAAGTGTTGGTCGACCGGGGATACGACACGACAGATGGAGAGACGGCATGGTTGCCATCGCGGGAATATCCTGGATGAGGCTGACACAAGAACGTGGAGCTTGGCACAAGCAAAAGGAGGCCTATCTATACCCAGCAGTGAATGAAGTCGAGCTGTGGATGATGATGTGTCTTTGGGCAATCGGCGAATCTGAATGCTGGCAGCTGTATTTTGGTTGCAAATATAGAGTTCTGATTTCAGATCTGTCCCTGAGTGTTTATCACTAAAAAACATACCTATTCGCATTAAAATAAACTTCAATTCGCATGAAATATTTGTGTTGCCGATTTTGGCCAAGAGACGACACTAGTTCAGTTTCTGTACACATTGAAGTTTTTGCTAATAACGTAACACACGCCTGTAATCCCCGACGGGTTAGGCAGAGTTGTACCTAATAGTATAGTCACATTAAGTCCCATGTAATAGGGCGACCCTATTGCCATCAATCGGGCACAAATTCAGACTCCGTGGGTGCTACTGAGAAATTTTTGATGGAAAAACCCAATAACTATTTGCCCGAGCTGGGAATCGAACCCAGACCTCATGCTGAGCAGTCGCGCTTGCGGCCACTAGACCAACGCAACGAGGCAGTAATGCGATCGAATATATATAAAAACTCACACTAAGCCCCTCGATGTATACTATGTGCTCGAATTTAGAGTTATGTAACTTACATAAATAACTCTAAATGAGACTGAATTCACTTGTCAAGAAAATATTGGTAAGTAATCCTCAAACGTGAGAGTTTTTATTCCTATTCTTATTGGTTCGCAAAAGTCCTATTATGTACCTTTTTGTGCATTTAGCCGTGTTTTTAACCCATTGAATTGGAACTGTCTATATAGATATTTGCACTTCAAATAAAAAGATTACCACAGCACATCCCAAAAAAACACTAATCTTATGGACTAAATCAACCCGTGATTTTCCTCATGATTAAAATCATTTAACTAATCATAAAGTTTACAGACTCATTACGTACACATCTAATACATCAATTTATTGTGAGGTTGATTAGTTTTTTATAGCACTAAGTAGGTACTGAGACTGGGCAAAAATTGGTGAATTATGGAGGAGAAAAAATTGGTCGAGTTCGTCACAGAATTATTGTGGTCATGTATGGGTATTTTTAAGATCTGTTGTGTTTTTGAAGGTTTTATTTCAGCCAAAGAAGTGTAAAGGACAGTTTTAACTGTGAATGTGGATGGGTATAAGAGTAGAGGAAGACCAAAGAAACGATGGATCGACTGTGTGAAGGATGATATAGCAAGATAGGAGGTGTCTGATGAGATTACAAGCAATAGAGAAGCATGGAAGAAAGATACATAAATTGGGATCTTTTTCTTTATCGTGTGGTTAGTGCCTAATCTGGTGTCAGAGTTTTTATGCCGCCCATGGGCCTCTGACTTGGCTTTACATGTCGTGGAGACATATCTCTCAGGCATGCTGATTTCCTCACGATGTTTTCCTTGAGCAAGTGAGCAAGTGATATTTATACAATACGCACATGAATCCGAAAAATCAGAGGTGCGTGTCTTGGGTTCGAACTTGAGACCTATGACTTGGCAGTCCGACGGACACAACACTAGGCTATCACTGCTTCTATATATAAATTGGGATAAGGCCAGGAGAATGATGATGAATTGTTAAAGACACAACAAAATGTGTTTTATTTCAGGTAACAGATCAAACTTAAGAAAAAATGGATAGATTATGTAAAAGAAGATAATTTTGAAGAAGGAAGTTGTGAAGAACGGGATGCAGCGACCACAAATAAAATGGGCTTAAAGAAGTACATAGATGACATCTCAATGTATTTTAAACTTGACACATTTAAGTTGATCAGTTTTTAAAAGCATTATTGTTATTTCTAATACTATAGCCTTAAAATAAACCAAATCGTGACTTGAAATAATTAGATGATTCAACTAATTGCCACATTAATGGTTTGATGACACATTTTTAATCTTTAGTTAACAGCTCTTAAAAGCTTAGGAAACTGGCTCGACGAACTTTGAATGTCCATAGCAGGAATCTATATCGATTTAGTTAATATTGATTTTCTACGAATTTAATGTCGATTTATTAATTTACAGGTATGGTGCCACTGGAGGCGACGTGTACGACATCATCATGTGAGGTTCAAATTGGTGCCCTTAGTGGACTCTCTCTCTCTCTCTCATATTGTTGTTATCCAGAAATGAGCTGTGTTGTCAGTTTTACGATTTGCGTTTGAACAGGTATAATTTAAGTCAAGCGTAATAATATTCCCCGACCGAAGTTCAGTAATGGCGGCCAATCTCAGCGGAGGTTACACAAGTACGCAGGAAATACACACATCAAAAGTGTCTAGGGATCAAGCATTTTTATGCGGATTTCTTGAGATTGAGATGTGGCTTTGTAATAAATTTATGATTTTATAAATTTATATGGATCCTTTTTGGTGCATTTCATAATTTGAATCAGGAACTCTCAATCAAATTCGAGTAAAAGATGAAAATAAGCTGTCAATATTTTCCCTATAAAAACATACAACGCATTGAAGACATTATTAGTGCTACTGTTTCCCTACTACTGATTAAAACCAACGTTATTATGGAGCGGCGACGTCATTTAAGCAGGGAAGAAATGCTCAGAGCCGTGGGAATGATAGAAGCTGGTTCCCGGCAACGTACTGTGGCTTTAGCTCTGAATACAAGTCAGAGTGTTATCAGTCGACTTTGGACACGTTACCGAAGCACTGGTACCGTGGCTGAGCGCCATGGAGGACGGTATCGCTGCACCACACGGAGACAAGACCGATACATTCAAATCTTAACTCGAAGAGCTCCAACAATAACCGCCATGATGTTAGCCGTGAGGCTTCATCACTCTTCAGGGAACTTAATTAGCGACCAAACAGTCAGAAACCGCTTGCATGAAGTGAACCTTCATTCCCGAAGACCGCTACGGGTACCACCTATAGCAATGCACAATCGTAGGATTCGATATCAATGGGCTCTTGAACACAGAAATTGGGCAGAAGAACAATGGCGTTTCGTGTGCTTTTCTGATGAGTCTCGTTTTGGTATGAGACCGGATACAAGACGTATACGACACTGGAGAACCCCTGGACGCCAACAGCGATTAAAATCCTGCCAGGAAGTCCATCCTTATAGTGGTGGAACCATCATGGTATGGGCGGGTATTTGGATCGGCGGAAGAACTGAGTTGATTTGGATCAGAGGCAACCTCAACGCTCAAATTTATGCTGAGACGATTGTATCAGACGTCATCGTTCCTCTACAAGTGCAAATCGGTCCCTTATTTCAGTTAATGCATGATAATGCACGACCGCACACCGCAAGAGTTGTAAGACAGACTCTCGCCGCAGCTAACATCAATGTCCTGCCCTGGCCTGCTCAGTCGCCAGACTTGAACCCGATTGAGCATGCATGGGATATGCTACAGAGAAGAGCTCTGCCGAATATGGAGGGTATCCAGTCGCAAGAAGACCTTTTTTTGTTGTTGCAACGAACATGGGCGGCCATTCCACAGCGTGATTTGGATGAACTCATTTTGAGTATGCCAAACCGATGTTCTTGTGTTGTTAGTGTTCGCGGTAGAAACACGGATTATTAATTGTTTAAGTTACCCAATAAAATTTTAAAGAAAACTGTTATTTCAGTCTTTTTTTCGAACTTTAATGTTAGTGGTTCAAATGTCAAAAATCCCTTTATTAGGAAAATGGCAAATTTCTTTATTAATGCAAAGGTAACTTGGTTTATCGTTACTGTGACAAACGAAAACACTTTATTTGATGAATCCTTAAAGAAAATTTTAATTAATATCAATCAGGAGAAAAGTTATTGCAAAAATATATGTTGATCCCTAGATACTTTTGATGTGTGTATGTGCACAAAGTCAGATGAACTGTCTATTCCCTTACTCTTCCAATCCGATGGGTTGGACATCAATCATAGGTCTCACTGGGTGCCTAAACAAGCGTGATGTTAAATTCTGTGTAAAATTTTGGTTTCCAAAAGTTGATCTCCGTGATATCTTCTTAAGGGACAATGTTATTGATTCTGTAAATCGCTCCCGCCTCCCACTGTACCCCCACCCTAATGTGGGCGACCACAACCTAGCCACACTAAATCAGATTTATCTAAACTGCACTATTTAGAACATTTTATGTGCGCATGAGTCTCTTAGTAAATGTCACTTTTCAAAATATAAAAGCTATATTGAACATTACCGGTATAGTTTTAGAGCTAATTTGCATAGAAATTGCTCTTATTATCAATTTGATACGTAATTATAGAATTTATTAGACTGAGTTAATGTGTGAGGTAAAGTTCGGACGTTACCTAATATGTTTATTTTTAGTGTGAAATGGGATGTGTCATAATTATTTTTTATTTTAATATTCCTAATCGCGGTTTTAATTATGAATAGGGGTTATTATAAGATGTTTAACAGATGAAGATATGTATTATGATTTGTTGTAAAATTCAAATATGCGTGGCACTCATTTTTAATTAAAAACAAAATGTTATTGGGTAGATAACATTTTAAATAATTTCAAAAAACAATACAAAATATGGGGTCCCTGTTATGTTCAAAGTTACGTTGAACATAACTAGTGGAATGTGTGTATTCTATAAGCCAACTTCTGCCTGCTCCCAAGAGGAAACGGATTTAATATATAAACTTAAACACTATCTTATTCATTTACTTACTTTTAATAATGAGTTCGTTGCTGAAATGCGAAGTGTCCCAAAAATCATTCTAAACCTAACATCTAAGCAAATCATCAATAATAGTCATTCCATCAAATAAAGATATCATCTCACAAAGTAATGCTAAGTAACCTGCTCATCCGACGAAAGTAAAAGGCGTGAATATTTGAACTTTAGCACCGAGCGAGCATCGAGCATTAATGAGCACTTTTCACTACCAACTCTAAATATATTAATCATTCGAATGATCGGCGTTAACGTGTGCTTTATGGCTTATTTTTTACTTTTATTTTGATGTAGGGTTGGCAATCGACGAACGAATTTATTTTAAATTTATTTTGGAACTTAACATCACGCTTGTAACACTCGATGGGTTAGGCAGCAGTGTACCTAATAGTATACTTCACATTTCGCCACTTATGTTTAGGTACCATGTAATACGGGGTGAGCCTATTGCCATCAACCGGGCACATATCCAGACTCCGTAGCTGCTACTTAGAAATTCCTGATGGAAAAACCCAATAACACTGCCCGATCCGGGAATCGAACCCAGGACTTCATGTTCAGCAGACGTGCTTGCGATCACTAACCCAACGAGGAAGTATTTTTAGAACTTGTTTTAATAAATTCAAGAGTTTTTAATGCAGTGTAGGTGCGTTTCTGCAACATCAGTTTTTTTAAGTGGTATCGTGTTACCCAGTAACTGGGTTTGTGGGGGTTAGACAAGCACTAGCTCCATTTAAAACTGCCTTATTCACCGTCTTGTGGTTAGACTGGAAGCCGATTTCAACATAGTTGGGGAAAAAGCTATTGAGGTACGGTCCTGAAAATGTATATAGAAGAAAATTTTAGTGTAACGTCGAGTGAAGATTGAACAGTTGTATAACTTTAATTAATGAAACAAACTTTTGAAGGAGACTTGATTCTACATTTTAATTTTAAAAGTTTTATTTAGGCAGCCCTAGGTCGACCTGATACCGACGTTTTATTTGTAAAGCGCTATCATCTTGCACGTAATGAAAGTATATTCAAGAATCATCCATCTAATTAGCTATCCATTTTTAGAATCGATATGATAATTATGAGAAATGTAGTCACTAGTTATATCTGACAACATTTAGTTTTCTGCTCTCTCCAGCGTTCAGGGGTCATTCACACCGTGTGAACTATTCAATACGAATTATCATTCTTATAGCCTGATTCGAAAATTAATCGCGCCCGGAAATTTACACCAATCAAAAAACTACACAGCAAAGTACAGTTAGTCAAAAAAGTGTTGAACAATAAATAATTCACAAAAAACTTTCACAAAGTTAAAACAATCGCCCTACGGTGACAAATCAATTAAAATCCGACATGGGCAATCATTGTAAAAGTGTGAGCAATTATACCTACTTTAACCCTTTACAGCTAAGAATACGCCACGCCACACTGTGACACTAGTATGTCTTAGTGACAGGTGTCATTAACTTTACAATATGATGGTAAAATTTTATCGTCATTTTAGAAAGATATTCGCGATTTCACTCTTGCATAGGTGTTAATGTTTGGAAGAAGCCGTTATTAAACGCAACGGTAATAAAATATTATCTTGCTCATTTAAGGATGTGCCTAGGTATGGCTAAAGCTCTCTCTTAGCTGTTTTGTAAATCGAGAAATCTTTACAAATAGAAACCACTTGCCTAAGCTATTTTATTGGGGAAATTGCGTTAGATTTTTGCTATATCTAAGGTTATATCAATAAATGGAATTTCTACTTTACGCCAATCAGAGATTTCTATGAGGAATGAAAAAACACTCCTTTCATGCATGTTTTCCTTGTAATTAAACCTTTATGATGTGTTAATATTAGAATAATTGATAGAAATATTAAAACTACAGAGTTTAAAGGCGTGCGTGTATGGGCAGATGTATGAACGTGGATGAAGCGATAGCTCCATACCTTCATAGAAAAAGGCGTGAGTTTATGTTATTATGTATAATTTATCTACTGTCTAGTATTTATGTAAAACGAACGTAAACGTACGAATATATTTGGTTCAGTTTAAAAATAGCTTTACTTAACAAATATTACTTAATAGAAAGTTTTTAAACTGCTTTTAAACAATTAGCAATAAAAAAGACAACATTTTCGGTTGCCAAAAACATAATAAATAGGTACTACAGCCATCAGTCACGCTTCTAGCTGTAAAGGATAATGTGCGTACGCGCAGATAAACGTCTTCACGCTAATATTAGCGTGTGGGTTTATAATAATTGTTAATAGCCAGTTATCACGCTAAATGCGTGTCACTTCAATAAACGGTAGTTCATGGTACGATTTGTGCTACCTAATGCTTGGGGCAATAAACTCGTTGGAGGTTTTTTTAACACTTTTGTGGGAGTCTGTACTTTGAACAATCCATTTTATATTGCAATTTTACTGAACGAATATTTTTATGATTCGAATACCTCGTTGGTCCAGTGGTGGCAAGCGCGACTGCTGACCATGAGGTACTGGGTTTGATTCCCAGGTCGTGCATACTGTTATTGGGTTTTTTCTTCAGGAATTTCTCAGTAGTACCCACGGAGCCTGGATTTGCACCCGGTTGATGGCAATAGGCTCGCCCCCTATTACATGGGACTTCAGCATAACTGACGAAATGTGGGTGTACTATTAGGTACATCTCTGCCTAAGCCTTCGGCGATTACAGGCGTGATGTTATGTTATGTGAATACTTTCATAAATCAAGATGATTTTCACAAAAACATGAGTCTGTGGTACTCATAACGTAATCTTATCTGCGATGGGAGAGCGGAGTTTCCAGTTTTGTTCTAAAAGGTAAACTTTCTCAACGACACTGAATGCGATCTCGACTGCGGTCTTGAGCAGTTAGTGTCAATATTCCGTGGCAACGATCTTTATGCTCAAACGTGCTGATCGCGTTCAGTTTCATGTTTGAAATTCGCCCTTAGACTGTATATTTAGAGGTTTTGGTCGCAAAGCTCAGTCATCAGGCAATACAATATCGGACGTGTACGTGTACAATCGTCCGATATTATATTGCTCGTTTTAAATATGATCTTTTAGGGGTATGAACATCATGTGCGTATTGTATAATTATTATCACTTGCTTCGGTGAAGGAAAACATCGTGAGGAAACCAGCATACTTGAGAGATATTTCTCGATGGCATGTAAAGCCAAGTCAGAGGCCCATGGGCGCACAAAAACTCTGACACCTGGTTAGCCAGAAAACATACGAAAAAAAGGGGTATGAAGAACAGGGTATAAATTTCTTCATCCCCAATAGAAAAGGGAAGATCTCGGAGCAGACGGGTTTTATGTCTGGTGGAATACTGCCCGAAAGTTGCTGTCGGGCTTTGTATATAGTCCTTATGTCGCGGATAACTTTAACTACGCGATTTGAGAAGTTGATGTTAGTTCTTCATTTTGTCATAGATGGCGCTGTAGTACTTTTTTGTAATATGTTACAGTAGTACTTTTTGTTGTGCCGCTACAATCTAGTGTAGAAATAAATGTCTGTTGTAGTCAAATCTTCAACAAAGTGTTTACAGGAAATTGCAACCTTTTCATTTGGCCATGATTGGCCGAGTACCTAAGTAGCCCTAGACCAGAATCTCGGGCACACGTTGCACTAGGATCATCATCTGCCTAGCCGTTTCCCAACTATGTTGGTGTCAGTTTCCAGTCTAACCGGATGCAGCTGAATACCAGTATTTTACATGGAGCGACTGCCTATCTGACCTCCACAAGCCAGTTCATACTGGGTAATACGATACCCCTTGGTAAGACTTGGTCAGACTTTCGGGCCACTGACTACCTGTAACGACTGTCAAAGATCTACAATTGACAGCCGGGACCAACGGCTTAACGTGCTTTCCGAGGCACGGAGGAAACTCGGTATGTAATGGGTGGTCACCCATCCACGGACCAACCCAGGCAAGCGCGGCTTAACCTGACGATCGACCCGAGCGGCCGTTATTATTTGCACTGAGATGAATTGGAGAATTTCCTAAGAGCTATAATTTGGAATATATTGCAATTCTGTTGACGCCCATTTAAATCAAGAAGCTTCACTTCCTGTCTAAAAAAACAAGGAAACGTCCTTCATTCAGCACAAAAATTGACTCTAAAACAAAAATGTACGCAATTTAAAGTCTACATTAGCAGCACAGAGCATCAGTAATGTCGGCGTAATGATCGACGTTGTATTATGTCAAATTATTTATTTTATGTACCGATCGGGAAAAGTCAAGGTGACTCGCTGTGATCGTAGAGTTTGCGCCGTAATGAAACCGTGCTCTGGGATGAGCTAAGTGTTTGTTGCTGAGGTATTGATATGGTACTTTAGAGTTTTAAAGTGGAACCGTCAGGGTAGCCCGCGAAATTCAAATTTTCTTACGTTTTCTGCAATGCAGGTCAATGTCAAGCTGTGTGTTGTACAAAAAATATGATTCGCGACCGTAACCCTAAGGTTCATTTAATCCCATTGAATGACAGTTTTTTGGCGCTGGAATTTCGACGCCGGAAGAGTGTTGGTAAGAAATTTCTCAGTAGCAGCCATGGAGTCTGGATGTTATGTTGTGCATTAGTTTCAATTTTGACTGCGCGGCAAAAGATCCATGTCCAACTGTATAATTTTATTAAATTATTCAATTTTGAAGTACCGATGCTATGACACATATATAACGTAAGACTGTTATTTACAATTATCTTTAGAGTGTGCCGAATTTAGATAGACAGTCGTTTCGTGTGGAATACAAGTATTCAGATGCAAACTACGTATAGTTAACATTTTGATGTCAGTTTAAAACTGTCAGCATAGATATTGTTAGTAAAGGCCGAGAAGCAATATTAATCAAATGTGTGACGTATTTTTTTCTAAGTTGAGTTAATCTTGGACATACACCGACTTACAATCAAAAAACTCAGCGAGGAAACCTAGCTTAAAATTGTTCTTCAATCTAATTTCAAATACCTTATCTACCTCGCACACAAACTGCAATGGCAACCGTTGAAATTATAATAGTAGTACAAAAAAACACGATCTCCGGTAAAGCAACTAAGTACTCGTCCTTAATCTTAATGCCCCGACATTAGCGGTGTCGTACACTGTTGTGACCAACGTTTGTCACGATAGCAAGACTGGACTAGAACTGAATGTATTACTGCGCAAACTGACGGTCGACCACTTCTCAAAAATTATTATTACTCGAGTCATAAGGGTAAAAAGAGGTCGACCCTCGGTGAACTCGGTAGTACAACGTCACCAAAACAATTCTAGCTCCTTTTGTTGCCTCAATATTTTTGAATTGTTAACTGCCACAGGAAATATAAGTGTAACACCTGAACTTATTTATTAATTATTTTTAGAAAATCCTAACAAAAATAATAACTTTACTTTCATTAGGTCAATTTGTTTTATGCGTTTTGACTTGATACCAACATATCTTCTTCTGTTAATCAAATCATGTATGTTTGTATGATTCAAAGAGATAATAACGCTCCTAATCTCAATCTAATTATTTCAATGATGTTCCAAATTATTTAATAAGTTAGGTACATTAACAAACAAAATAACCTCAACCGCTCCGACATTTACTGTCAATTACCCATCTCAAAGAAGACCACACAAAAACTAAACTAATTAATTAATTACAAAATTACTAGACCAGAATTTGTTTTACTTCAATTATTTTAGGAACCATCCGCTTTGCACCGGACGTGTGGTCCCTGTGACCATTTGATTGACACTGGCTACCTATCATGATCTCAGGCGTCAATCACTTTTGCGGGTAGATCAACAATTTTAACACCATTGCGTTATTATTTTACGATCTTGCGACGTTATTTGGCCATGATCTGTTGTAATGATGGTGGGTAGTCATGATAGAGGTTGATGGAGAAGGTTCATTGTGACACGCATTAAAACGGGGGGCAAAGAGTGATGTAGAAAAAATGTGATGTGATTGTATGGAAAATGGTATTCATTTATCATACTTAATATGATCAGTTACTGTTAACCTGTGTCATCCCACTGCTGGGGAAAGGCCTCTCTTCGTTACTTACAAATCCTTCGATCCAAGGCTAATTTGGCACATTGGTCGTTAGTTCTGTCCAGCTCGTCCCGCGATCTCCTGCGAGGTCTACCGCATCGCGCGTCGCCTTCAGAGTAAATCAGGGCTCTATACCGTGGTTATATACCATCAGTAACCGGCAAAAACAGAATCCAGTTTGAAAGGTTCCGTTGCTAAAAATGTTTTATGTTGTTTATGGATATTGACAAACCTCTTCAGGCGATAGCAAACTTCAGGTTCTTCTCCATAGGAAATGACACACCCGAACCGAGCACTTTTTCTCGACGTTTTATAAGTGCCCATGGAGGCCTATGTGGAATAAAATATTTAGATTTTGGTTGATTTAATGTGGGTTGTCAGCCTCCAACAAAAAAGATCTCGTTCCTCGAGAAGAGAATCTCCTCCTATTTTGAGAACGTTTAAAAAGGTAAAGTCAATTTTACAACTTCTTCAAAAAAAAATTGGTCTTTTGCAAAACTTGTGAAGCTTTTGTTCTTGCCTATAGTGCGCCATAATGGTATACTTAAAGCCAGCCTTGTATGTTTATTAACAATAATGTAGCGATTTAAAACACGGGATAATGAAGATTGTGTTATTTCTGTAATGAATTTAGCGTGATTCTACTAATGTTGAGGTTTGGATAATTGTGCGGCACTGAGGTTGTTCCAAATGACCTTTCAGGACAGACTTTAGTGATGGATTTAATTATGAAGGTCGTATCTGCCTTTAAATTACATCAATTTTTCAGTAAATAATTACAATACATCTTTACCTTTTTTTGCACAAGGGAACATCAGTCTATAAAAGACGATTATTAATTTAAATATCTAACCTTTTGCAATTTATGTTTAGAAGCATTATAATATACGATACAACCTACCTTATTACCGCGATTGGCTATCGGTAACAAAACTATTTTGTCAATTTTCTTGATATTCCACCATTCCGCTGGATTTGGGACCGCAGGACTGGACGTTGCCGATCTCGGATTTTTGTGAGAGAGAGTGTTCAACAATAAACGATTTATAGTTAAGAAGATTAATAAAATTGTTGATTGATTGCCGAAGTCCGCATGTTAAACAATTACAGCTAATAATAATCACTTATTTGTAACCCGCAGGTTACCTAAGATCAGGTGCGTAGTACTCGCAACTTTCGTGCTTGTATGACCAGATGTATGAACGTGAACAAGACAAAAGGAGTATGTCAGGATGGTAGCAGGTGGCGTTCTGTGGTTTCTGCCTACCCCCATGGGTGAAAGATGTGAGTTTATGTATGCATGTGTAGATTACCTTACCTTGTAGCACCATACACAAAATTACCATTGAAACATTATGAGAATGAGCAACTAGCATCGAACATCCCGGTGGCAAGCGAACCACAACAAATTACATAACCCTGCTGACCCCAATTTCGTATATAATGCAAGTCACAACTTTTTGTCGAGTCGCAATATCCGTTTGCGACGCCACAAGGTTCGTCCGACCTTGCGATCGAATTCTCGTGTCGCTAATGCAATAATTTTGTCGCACGCGAAACTAATGTGCGATTGTCGTCTGTCGTGTCACTGAAATTGATATGTAATTTAGACAATTTTCAGTTGGCAAAGTGTTTTATGATTTGGCTGGGTTAATTTTGTGTCGTTTTGTGTATAGCGTGAAGTTTCTATTTCAGATGGTGTTAAAGAAAAAATAAGTGATGAAACCTTTGAAATAGTGATCGGAAACAGTTTTAGCTTCATGCTTGCTTTATTTTCTTCTTTCGTATCGATAATAATTATGACCTTGGACTCAGGAGGCTAATCGCAGCATCCGAATCATGAACTCCTCGTATGTCCTGCATATTAGAGGACTGTGTGCAGGAAAATGTTGGACAATCCGGCAAGGTGGCCAAGTCTAGTCGTGGGCACCGAATTCACACTGGGTGTCAGAAGGCTTTTAAATCCCCCATTTTGGCAAAAATTTTTGCAGCGGCCTACTTAGGTGCGCAATCGATTAAGTACTCAGCCTTATTTTTAAAACCTGGAAATCAAATCCCCAGGGCGAATCATCACATTGTGTAAGAGAACCGGATTTCTCAGTTCTAAGCTTCTAACACCCGTATCTATAAACAAGTCAAAGCCTTTACTAGAGTAAATGTAATTTTTTTAAATACGATTTTTATTATTTAGTTCAGTAATTTGCTAAAATTACAACTATAAAAAGTTAGAATTCTTAGCTTTGCTTTCTTTGACGGTTCTTACTTCGTTTCAATTCTAGTCTATTGCATAAAAAATGCAAAGTAATTACTTAAGCTCAAGTAAATACTTTAACTTAACTTACACTATCACTTACGGGATATATTCCGCGATTATTGTTAATATTAATCTCGCGACATTTCGACGCTGATGCAAGCACCATGATCACGAGATGACACACTATAACTATATACATGATACTTTAACTTGACTATAGATACTGGTGTTACACTTTCTACACGAATCTATGACTATATCAAACTAGTCAAAATAGTATTCCACTGTAACTTCAGACTCATTCCGAATACCAGCTACCAGCTTGAAAATCATCATTCATTACAACTCTACCTCCATCCCAACATAATAAGTACCTAAATGGAACCACTGCGCACAACATAATGCAGCACACAATATATGCACGTGATTGTAAAATGATTGATGCATCTGATTTCATTTGCCCACGTGAACCCAGAGGTCAGGGGACCGTGAGAGGCGACTGGTGTACAACCAACAATGTACGGCCTTCGGACCATCGCCGGTGTAACTTGAGCTCCGAGAATTGTTTTTGACGTAATTAAATGTTAATTATCTTGAGTGTGTGGATGGTTTTTCGTTCGTAGATGGTCTGGAGTAATTGTCTTAGTAGCTATGGGTATCTAACGTCTTATGAGATCTTGAAAACCATATTAATATTGTTAAGTTGAAAATGTAAGAAATACTGCAAAAATGTATGTATGATCATCAACAAGTCATGCTTTTATGCAGAGGCTCGTTACATACATAAATAGCCGAAAAACCGTGGTAGCATAGCTCTCCTTCCATCTTAATTGTTCAAAACATCGAAAAAGTCAACTATGTCCCATTTTTTGACCGCAGATACTATTCTAAATTCTTGTTATGGTAAAACTAAAACATGGTACAGTCCCCAAAAAGCACCACTTGAGCGCCTGACGTCGCTTTACAAAGTCGAACGTTCCCCATACCTCGATGTGCCGACAGTTCTGTACTATACAAAGACTGGATAGGTCACATACTTCTAAACCTCACAATAATCTCTTGATCAAACCTTTACTCCCATTTCCCTCACACACAATCCCGGTACATCCGCCGAAACTAGGGCATAACATTAGAAGCAACGCGCAGTTATTATCGGCACAGTTCGGAGGGGCGTGAGTTCGACGATCATCTGTGCCCTTTTCCGAGCGTGGGCCGGACGAGGCGCATCGCTAATACGTGCGCAGGAGTTGCGAATGTGAGGATGTTCCTTTATTTATAACAATAATTTTAGGCGTCTGACCTCTTCTGGCAAGTATTAAAAATAAAATTTTCAATGATATTGCTGTGCCACTGTCGGTAATTAGAGGAAGACTAAAGAGACGTTGTATGGGGTGTGTGAAGGATGAAATGGGTAAAAAGGAGGTAACTGAGACAACGAGTGGCAGAAAAGAATGGAACAAGAAAATATGCTGCGCCGACCCCAAATAACTTGGGATAAGGGCAGGGGAATGATGGTGATGTTCTTCAGGCAAATACCTCTAAAGATAATATGACAAAAACGTGGTTACGCATCAATCATGATATTTGTTCACTGTGTTGGCAATTTCAGACCACTCTATTTTGATTATGTCTAGTCCAGCTGTAGAAAGGCTAATGATAGTAAAGTTACTCATCAGTTGGAGCATTCGATTCTCGAGGCGGTCAAAGCGGTACTGAGTTCTTCCATTTGGGATTTACCTATTAAAAGCCGGGAATCACGACTTTGCAACTCATCAAGATTTGCTACAAAATAAGTCAGTCCAAGACAAGAAAATCAGTATCAAATAATGCTCAAAATTTTGGGAATAATCGAATTATCATATAGTATTGCTAATTCATATTGCAGGCCAGTAACAACTACTTTTGACTTTTATGTCCTAAAACCCTTACTTGCGACTTATAATAATTAACGTACCAAGAAAATACAGATAGTTAAAAGCCACATTCCCATACATAGCACATCGCTTTACTTTATGGCTCTTCACCTCCAGATATAGGCGAACTTGTAACAAATCCAAAGCAGCCCAGATAGCAACTATACGGGCTAAATTGTATGATAACCTGCGCCGAGCTGTTGAATGTTATATTTTACTTCATGTGTTAGTACGGCTTTGTTGAGTTAATCGCCTATAAAATTGTAATTATCTGAAAATGCCTATTTTAATTGACTTTCCGATAGGAATTAAACAGCACACGATTGCCCTCGATAAAATTGATTAATTTTATCAGAGAATTGCTGATACCCGTGATGGCCGTCAACTATGTACGAATGACAGTCGGACCAACTGCTTCACTTTGTTAATCAATATATACAAGATGTTGCTTTGCATCCTCGTCAAATTCAAGGCGGTAACTACGCTAATGATCCCCGATCCGAATCAATAATAAAATGGGTAGGTATTTTTTTATATTTTTTTCCTAATATCGGAAATCGATAAGTCTACACCACCCGTATTAAAACGCGGCCCGTCTAATACTAGCCCTATAACCGCACTTTCACACACACAATCAAACGCAGACGTTTATTCGATAAACGGGTGATTCTCCTCTTTAGAAAAGGGCTTCATTCTGAAATAGTGTCAAATTAAAACAACTTAAAAACGCAGCGTTTATTATTATTGACCAGGTACCGTAATTTATATTGATTATTTACGTCTTCTATGACAACCTGCTGAATTTTGACGAGGTTGCAAAACTACACCTTTTATAGTTAACAACTGTTACTCTTTTGCTTATTATTTAATTCTGTCTTTAATTTATTTTACAGGGGAATGTTGTAGACATACTTCGTACACGTAATAGATGGTCACTCAACCAGGTACCTCTCTCGGCTAAATCATGAATGATTCTTCAGCATTAGCAAAGAAGTTACGGCATTCCCCGAAGTACATATACCGTTTCACCCAAGATACCCCACACAACGCCCCATCGCACAACCACTAAAGCTAAATATTATAACAACAAAATGGAGGCTCGTTAAATTCTCCATGCTGAGACTTAGCCCTGGTTTTATGCCGTATAAATAGGTGAGTTTAGAGCTAGAACTAAATTGTTATTTATGAGTTACAGTAATGAGTTCAAGTAATGGGATGCTTTGGAAAATGAGTCCTTATATTATTCAGTTGAGCGGCTTTTTAATTTATTGTGGTGCGTTTCATTTCCAGGTGATGAAATGATCTACAGTACTTGCACAAGTTATTATGCCCTGTGACTGGGACTGTAGCTTAGTTTTTTTTTTTGTGTTTTGACATTCAAAAGTGCCTGTAATGGTCTAATTGAAATAAATGCTTTGAGTTTGTGTTTTAATGTTTTGTCTGAGAGCTCTTTGATCATATAACATATTGTAATGTAAGAAATTGTATGATTTTTGTTTCTTTTTTTACTGTTCATTCAATAATTGACAAATGCTGACTGGCTGGACAGGTTCACTCATGTCTGTGGGGTTCCTTCTTTTTTCATAAGATCACCTCAGACCTGCATAGTCCTCATGCGAGTTGACCAAGATTATGTCTGGACCTTAAAAGAGACTATGTATGACCTCTGAGTTTGTTTCGGCTGTTTCTACTCAGAACACTAGTTTGAAAAAAACTACGACGAGTAAATATGTTTGTAAAAACGTATTTGCAAAATAAACATCATTTATCCATACTCTTTTAACTTAAACCAGCAGACAAACGGACAAACAAAACGACATAGCGTGTAGTGAGAGACGGGTGTGCACTGAATGGAACATCGCCCATTCACCGGGAATCGAACCCCGATACCATCCATACAGGGAGCGAAGACACGCTCCGTGCTATGTGCGGGAATTGTTCACAATTTTCTTAGTTTTATTTAAAGATTTATTTTAAAGTTGGGAATATTTGATGAGGAGAATTTTCTATAATAAACCATCACTTATAGAAAATTCTTAAACATTTTTCACATAACATCATGACTGTAATCCCAGGGTTAGGCAGAGCAAAATTCTCAGTCAGCCGTCGCCTCAACGCCTGGATTACGTGTTATTCAGAGCTCATGCTCAGCCAGTCTTAGAAACCGACCCAGAAACCGAACCTAGGGTTTGATGTCTGGGTCGAGCAAACTGTTATTATGCCCGATTATTGGTACCTAATAGGCTTGCTCCCCAATACATGGGATTTAAACATAACTGTCGAAATGTGTCGTATACTACACCCACCACACCACCACGGGTACTCCTCTGCCTAACCCTTCGGGGGTTACAAGGCGTTATGTTATTTTTACCAAAGCTTTCAATTACCAACCAATTGCTCCAAAAATATTTATTTAATCTGTGATATATTTATTATTAAACATATATATTTAAAATTGTTTGTTTTATTATGAAATATTTAAAAAGAAACAACCCATCAAGTTATACATAATTATTGTGTTTCTTTTTGTGTGAGGTTTCCTTCTCTCACAACTTTTGATATTTTTTAAATATAAAATACAAACTGTACTTACTGCATTTTGCAATCTATTGAAAAAAAAAACAACAACAAAAAGACCGCGCGCCAAAATATCCTTGTAGCTATATATATATATATACATGGAATACGTTTTCTCCTCGCGATCATGCTAGGCCCCACAGACCACTACAATAAAAAATAGCCTTACTTTACTTATAAATAGGTTTAATAGCATCACAAGACTAGCCGTAATGGCGTCGATGCATCGTGGATGAACCGATAACACCCGGCCAGATAGCAAGCGCTGGGATTAAATACTGCCTCTATGTCTAATGTTGGAAAAAGAGGGTATAGTGAAGATGTTTTTTTCGTATAAATTGGTTTTGATAAGAACAGTGTATAGATACTATGTTTTATGCCAGATAAGAAGGCAGTAGAGGGATTGGAACGCAAATAATATACAAGTCCTTGAATGTTGGCATGTGCGCAACACGTATTAGTTTCGTAACATAATAGTAACCTAGTGTAATTATCCAATATAATTATTTTTTTAAACATTGCTCCTTTGCTTTTCTGATGGGTAAATCCAACTCACCAAAGTGTGATGAGTGTGGCGTGGTTGAGGATGTTTACCATGTCTTTGCCGAATGTGTTCGGAGCGAGGTTGAGAGGGTCAGCTTTATGCTTGAATATGATAGGGATCTTCGGGAAATGGGCATGTGTAATTTGATTCTGGGCCGCCCTCGGTCAGATGAGGCAAAGTTTATTTATAAGCTAGTAAAATTAGCCATTAAGCGTAGATAAGTTGATTTTTTTGTGAGGCCTATGAGGGTGGCATGATCATGTCTTATCAAACCCTCTATAAAATAAATAAAGATTAATAAAAAAAAAAAAAAACGTTGCCCCTCACTAGAATTTTTTCCTATATCGTGGGTGCGTTTACAAACATTTAAACTCACATAAACAACCTGTTGGTCATACAAATATTTGGTCCGTACGGGGATCGAACCCGCGGCACGCGGTGTAGCAGCCAATGGCTTAGCCACTGCGCTAACCAGCGGTAACCAGCAACTAACTGGTCGAGTGGTCGGAATCACGACCGCTGAGCATGAGGTTCTGGATTCGATTCCCGGGTCGGGCAAATTGTTATTGGGATTTTCCATCAGGAATTTCTCAGTAGCAGCCACAGAGTCTGGATTTGTGAATGATTGTGGCGAAATGTGGGTGTATTATATTATTAGGTACACCTCTACTAACCCTTCGGGAATTACAGGTGTTATGGTATGAATGTTTTTCTTGTCCTGAACTACCATTTCATTTAATTCGGACAACTCTTATTTGCTGCCATCCTGTCCTACTGCTTAACAAGTCTCCTACAAGGACCTCAACTGACTGATTTCGACATTATTGAAATACACATACTTCGAGTTTAAACTAGTTCAAAATTTACAAGCAATAAATAACAAACATTGCCTAATACTGACAGCTACTGGTTTAATACGGCGATTGTATAACTTACTATAAACTAGTTTTCCACCAGATAAAACGGTAGTTGGCGCCTTCAAACGCTTTGGCGCCTGCTTGCATTTCACACTTCGAATAAAAAGGACCACTTTTACCTTAAACGGTTGTAACTCACATAATCATGTGTTGATTCTGTGAATAAATACCGTATATGGAGCACACACTTTCCATCACTTGCGTTTATTTTGAAGTAATTATGTCGGGAACTGGATGCTGTTTCAAAGTGAAACTGGTGCGTTTTTGCCGCCTTCTAATTCATATAAAAAACAGAGGTAGAAATTCTGGGATCTTAAGAAATCATATAATATATGTAATCTCCGAAGGGTAAGTCAGAGGTGTACCTAATAATACACCCACGTTTCACCAGTTTTTTTTTTTAAGTACCAGGTAATAGGGCGAGCTTATTGTCATCAACCGGGCACAAATCCAGACTCCGTGGCTGCTACAGAGAAATTCCTGATGGAAAAACCCAATAACACTTATCCCGATCCGGGAATAGAACCCAGTACCTCGTGCTCAGCAGTCGCGCTTGCAACCACTTGACCAACAATGCAGTGACAGGGGAGTAACGGTGAAAAATAAAACGTGTTGCGCCGACCCAAGTAACATGGGACTATGTCAGGAAGTTGATGATGACTCGTGATTTCTCCGAGACGACTGTCATGGTTTAGTCAATACTCTTACCTAGTAACTTGGTCTTGCTTATCTGATATTTCCGTAGCTCGCTAAATCAACACTTTACGAAGACCACATCCGAATGTTAATGCTAACCAAGTTCTCAGCAACGAATGGCTGAATGACTTAACCTCCCCTCAAACCGGAGCGTGAGAGATGATAAAACTAGAAAATTTAAAATCCAAACAAAGCTTCCCGTTTATTTAAAATAGCTGAGGAGCATAATAAATTATCGGCATCGGATGCGGACTTGGAGTATTAAAACATTCATGAGTTATAACGCTTTAGTAGTGGAATGTCGCACGATTGTTCGCGAGGAGCGTGTTATCGTTGCGCCGGCGCACGACAGCTGAGGACGGGGGGTTGGAGGATGGCGGGCTGGACGCGCGGTTGGAACGTTGGTACTAGTGCTGTGACAAAAGTGGGAATTACAGGCACATCAAGCTCCTAGCCTACCCTTGGTTAAGTGTTGCGCCAAGGCCCTGGATGATATGATGAAAAAGAGACTGATGTTCAGAAGAATACTTAAAATCTTCATAAAAATCAATTGGTGATAACATGAAGGATGATATAGCTAGAAAGGAGGTGTCTGATGAGATGAAGAGTAATCGAGAAGTATGGAAGAAGAAGATATGCTGCGCCAATCCCAAATGATTTGGGATAAGGCCAATTGTGCTTATGCCAATGAAACTACTGGATCCTGCAGCTGTGCAAGAGATAAAGTTTTGTTCTAGTCGATTCGTGGGATTCGTTCTGTCACACAGTACTTTATGATAGCTGCAGAAGAATACTATTACATGCTGCTGCTTAAAGTAACTCAAAATACTGTTACTGTTGAAGGATGGATGTTAATTATTTTACTCACAAAACGGTTATATTGATAAAAGGTTCAACCTACACAATACCAGGACAATATCACCATAACAATATCGCAGTAAATTAAATGAAAAAAATCGCAGTGAAAATGCGTTACTGCAAAACGCTTCGCTTGCAGCCACCCTAAAGGTTACGTTGACAGAGCGGCGTTCAAATATTGAATTGGAATTACGATGGGAGCGCAGGGGACGTTTGAAAACCGCTCCACAAGGCAAGGTTCACAATGATTGATTAATCTAATTATTGAAATTGCAAATGGCCGTTTGGTAAAGATGTAATATTTGTATTTATACTCCGTCAAAATTAAAAAAAAAAAACATTTTTATTTAACTACAGCCCTTTATCGGATGTCGGTATTTACAAAATTGCTGTCGAAATACCTGTCAACTTAATAATATGTATAAGAATGTAACTTGTGGAGATAAATAAACGTAATTTTATTTATTTATTATTAATTTTGTCGTCCGTGATTATTGTTTGCCATTGGTATCCTAAAAATTGATACACCTGCAATCATCGCCTGGAACTGCCGCGATGTCAGACCCAGGCGAAGATGACGGGACGAGCTTGACTCCTACCTACAGGCAGGATTGGTCCACACAAGCTCAAAATAGAGAAGAAGAGAATAAAGACAGGGGGCCTTTGCCCTGTAGATGAGCGAAAAGGACCGAAAATAACCAGCAATTACCACTTTCTCTTCTTTTCGCGTTGATGACTCATATTTTGTCCGAACTGGACACTGTCATTTACCTCATTCAACTCACGACGTCCCTGCACGACGGTCAGGAGAGAAGACGTTTCCATAGCCTATGGCGTGGCACCACACTCACTCTGTATTTAGGATGGGTCGATTAAACCTAGTTCTGCCAGATTGAATCTGCAGTGCCCAACCAGAGTCAGCAGTTACACTCAGATTACTGCTACTACGAGTACATAATTAATTTAAGAGCCACCTGCAAATCACCCTTTTTGACACCTTACACAATTTCATACAAGATTCACACAGCATATCTTTTCCATCCACCGTCCCATTGAACTTACAACTCACGCCCCACCCCACAAAACTTACCATAATATTTAAATTCCGTATCCTTCTGCACTCATCTTAATGTTGTCGTGATGGGACGCTCTTATGGTTCACGATGTCTTATTAAGGCCATATTGTTATTTTATTATATTGAAAAATTTCATAATATTAGCAGTATCGTCAACGGCTCCGTACGACTGTTCCGCTTGATTGGCTCCATTTCACGATTCTCATGTTGTTGGAATTATTTATGGGGTTTCCATGGTGGTTGGTGTGAATGGTTTTATGGTGTTTTGTGGTACTTACGGTAATGCAAACAGTGACAGTGATATTGGTAGTTGATTGCTGTCGCCAATAAATACATCATCACCTTTTTGGCGTAAAGTTGGTTGCTTAGTGAGTTACTGATTGCGTTACATCTAGAGTTTGGCTTAAATAGAGTTTTAGGTTTAGCCTATCCGTATATGTAGGTATAAATTTTACTTATGATACAACTGTCCGCATGATTTACACGTAATTAGCCTGTAATATTCGGGCTGCTTATATACGGATTTACTGTCAGTGAGAGAAAGCATGTTCTTGTAAATAGCACATAACATTACGCCTGTAATCCCCGAAGGGTTAGGCAGAGGTGTACCTGATAGTACACTTACATTTCGCCAGTTATGATAAAGTCCCGTGTAATAGCTGGCGAGCCTATTGCCATCAAACCCACACTGATCCAGATTCTGTGGCTGCTACTGAGAAATTCCTCAACGAAAACCGTTCTGTTTCAATTTTGGTGTACAATAAAGTATATTCTATTCTAATCTATTTCTACTGAGAAATTTCTGATGGAAAAAACCCAATTACACTTCGCCCGACCTGGGAATCGAATCCAGTAACCAGTAGTAACCCTTTGATAATTCATACTCACAGGAGCATCCAAAACCAATTCGTCAAAATACATAAGCTCAAATTGATATATTACCACATCATCTACCCACTATAAATTCCAATTAGTAGATACCCATTTTAATTACACACTTAGCACATCAAAGGAAGTATGTGATACATAACATCCAACATCCCATCATACAAACCACAGTACACATATGAACAGACAGTATTTCAACTACAAACTGCTCTTATCCCAATTTATTTCGTGTCGGTGCAGCATGTCTTCTTCACCTATACTTCTCTAGTAGACGTTATCTCATGAGCATCCCTTTTCTGGTCATATATCTTTCACATAGTCCATCAGTGGAAATTATGTTTTTCCTAATCCTCCGCTAGTATTTTCTGATTTCGTTGCGGGATCCAAGACAGTTAAATAGTTTTTTCTGGGACTTTGTCGAGCTTCATTGTCTCAGCGCTTTGCTTGTGGTCGCCACTGTTGATTCTGGCTTTCAGGAGTTGCAGTGGTTTGGGAAAAGGCAGGATTGTCTCAAAACAAAAGTCCATCCATCGTTTCTTTTTCATTCACAAGTAAAGCACAGAATTCTAAGCAAACTTCAGGTAATATGTGACGTAAGTAAGTCGGAGCTATCGCATTGAAACAAGTAGTTACATTTTATGTGTGTAGTACACCGAAAAAGTCAGTCAAACAGCTTTAGTTGACAACCCTAACACACGTCCGATTTCTTTAGTTTGAATTCCAGTTGGTTAACTGGTTATCTATAAACTGTGTCCACACATTCAACACACCCTAGGTTCACATCAAACAGATAACCCGACCATTACCATAAATTAAGTAGGAAAATTAAAAACTAGTAGCTCCATAACGAATCGAAATGTCAACTCGGTCGAGATGCTCTCATTAAATCGATAAGCGTGTGTTAATAAAAACGATTTTATGCGAGTAGTGCCGCACAAATCGAGTAGATACGAATATCTACTAACGCATTAGTATTGCACTTTAACTTATTATTTTTTGCTGTGGTTCTTTGGGGTTTATGGGTTGGTGGGATTGCTGACTTGTTGGGTGTAATTATAATACATAGGGCAAAGGGTAAGGCTGTTAAGTTTAATAACAGCTGTTTGAACGGCGGTCTGGTTTTCAGGAGTTGCAGTGATTTGGGAATAGTGTGGCGGGATTGCCCCTATAAAAACAGTTCTTAGAAAAGCGTTAATTGGTGTAGTTAGTAGTTACAAAATCAAAATCAAAGTCATTTATTCAAATTAAGCTGATAATCAGCACTTTTCGAACGTCGAGTTTACAAGAGAAAGTCCCCCAAATCGCCCGCCCTTGACCACTTCCTAGTGTTTTAGCTGGGAAGAAGAAGTGGCGGAACAAACTCCCCAGCAACACATCTGTCTGCTAGGTTAGAAGAACCAGATTCTATACAAAAGCGTGTAAAATATGTAAACAAAGAATCAATTGCATTCAATAATTGTGACATGTCAGCTAGCACACACCAATGATAAAATAAAAGGCGTAACATTTTATTTAGCCTAATCTGTTCCACTCCCGAGCAAAGGCCTCCCCCATTTCTTCAACTTTTCTCGATGTTACACCTCTTCTCGCCAATATGGTGCACAGACACAAAGTCTGACTCTTTGACTAACATTCAAAAGTCCAAACTCAAGGTCTGTCAACGGGCAATGGAGCGCAGCATACTTAACGTTAAATTTATCGATCGAATAAAGAACACCACACTGCGTTTCAGAACACAAATTGCTGACGTAGCTCATAAAGCTGCAAAACTAAAATGGGACTGGGCATGCCATGTCTGCCGGATGCCGGCGATGTGGGCCAGCATATCGCAAAACTGGAGACAGCTAGACGGGGTCGCGGCAGACCGAGGAGAAGATGGCGGGACGTCTTGGATGACTTCCTCGTAGCAACAATACAAGATAAAAATGATAACAAGACCCGTAAATCATTAGGATGATGGTTCCGACGATCACTTCCAGAACTTATAACAAAGGTACCATTATGAAAGGTTCACATTAAAGTTAAAGTTAAATATACCATTTTTACAGTCATGATTCCTTCCATCTACCAAGGATTTCAACATTGCGCTGTGCCTGCTAACTTTTATGTCAGTGTGTCACACATACAGGTGGTTGATTATCTACTGAGTTAACACTGGTACCATTTACTATACGCCTCTAAAACCTCATCATATTCTTCTCGAACCTAAATCCCAAGCATTAAGGACCATTTTTGAATAATTTTCAGTTTTATAGTTGGAACAGAATCTTTGCTAATATTATGGCACTCGTATTTTTCATACATAGTAATTACGCAATGGCGTTTGCTATCTCATATTGGTACTTAAATAGCTATCATTATAGTTAATTAGCGAGACAATTTTCGTACACGATAATATTCATTTCGTATACATATTTTTCTAGATAGCCACGTCAGTCGCCATTACGGTTTGAATTTAAATATATTTATTTAAACTAAATAGTTAATGTATTTTTATAAATAGCTGGTGATCGGTAATGTGAAATATAAAATAGATAAAACTTGCAAAGTAACGATCTTGTTTATAAACCTTACTGCGGTTACCGAAGAGAACTTCAATCTCAGTATTTTAATTTAACAACATTTTGTTTTTTTTTGGCAAATAGGCAAAGACACTCCCATTTCGTTTCCAACTCTCTGGGTTGGAAAGGAACGGGGGAGGCTTTTGATCTTTTTGGGAGTTTTATCCTTAACTGATTTTAAAGATTAGGTTTAATTTAAAAAAAAGAACATTATGGTTCTAAACCTAAAAAAAAAATGTACTCCTAAAATGGTACATTATGAAATAGTAATTTAAGTTTTTAAATGTACTATTTATGCACATAAGTAGATATAATTATCCTCTTTTGCAAATCTCGCAATCAAAGAAAGGTTTGCTGTAAGAATACCCAATTTTGGGTTAAGCTCGCCGTTGTACATAAGCTATATATTGCAATTTATATATATTAAACTTTTAATTTTGTATGCAATAAAGAATAAGAATAGTGAGTCTCGTGGTGGGTAGTTAATTAAGGGTTAAAGACCACCACTTCACACTAATACTCCTAAGTTTATAACAAATATCAAATAATGATACCTTACTTCCGCGATTTGGCTTAAAAGACCAAAAAAATAAACCCGTTCCCAGCTCTTCGCCACTCCACATCTGTAATAAGCAAATAATTGCGGCCGTCAACTGAATAATTTCGATGGCATTTATTAAAAACCCATCACGTATTATTACTTGATGGTGTGAAAAGCACAAAAGTGCCGGCAAGAGGTCACTAACGGGTGACACTTCCTAAAGTGACATCTGGTCGATTAGGGGTCCGTGGGTACTAAAAGATTATTAGGGGTTCTCCTGGGTCTCATCTTTAGGCGTCTTGAACTGACCTGCCTCTCAAAATAACATCATACCTGTAATCCTTGAAGGGTAAGGCAGAGGTGTACCCATCGGTACACCCATATAACGCCAGTTATCTAATAGTGGGTAAGACTATTGCCATCAACCGGGCACAAAGCCAGACTCCGTGGCTGCTACTGAGAAATTCCTGATGGAAAAACCCAGTAACACTTTGCCCGACCTGGGAATCAAACTTACTAACTCATGCTCAGCAGTCGAGCTTGCGACTACACCAACGAGACAGTCGGACTGTCAACAACGGGATAAAAAAAAAAACATATTTGGCTCAGATCGTTGTTATAGAAGTATGATAATGGGTCCTACACAGGTAGTTTCCATTTAAATTAAAGATATCAAACTCAAACTCAAACTCAAAGCATTTATTTCAATTAAACCATTACAGGCACTTTTTAATGTCAAAACACAAAAAATAAACTAAGCTACAGTCCCAGTCACAGGGCATAATAACTTGTGAAAGTACTGTAGTTGCCCATTCGAAAGCGTAGATCTCTATGGAGAAGAATGGGCAAGAAACTCCATAGTCCATATAGTTAGGTAACTAGTGTAGCTACCATTTAAATTAAACCTGTTAGTTGAAGCTTCTTTTGACCTGTGCCAGACAGGATTTATGTTACAAGTATCTCATTTCTCCTTACATCTTAACGTACCACCTAAGTATTGTACAAATCAATAAATGCTAGAGTACTGAGGGTACATACTCGTATTTAATTCAACATTTTCTGTCATTTAAGTTAATGTGTGAGTAGATAATAAAATATTAAAAAAGGCTGCTCCTTTCAAGGCAAGCATAAATGAGTTTTATTACCTTTGACACGTTCACTCTTGACTAAATCATACAAAAAACTTGTCGAAATCATTAGTATCGTCACGGGAAAGATCACACGGAAACTACCACGATTCGGTTACACTAAACAATTGAATCGTTATAATATTCCAGTTTGGAAAATACAAAACAAATGATTAGCCAGTAGATGTTATACGATGACGTCAGGACTGATGACAAAAAATTACATTAACAAAAACTTTTTTGCAAAAAAAACCGACTTCCAAAAAAACACAAAAAAAGTGGAAAATAACTTTACTTTCGGAAGTCGGTGACTATTGTTTGTTTCATTGACTTTTTTGCCACCGACTTCCGAAAGTAAAGTTATTTTCCACTTTTTTTAGTGTTTTTTTTGGAAGTCGGTTTTTTTTTGCAAAAAAGTTTTTATTTTACCCTTTTTAATTATCGTATCACACACAAATCCTTGTCAAGTATCAATTTCGCAATTTCTTTTACTTGGATCACATTTTTTCCAGCTATTTTGATTTCAAAACCAAACTGCTGAACCGATTTTGATGAAATTTCTATGGGACCAATCGGGAAGTAGATCCATTCAGACAAAAGAAGATTTTTTCAAATCGGTTCATAAATGACGGAGATAATTATGAGGTAACAAACACAAAAAAAAAAAACATACAACCGAATTGAGAACCTCCTCCTTTTTTTGAAGTCGGTTAAAAATGAGTGATATCTCTGTTCAATTTATGACAAGAAGATCTAAATAAAATAAATTAATATAACATCGCGCCTGTAATCCCCGATGGATTAGGCAGAGGCGTATCTAATAGTACACTCACGTTTCACCAGTTATGTTTTGTCCCAAGGCGAGCCTGTTGACATCAACCGGGCACAAACCTAGAATCCGTCGCTGCTACTGAGTAATTCCTGGCAACGAGGCAGATTTATCATGGTAGTGTTGCCATACGTATATATTATGTACTTATACTTTTTTATTCTTATTAGCCGTTAAAAACCCATTAACAATTTGCCCGAGCTGGGAATCTAATCCTGGACCTCATGCTTCGCGGTCGCTATTGAGACCGCTCGACCAACAAGGCAAAGACCAAAGATGCTAAATAAACTTCTGTTGAATATTATCCCGAAAAGTAGTGCCGCTATGCCGATCTGTCTGTTTTGCTGTATTTCGGTTTGAAGAATTCTGTTGAAATTATATCATTGAGATTGGTGCCCTGCTATAACGCCGTCTTTGAACCAGCAACAGCATTGATATCTGTAACAAAAAATATATATATTATGGGTCAACCTGATTGACGAAGACCTATTTTTTTTCACAAGCCTGCTTTGTCCGACTCCTGGGCAAAGTCCTCTCTCCACTCCTTCCACTTCCCGCGAATCCAGTTCGGACGGAACCTGTCCAGTTCGTCCCGCCATCTCCTCCGTGGCTTGCCGCGACCCCGCCTCACTGTGTCAGGTCACCATTTTCCTTCTGTTTTGGCCCACAGTTTGTCCGGCATGCGGCAGACATGTCCTGCCCAGTCCCATTTGAGTTGGGCAGCCTTTTGAGCCACGTCAGCTATATTTGTTTTAGAGCGCAGTATTGTGTTTCGAACACGATCCGGTAATTTAACACCTAGGATACTGTGCTCCATTGCTCGTTGGCAAATCTTGAGTTTGGACTTCTGATCTTATAAGTTGAGACGGGGAGGACACACATGTCCATAAGTTTGTGTTTTAGTGCCTATTAATAAACAATTTATTTCGGGGCGATGCAACATGTTCAATTGCGGCAGCATAAAATACATATGTAGTTCACAACATAAACACTGGGCAGCAAGCCTCATCCTGGCTGGCAAACATTGTAACCTGGGCCTAATCTCATCCCCTTTTCAGCAGAAAACCCTCACATACATCTTCTTCTGAATAATTTCGCACTAAAACTCAACGAAACAAGTCCCCATGAATGAAGAACAAATCTGTTGTGCGAATCACCGGATATGGCTGGAGTTCACATGACAATAGAATCAGCGGCGAGCATTGGGAGCCGCGAGTCGTGCCAGATGTGCTGACGTGGCGTATCACAGCCCACGCAATGGCCGACGGTGGATTAGAGAGGACATTCGCTGATAATAATAAATGAGGTAACTGCTGAGATGACGAGTAATAGAGAAGTATGTTTGTATGTCCCAAATAAACTCGGATAATGGCAGGAGAATGATGATTCGCTTAAAATAATAAGAGTTCTGCAGTTTTTATTTTTTATTTTTGATGAATTAGTATCGATACCACTATTAAGTGCTTGGAGAAGACTTGCTGCAACATCTAAAGTCAACGGATATTCAGTGTTTCTTGTGAATGCAATTGCTGGAGAGATCTTAAATATTTAATTGAAAGTCATTTGTGAATTAAACTTTGGTATTATATACCAACATAAAGGAATTTAAAAATCAATTTCATCGAAATACCCAAAAAGAAATTTCGACCTATATTACTTAACATCACGCCTGTAATTCCCGAAGGGTTAGGCAGAGGTGTACCTAGTAGTACTCCCACATTTCGCCAGTTATGTTTCAGTCCCATGTAGAAAGGAGCGAGCCTGTTGCCGCTAAATGGGTACAAATGCAGACTCCGTGGCTGCTACTAAGAAATTCCTGATGGAATAACACAATAACACTTTGCCCGACCCGGGAACCAACCACAGGACCAGCAGTCGCTTGTGATCACTAGACCAACAAGGCAGTCAGATTAATTTAATATATGAACGGAATATCCACACTAACCCAACCACTCGCATAGTCCGTGAGTGTGGATACAGATCTATCTGAGCCCGTTTGCTCAAGCTCGTCTCGCGAACATTTTATTACAATTCACATTAGCTATTATGTGAGAGACTACTTAACTATTTATACACACTGGTGTACATATAAATATGTCGGTGCACAATCATGAATGGACCATTTGCTGTACAAGGTTAATACTCGTACAATATACCACTAGGTATATTGAGAATATCGTATACATTGCAATTTTATTGTGTATCTTAATGTTTTGCCGGCCTAGTGTTTTTCGATTACTTTAGATTATAGTATTAAATGAAGGAAATACGCCGTTTAGGTAAAGTACAATAATTATTATTCAATAATAATAATATAATTAATTATATTTATTATAATTATTTTAATAATTATTGTATCCTAGCAATAATTTTGTACTTCTTTGATGATCCAATTCTGGATCTGCATGATGCATCTGATATATCTTTCTGGAGATTTAATTGAATTAAAAACATCATCATTTGCCGTGCCCTTTTTTCAATTATGTTGGGGTCGGCTTCCAGTCTAACCGGATCCAGCTGAATAACAGTATTTTACATGGAGCTACTGTCTAACTGACCTCCACTACCCAGTTAATACTGGGTAATACGATACCCCTCGGTGAGACTGATTGGTTAGGGCCACTGACTACCTGTAGCGACTGTCAAAGATCTACAATGGACAGCAGGCATCAGCAGGACTAAGGCATCTAATATTATTGTATTAAAAACTTCTAATTTTACTGGCCTCGGAACAAAACCACAATAACTTATGAATCTCACTATTATTCTATATCTCAGTAAATTATACCATCTGCAACCACAATCAAACACCAAAAAACAAAGGCTTACTTTATTACAATCTCTCAACAAATTGACACATCTATTATTCTTGGCATTAGACTTATTTTTCTAAATCAAAGATAGGCCTACATCTAATATACAAAGACCTCTGTCGTCCCACCATCATTTACCGAGGGACCAACTTAGGGTGAAGAATGGGAGGTCAAGGTATTTTGATCTTTTTTCATTTTTGATATCCCAAATCATAGTTTCAAATTGCTTGCTATTAAGTGTGATAACTAAGAGATAGAGTTTAATGGATCGTGGACTATCAGTTCGTGTGAACTTTGTGGTTTATGTTTATTTTTTGTGAGGGTTAAATTTAAGGAATATTATTAGAGTGTTACTGGCATGAAGTTTTTGTACCTTTTAACGGGCAGCTGAACTTTGTGAGTTTCTTAGGAGTATCTACGACTTCACAAACGTCCACAGTACGCATATAGAATAGGATATTTATATATTCTTCTTCTAAGCGTGTCAATGACAATTTAAATTGAGTCAGCCCAATATTTGGCGACGAGTATGGCACTTTCAGTAGCGTCCATCAGCTCCTGTGATTTGCAAGTCACAGGGCAGGCTGGACATGATATCAAATATACCATATAAAAATAAAATGAAACAACAAACAAACGTTTGTTTGTTGTTTATTTCATTTATTTTTAAAGCGGCTACACTTAAGACAGGTCGGGTGATAGCAATTATCAATAAATCTTTGTTGCACAAGAAGGTGGTCACAAAATTTTGTGAAGTCCTTGATTCCTGTGCTAAGTGATGGACCTGTGTTACATGGGCCAGTGCCCTCTTCTAGGAGGGGTATTCTCTTTTCTCAGAGATATGAGTTTTCTTTTTCATAACAGATATGAAGTTGCTGGTTGTATAGAATAGGTACCTATTCTCATTGCATTTCTCCTGCTGAATCCTTTCATCTAAAAATTTTGGTCGGGGACGTAATAATGACAATCAACATAAAATTCGACAGCATTCTACAAAAATCATTTCATAAATGCGTCATCATTTCATTCATTGTTTCCTCCGTGCCTCGGAAAGCACGTTAAGTCGTTGGTCCCGGTTGTCAATTGTAGATCTTTGACAGTCGTTACAGGTAGTCAGTGACCCGAAAGTCTGACAACCAGTCTTACCAAGGGGTATCGTATTACCCAGTACTAACTGGGTTGTGGAGGTCAGATAGGCAGTCGCTCCATATAAAATACTGGTATTCAGCTGCATCCGGTTAGGCTGCAAGCCGACCCCAACCAGATGATGATGATGAAATGCGTCGTCATTCTCCTGCCCTTATCCCAATTTATTTGGGGTCGGCGCAGCATGTCTTCTGCTTCCATACTTCTCTATTACTTGACATCCCATCAGACACCTCTTTCTTGCCATATCGGCCTTCACACTGTCCATCCATCGTTTGCCTTCATAAATGCGTAAGAACAAAAAAAGACGGAGCTATCCTAGACTTGTGATCATCAAAACAATTCTAGATAAAGGCAACATCCTTAAGAATGACGTAACCCCATGATATTTATCACACAAATGTCTCCCACAGTGGATGCGCATTGGTGGAATACCTCATAATACTGCGCATGCACGATCTGATTGCGGCCAAGTTTAACGTAATCAAACTGTTGGGAGCAGACGTATTCTGATTGATTCGAGGAATTTGCATTGATTTGATTTGTTGTAAATGTTTCTAGTGTTTTGACTGCTTTGCTGGTCTAGTTGACGCAATACCGACTGCTGAGCATGAGGTCCTGGGTTCGACTCCCGGGTCGGACAAATTGTTATTGGGTTTTTCCATCAGGAATTTCTCAGCCACACGAACAGTCATGGAGTTTGCATTTGTGCCCAGTTGATGGCAATAGGCTCGCCCCCTATTACATGGGACTTAAACATAACTGGCCAAATGTTGGTGTACTATTAGGTACACCTCTGCCTAACCTTTCGGGGATTACACGCGTGATGTTGTGTTTTTTCTAGTATTTCGAAAGTTTTCCGTAGGATTATGGCACAGCTTCAGTCAGCATTAATATATCAAGGATCAATGTCATGTTTCTGAAAGTACAGTTTTGCTTATTTTGTTAATTTTGATGGCTATAGGTAGATTAAGACCAAAGGAACGACGGATGGACTGTGTGAAGCATGATATGGCAAGAGGTGGTGTCTGATGAAATATCGAGGAAAAAATAAGTATGGGAGAAGAAGACGTGCTGCGCCGACTCAACATAAATTGGGATAAGGGTATGAGAATGATGATGAGATGGCGATAGGCTCGCACCCTATCACATGGGACTTAAACATAACTGGTGACATGTAGGAATGCTATTTGGAACACCTCTGCCTAATTCTTCAGGGATTACAAGGCGTGATGTTAGGTATGATTTTCTGATCCTTGCGGCCACAATTTGTAATATTCTTCTCTTTTTTGTTGGAAATGATTCACCACAAACCTCTATCAGCCACTTTAAAAATGCTGTACCAGATAGTTTGGCGTGATTCAAATAATTAGTTAGTGTCAGAATAATACCTAGTCTAGATAAGGCAAAGCGTACAGTTCGCGTCAGGCTCACGCCCACGGCACAAGATTCATTGTTGCCTTAATATTCGGTTACACTTTGGGAATTGCTAAGTGTGTCATCGCTTTTGTGTTTCAAAGGGCGACAAGGTAAGGTTACATTCTGAGACTGTAAATGAAGAAGCTAATTTTGCGTGATAAAAAAATAACATGTATTAGGAGTTTTTAGCTAAACAGCTGCAAGGTTAAGCCTCACTTGCCTAGTTCAGTCCATGGATGGGTAACCATCCATTACATACCGAGTTTATTCCTTGCCTTGTAAACCACATTAAGCCGTTGGTCGTGGCTGTCATTTGTAGATAGATGCACAGTCGTAACAGGTAGTCAATGGCCTGAAAGTTTCATTCATTTTGAATTCTGGGTAAGATAAATTTTTCTTAAATAGGCTGATAAGGTTTTTCGAGTAGAAAAGTGTGGCAGCTTTTTCATGAATCGATTATTAACATGACTGTACCTTTTTTTGCAAAAATACTGAGTGCGTCAAGTTGGCGTAAACAAAAAAGTGATTTAATTTAAGTTTCATTACGTGGACCCGCGGAAAAATCTTTGCGTGTCCAGATGACGAAATAATAAATCATACTAATTTTGAGTTTCACCAACTGGACACACATGTGTCCAGTCTCTCATGTCGAGTTGGTGAATAACCCAGATAAAGTAGGATTTAGATAAAGTTGAAGTACCTATAAGATTCATAAAATCAAGTACCTAAGTAACGCCTAAACCTACGCCTAACCCTACCTAAGTAACCTACTTTTCTGTGCCCAACAGGGTCCCCTAAGATCGTGTCTGTATAACAAAAATTCACATCGTGGAATGCATTGTCCAAGATTGAATCTAGAGTAATATTTTCCGATTTCAGTCAACCGCATGTCGTAATCAACTAACCTAGTCAAATCAAACAACAACTTGAAATAAATGCACTTTTGAATTGTCGAAACAATAATAAACATTTCTGCAAATCAATAAACCTTAATCTCTCACGAATCAGAAGCTATTAATGTACCTAATTATAAGCAACGAAATCGTAGTGCCAGATAATGTTCCCACACTTCAATTTGCAGAAACAAATAGTAGCTAATAATATGTATAATATCGTTTCATGTCCGTGGGTGTCAGCCGAATGTAATGTGGTTCAGGGTTAATATTGGCACTGTTAGTGACTCATTTGTCTGCCGACGTGGATTTTCGATTATTTCTGAAACTTAGCAATTGGTGTTGGTTACATTGCTAAGTAAAACTTAAGTAATCTTATCTTCAGCAATGTCGACGCGTCGCAGTGTTGAGTAGTAAAAGTTTGATATTCAGTCCTTACTTCGACTTTTCATTTTATTTATTTATTTAATCTTTATGTACAATAGTAGTACATAGACGGACTTAATGCCATTAGGCATTTACTACCAGTCAACCTTTGGGTTAAATAGGACAACATTATGATAGGGTGCAAAATAATATCTAAAAAAAACTAATTGTTTTCATTTTCAATAAAAATTACCCTCGGAAACTTTTTAAGACGATAACTGGTGAGGTTTGTCAGTAAATCTGGTACATCCTGACTTTTTCTTAAGGTACCTACGGTAGAAAAAGCTCATGCAATGTTTAGAAGTTCAAGAAATAGAAGAGTAGTGGTTGTTGTCCGGAGGCGAGATGGGCAGACAATATTGTAGCCATTGTGAATGAAACTTGGACTAGACTGGCACTTGCAAAGAGAGACCTTAGTGGGCGATGTTGGGCCGTGGATGATGGTGAGGTGGTAACAGTACTCGCAATCAGTTATATTGATATCCCAGCCCAGGATGCAACAGAAGTATCTACTAGTACCGTCAATCATGAATCCATCACAGGCCTAGCCTTTTCTCAACTATGTTGGGGTCGGCTCCCAGTCTCACCAAATGCAGCTAAATACCAGTATTTTACATGGATCAACAACCTACCTGACCTCCACAACCCATTTAGTACTGGGTCATACGATACCCTTTGGTTGGCCAGGATGTCAGACTTTCGGGCCATTGACTACTTGTAACGACTGTCAAAGATCTACTAATTACAGCCGGGACCAATAGCTTAACGTGCTTTCCGAGGCACGGATAAACCTCTTTATGTAATGGGTGGTCACCCATCCACGGGCCAACGCGGATTAACCTGCAGTAGATCGATCCAAACGGCTGTTATTATTCAGCAGTTATTCATGAATTTAAACCACAATTATCTCCCTTGTATAAATCTAAATTTTTACACCCAGTAAGCAGCACACTCAACAGAATTCAAGAATCCAAGAATTAATTCGTGACCTATGCGTCAGTATGAGTCATGCGCGCACGCAGATCTCACGGTGTTCACGTCGACTTGACATAATAATAGCAATGTTGCTGATCAAATATGATTGATTTTGTACTCGTAGGTCCTTCTTTAAGGTTAGCGTGATTGTTTAATTGTGATGGCACGATTATTTGGATTAGGATGGTTTTTTATTTGTAGCTAGCTGTGCCTCACGACCTTCGTCCGCGTGAAATGATTATTATAAAAAACAAATTCAAGGGTTTTATTATTTTTTGGACGGAACTCTAATCCTTTTCCTAAAATAAAAGTAAGCCAAAGTTACTCCTTATAACATCAGCCAGTAAAAGTTCCAAAATTAGTCCAGCCGTTTTTGAGATTAGCCGGAACAAACAGAGAAACAGACAGACATACCGACAGACGGACAGACAAAAATATAAACAAAAAATGTTTTTTTAGTTATAATAAGTACCGTAAAAACAGATGCATTCAGTAAAAAGCTGTTATTCCGAAATTATAAATATACACTTAATTTGTTTTTTATTGGTTAGATATTGGGTTTGGGAAAATTATTTAATAAGTATAGGTTGTACACAAGGTACGCTATCTATAAAGCCATTCCCTAGTTCGATATTTTGAAAGCCTGCTTCGCTAAATTCACATTATAAATGGAGTTGGCTACCAAATTACTCAGGTGCAGTTTTATCAATCATTTTCTTAGTTAGACCATAAGTCATTTGATTTAGGATACATTTTCTCTGGGTAGTCAAATAATTAATTGTATCTATTCATGTTTCTGACAACCAGAAAGACTAACATTGTTAAAATGACATTTCGGATCGATAGTGACATTTCAAAGAAATCATGATTGTGTGGCAAAAAAACCACCCATTGACTGATCTCTTTCATTCATCCAACACTTTAAACACTTGTCGCAAAGAAAATTACCCAACACATTTAATTACAACCACACACCCACAAAACAATAAAAAAGAAATCAATACAAGGTCGCCATCGCAAAAACAATGCACAAATCAAACGTTTCCACCCACTACCTCTCATTAAGTAGTACTAAATAGTACAGCCTTGTACTTTCCATATCCGTACCTTTTGTACGGCAGATTGGAAAGTAATTACTGACTGTAAGTCCTACACTTGACGAGTTTCACACCCACGTGAAATCAAAAGCTTAACTTGAAGATGTTTTAAGTACCTTTTGAGTGCTCTTTATAATGTGAGGTTGGAAGGTAGTGAGAGGCGAGTGTCGATAGTCGATTGTCGAAATTGGAAGCGAAAATAGATGCTGGTAGGAAGACGCAATTTTCTGGAAATGTGTATAAAAGATGTGTTAATTGACAATGACGCTTTGTAGTTTTGTAAACACAGATTTTCATAAGTTTTGAAAACATCAACCCCATTAAAAAGAGAAAGTTCTTATAAATAGTACTGAAATCAAGCTAAAATTAAAATTCGCTACACAAAACCTAACCACAAACAAAACACAAATCATTTAGCTACTGGAGAAAACCTTTTCAAAATATTTAACCAAAAGTCACCAAAAACGTAGAACACAAAAGCAAAACAATAATTTATCGCTAACGAAAACGACTATCGACAAGGAACCCGCTAACCTCACAAAAATCATGCTCTTGCGCACTGACAAGCGCGTCCGACGAGCATTTTGTTATTGGATTAAACTATTACCACTTTAATTTAACACCTTCATCCATCACCACCAACCTTAGCTCAAGTGCATAAGGACTGTTTTGTATTTTCAGAAGTGTATTGCAGCTGTGGTTATAGAGTGTTTTAGGTACAATAGAAATAATTAATCTCGAGTTAAGCGAACGAAGGTCATCTCTTTAGTAATCATTTAATTGGTACAAATGCTGAATTAAAGTTTTGATAGGGGAAGAGTGGGCGGGGTTGGGCAAGTTGGAGATTCAAGACAAAAACAATCTGGATGTTGGAATTGTAAAATAAGAAGAAACATTTGGAGTATAAGGCTCTTTAGCTAGCGAGAGCTTGGTGTTGCTAAAAATAACTGAAAAGTTGAAGTGGCTCAACACACGTGGTCTCACTGAAGACTTGCCCTTAATTTGCTAGATGAAGTATTTGTATATTGCTCAATCTTCCTCACACATTCAGTGAAACACTTTTGGACCACACAATGACCGCGGCGGTGGAGGAAATAAAATATTTCTTCTTGAAAAGCTATTCTCAGTTGAAAAGCAGTTTCATAATAATATTCGCTAAGAATGACAATACGTCGGCAATTCTGTTAATGAGAGTTTCCAAAGATACACCAAATTATTATTGTAGTTCATTGTGTCCTAACAAAATTAGTTACATTAAAAACGAAGTCAGTCTAAATAAAAACCTAAAAAAGACAATAATATAAGTTAAATAAGAACTTCCTTACAAGAAGTACCTACACAAAAGCCCATAAAATATCGCAAGAACAGTTATTAAAACAACGCAACATCACATAAGGGTTTAGTGGGTCGACTGCGGGTCGTGGGGTCACAGATTCGAATCTCGTGATGGGCGTAATGTGATGTTTATTATACTGAGCTACGGTTAGGCTGGGACTAGGCTAGACGTTTGACCGATGAAGCTTTGAGTCGTGTGTTCCGGTGTTTATGTTAAGCCGTTGGATTGACAGGTTGGAGAGAAATGTTGGGATAAACGGTGTTTTATTTTATTGTCTTCTGAAGTAAGGAAATATTTTAGGTTGGTACTGGGAGTGTGAAAATCGAATGAGCTCGAATCAACTGAACTCGTGGATCGCTTGCCTAGGCTTGTCCGTGGATGGTTGACCACCCATTACCCACATACCCCTACATACCGAGTTTCCTGCGTGCTTCGGCAAGCACGTTAAGCCGTTGGTTCCGGCCATCATTTGTAAATCTTTGACAGTCGTTACAGGTAGTCAGTGGCGCACAAGTCTGACAACCAGCCTTACCAAAGGCTTCCCAGTACTAACTGGGTTGTGGAGGTCAATAGGCAGTCGCTCCATGTAAAATACTGGTGTTCAGCTGCATCCGGTCAGACTGGAAGCTGACCCCAACATAGTTGGGAAAAGGCAGGCACATGTTGAAGACCAGTGTGTTTCATGTGACCATGAGGATATTTATCCATTTTAATGATGAAAAAAATATTCAGATAAAAAGTTTTTCACCTAATAAAGTTATTTATAAAGTTATTATTTGTAGTAACTCACAAAACTAATTTCCTCAAATCCAGAAACAAGAAACATAACCCTCACACTAAGAAAACACGACGTAATAAATACCAAAAATAATCGCGAGAGAATTAAAGTTTACCATTTAAAATAATGTAACGTTTTAATATACATGTAAATATCGTGGCATCTAAATAATGCCATAGCTCATCGCGATAGGTTCGCGCGTTAATTGCTGCGCCTGCGCAGACGGGACCTGTTATTACTAGGGTCGCTGTAAAGGTGGGTGTAGACGAGATGCAAGTTTAGCGCGTGACTGAAAATTTTAGTCGCGCGTCGAGATTTTCGGTGTAAGTTTTCAATACATAGTGAAGATTTCCTAATAGCGCGCTTTTGTTTTTCAAATCTGCAGTCTCCAGTTCCATCAAGTTCGAGGAGTACTGGATTTATCTACTAGATTAACACAGGTTTTGGTAATATTTCTCTATGCACTGTGTTCCCCATACTATTTTGATAAGTGCTCGTTCTCATGCTTCTTAACTCCCACTATAACCTCTTTACACGTCAGATTGGAAAATGCTACTGGTATTACTGCTTAATCCTGCATCCAGATTTTGTGACTACCTTTACCATAACATAACAGCACGCCTGTAATCCCCGAAGGGTTAGGCAGAGGTGTACCTCTAACACACCCACATTTCGCCAATTATGTTTAATTGGCGAATACTTAATAGGAGGCGACCCTATTACAATCAACCGGGAACAAATCCAGACTCCGTGGCTGCTATTGAGAAATTCCTGATGGAAAACCCAGTAACACTTTGCCCGACCCGGGAATTGGACCCAAGCCCTCATGCTCAGCAGTTGCGCTTTAGACCAACAAGGCAGTCACTACCTTTATCCTAACCATCAAAATGACAAACCAGAAACTACTTACACCATATTTCCTCATTCCACCCTTTCGAAAGTTTCGACCGTGTCTCCGCGCGTCTTTTCCTCACGTCTCGTCTACCCACACCTTTATCCTGACCGCTCTAATAGCCAAGCCGACGATTGTGCAGTATAGTTCGCGATATTTTGTAACATATACGTACATATATACTGACCATCTTCAGTAATAACATTACAGCTAGATTTATTCCACCGTAATATCCCGCTGGACCGTGCGTTCTCTTAAATACTTTTGTTGCAAGATACCAATAACTGTATTCTTGTAATTACGTATTGTTTTAGAAGTTAGAATGTAATTAGTTCTGGGTTGAAGATGGTTTTAGTCTTCATTTGTCATGTCATAATATCAGGCTGCGCAAACACAAACTGCGCAAATGCGCAGTTTATAGTTCGACCGTTTCAGTGAACGGTATTAGGTGAAGTGGCCGAACAGTTGCATACCGATTGCTGTAAGTTTTCAACAAAACTTACAGCAATCGGTATCGGTATCAACATCTATCTACTAACAACTTAGTAGGTAGATATCTAAGTAGGTAGAGACTATTCTGCCGTTGGCGGGATTTGTCTGAACTGCATTATAACTAGACTTTGCTTTAGGGTATAACTTAATGTGATATATCCGAAGTAATTTTTTGATGAAAGTGACTGCCTTGTTGGCCTAGTGGTGGCAAGCGCGGCTGCTGAGCAAGAGGTTTAGGGTTCGAATCCCGCGTCGGGAAAATTCTTATTGTGTTTTTCGTCAAGAATTTCTCGATAGCAGCAGCAGGATTTGTGCCCGGTTGATGGCAATAGGCTCGCCCCATATTACATGGGACTTTAACATAACTGTCGAAATCTGGGTGTACCATTAGGTACGCCTCTGCCTAACCCTTCGGGGATAACAGGCGTGATGTCATGTTATTTTATGTGATTAACAAATCATTGTTTTCGCATTGGAAGAAATGATTTTCTAAAAAAAATACAAACTGTGTGTTTTTAAGGCTCCGCTTTACAATTATGATTCAACAGTAGGTACCTGTTATCATCTTACTGTCTATCCCATGTCGTGGACAGTAACGACGCGAAATATACATATTGAGTATCTCTTTTATTCCTTATGCGGATCTAAGTACCTATAGTATTGTGTCGCCAACCTAGACATCCGCAAAACAAATCTATCTGGCCATAAAACCTTAAAGATCAAAATCTCCCATTCTCTAAGAAGAGGGTACTTGAGCCTACACTTCTGCCGTACCCCAAACACGAACATTTTTACTGAAAACGTGACTACAGTATTTGTTATATGTAAATTAGCGATTTGTCCAATGGCCGCACGTTAAACTTCTCAGGCTAACTTTGATGTTCAAGTTTTTTAAACCCACGATACTAGAAACAATCAAAACTGAACCTAATGCAGACTTCATAAAGTCAATTTTAAATTCACGCTCATAAGTATGTAGATACTCCAAGAAGACCAAGAATGATATGGAACGGACTCGAACTGTGACAATTATCATTTATATGTGTCAAAAATTTGCAATTTTTATGTTCAACTATGATTGATGTGATGGCTGTCAGATCGAAAACGAATGTAATTTTTATGTAAATTTTTACAGTACTAAAATTAATCAAAATACGCGTGCGTAACGCAGTTATAAATCAAATTACTTTTTTTGCGTTTTTTTGCGTTTCGTAGCTACTGGTAGACAAATTCCGAATAAAACTCGATCCACGGATTGCCCAAATAGTGTGGAATTATAGATAATAGAGGTTAAAGTATGAAATTGCCGTTTTATAGTAATAGATACTTTGAATTGACATTAAACTTTCATGGTGTGAGATATTCGAGTGAAACTTTTTATAAATTATACCTACCTATGATTTTTTTCTTTTAAAAAATGTGCAACATTCGATTTATCAATTTCAATTGTTTTTTTTATTCAGCTTTGGCGGAAAAGATACTTTGAAAATTCGAGTAAATTTTTAAATACGAGTTCCGACACGGAACTAACGCGGCAGAAACGGCTCGCAATATCAATGCTGCGTTTGGAGAGTCCGCTAGTGACCGCACCGTGCGTTTTTGGTTTAAACGCTTCCGAAATGGAAACTTCGACTTGAAGAACGAACCACGTGGGAGACCGCCCACGCAGGTGAATAACGCTGAATTTAAGGAGATGGTGGAAGCCGATCCGAGTCAAACTACCCAGGAATTAGCAGCATGGTTTAACGTTACCTTTCTTACAATATTGACTCATTTGCATCAAATCAATAAGATAACGAAAAATATGAAAAATGGGTGCCTTATGATTTGACTGATCTGCAGAAAGAAACGCGTGTTGAAACTTGCGCTGCCTTGTTGAATCGATACAGAAATGAAAGATTATTGGATCGAATTGTGACATGTCAACGAAAAGTGGATTCTTTACGATAACCGTCCGTGAAAAATGCAATAGTTGACTCCAGGTCAAACGCCGCAACAGTGCCCAAAAGCAAAGCTTACCAGTAGAAAAAAATACCAATAATAAAAAGGTAATGGTAACTGTTTGGTAGTCTTCACTATAGCTTTCTCAGGTCTGGTCAATATCAGCAGATGTTTACTGTGCCGGATTTTGAACAATGATGGCGAAACTGGCTGTGAAACAGCCCCGACTCGTGAATCGATCTTCACCATTATTACTTCATGATAACGCAAGACCTCACACTGCACGGGACTCCGTTGTAACTGTACAGGAGCTGCAGTTAGAAACCATACCTCATCTTTCGTACTCGCCAGACCTTGCTCCAACTGACCACCATTTTTTCGTGATTAGGACAATTTAATACGCGGTAAAAAAAAATCTTCCCAGGAGGCAGTACAAAATGCTTTCACACAGTTTGTCGAATCTAAATCCCCAGAGTTCTATCGCAAAGGCATAAATGAACTTTCGATTAGATGGCAGCAATGTATAGATAATTAAAGAGAGTAAATATTTTTATTAAATATATATGTTAAGTACATCTTGGAAAAAAACGAGTTTTAATTTTTCAGTATAAATCGGAAATACCTCTAATATTTAGAAATGACATCAGATACTTAAGCGGTTATTATAAAATCAATAAAAAAAATTGTGACCATTTTTATAGCATCGTAAAATGACCATAGATCTGTTTTTTTTTTAACAATCAAGTTTTATGATTTATTGGAAATTATATTGTATCGACTTATATCGTATAGTTATTTAATATTCATTTTGTGGAATCGTTATTATTAGGTATTATTTAATCAGGCGATTCCGCTGCCTAAGTCGATTTAGATGTGCCATTTTTATTGTTAATTATTTATATTTTATGCTGTATTAAGTCGTTTATTTTTCCTATTTTAGATTTTTGTCGAAGCTCCTAATATGTTCAAATCCAAAAAGAAACTGGTAACATTAAGAATATCTAAAAACTGTATTTTGTTTTCTTCTATAATTCAAAAGTCATTTATTTTTTCTATGTTCACAGGTGTCACACATATTCAAACATCATCAATCCTGAATATCATGAAAAGGCTGCATGTTAATTGATGGCTTCTATAAAAAGGTGTATGTGAGGACAAATAATCATACCAAAAATCGTTTTATAGAGAGAAAGATAGAATACACTTTCGGCTGTGTAGTTGTTTTTCTAAAGTTGCTGTCTACATCTAGAAAAGGCCTGTTTTCGTATACTTTCCTGTTCTTTATGTAGACTCTGAAGTCATATCACATCTATACATATAAATAAAATTCAAGTGTCTCTCTGTAATATCAAATTAAATAATTTCAAATTAATTTAATTAACAGTTATTTACTGAATTCATATGAAAGTATATGCGGTATTTATAGCAAAAAAACAGTTTATTTTTTTATTTTTGACTGTTTGTCCGTCTGTCTGTCTGTCCGTTTGTTTCGGCTAATGTCCAAAACGGGTGGACCGATTTGACAGGACTTTTACTGGCAGACAGGCGATGACATAAGGAGTAGCTTTTAGAAACAGGGAAGTTATATTTTTATAATAATTGCACGGGGAATAAGGTCGCGGGGATCAACTACACACACAACACTTTACCATCATCTCAAAAAAAAAACCACATAGTCGCCACTCTATACCATCCGTTTCCCATCCTGTGTGGGTAGTTCAAACACCACGCTTACGTAGACAATACGCACCGGGCAATATGCACTATAGAGAATGCAAACATTACTGCAGCAATGTCGGCAATTAAAAAAATATAAGCACCAGTATGGTACTCGCAGCTTCAGTTATGTGGTCGCCTACCAAATAAATTTCAACTCTATATCTTTTGCTATAAAGTATAATTTCCGTCGTTGTATGGTTGAGGATAGGGTTGTGTAACAGATTTTGAAGCCTATATGGTAAGGATAGAGTTGGTTTCAGGTAAAAGATTATGCGAAGATACAATGTAAAGAAATCTACTTTACCTTATCTTTTGGTTTATATTAATGTGATACTCTATTACCTGTAACAGATAACATTTTTCACACTTTTATTATCATTAGTAGAAGATCTTCTATTTTTGTTTTTTATTAAATGAAAACTAAAATAAGAACGACGAAATGTCGGTCACATTTTAGTTTTTAAGATGTATTCAGTATATCATTCTGAACCCCTCCCCCCTCCAGGCCAGGGCTGAATACGTGGTTACCGTTTCAGCGTCGGTTTCTCTTTCACCCTGTATAAAGTCATTATTTAAAAAAAAAATTGTTGCCCACCGGTATCGGGAACACGGTCCAAGCTACGCCGGTTGCTTGGACCCTGTTCCCGGTCAGAGCTTCAGAGAAAGGGACTAACTAACAATAAGAGCAGTGTCGAGGACCCATTTTCCGGAATCAAGCCCTTGCTCCAGCTGCCTAACGAGAGCCTTCACAGGTCGAGGCTCTTGGCAATTAAGTCATTGGCTGGAGCAAATATCGGCACAATGACCGCTGAGTTCACATCCCACATGTCGATGTTCTAATAACATACATAAATTATAGATTATTATTACATCATCGAATAATCTATGCCTACATATTGATCCTGTTCATGGTACAGTCAATCAGTTTTTTTATTTAAGTACACACTTTCCAATATTTATTGGACACAACAACAAAACACCAGTTAAATCTTTTACATCATCCTTCTCTAGAAAACACCGCTACGCCCACGTGCCAACACGATGATCACTATTTAAAATTAATTAAAACAGCAAAAAAGAAACCTAAATCTTATTTATGAATATTCCAAACTGTTAACACTATAATTAATACGGCAACACTGTTTAAATAATTCCGGAAAGAATCACCAGCGAACAAATTGGTTTGAATTTTAAATTTCGAATGTTTCCTACAAACGTTAACATACATGGTGTGGTTAATTTTTGTTGTTCGTGACTTGTCAATTGGTTAAGATAAATAATTTAAATTGGTTTGTATGTTGCAGATGTTGGCCTGTTGGAACCAACTCTGGTGCCACCCACGCTCGTGTCCATCGATAAAATTATAGTTCCTTGTAAAAAAAATTGTGAACAAGGCAGATGTAATTGGAGGGAACGCCCTAATAGGACATACACTGACCTCATTGGTGATGTTCTTCAGAATGCGTAGTAAGCAAAGTATGAACTAGGACAAAGCAAAGACTTTATTTTACATAATGTCTGTTAAAGAACTGTTTATTTATTTTTTGGATTATGTTTTACTAAGAAATAAAATCAATATTCAAGTTGGTTCACCTAAAAATAATTTCAAAAAAAAACAAAGTTGACGTTTTTCTTTGTATGACCTGACATAGCGAACTAAAAAGACATGTTCGTAAAAAAAAAGAAAATACAAATAACAGAGTCATCTGAACGCACCCGTAAGGAAAGTTTATATTATTTAAATATTTGAGCGTGTTCGAAATACGAATCATTATCTTTTCGCGAATGCAAGAACAACATTTCAATTAGTAAACGATGTTAAACTCTAATTTAATGGCAGTAAAGTTTATTTTAACTTTAGGTCTTTACTAAGTATACAATACAGTTAAGTTAGAGCTTATAACTACTAGCATAAGATTCAATTTACCAATTTTGATTGGTAAAATAAAATTGTAATTTCAGGCGCCACTTTTTGCAGGCGCATAACTGTAACATCAATTGGATTTTTGACGAAATTTCGTTGATTGCTTAATTGTTTAAAACGACTGTTATTTCGTATATTTTTGACATGTGAACGGTTTTCAAGTTTCTTTCGAGTTCGGAGTACTTATGATGAGTTCTTGTTAAGCCAGTCTTCCGTGAGTTAAATGAAACGATTTTTCAATTATCAAGAGCCTGATTTACACTTCGACACTGGTATTTGCAATTTGTATACAATGTGTGTTTTAATTTAAATACTTAAAGCTATATCATTGAAGTGTCTTTTCTTGACTTATTATATTAGCATAGTTTAATGAAATTTGGCCTATAGTACATGGTGTTGGGTTAAACAAAGTACTCGTACATACATTACTTTACTTATCAAAAAATGAACTATTTTCGGTAATCACTATGAAATAAATAACTAAAAATTTTGCTATTGTCTTTTTGTCGAGTTATATGAACAGCAACGAATCGAGGAACTGATTTTTTTTCGTGATTTCAAGGTTATATAGATCATCAATTTCAATACCAAAAATGTTACCATCCTAAATCAACTAAGTGAAAGCCCAGTCATGACCTTTGCTCTATGGTTCCACCTATTAATAAGACCTCATTGGTCAGAGTATCAATCGAAGCAGATAATTATAGTTTCCGGTCCACGAATTTAATAATAAAATATTTGAATGATGATCTTATGATCTTATTAATTTTTTTTTGGATGGTACAAGGAATGGGCGTTAAGTCGTGCATGGAACCCATACAAGGTCTGTAAACTACACTTTTCGTGACACCGTGTGAGATGAGGTTGATTATTATGTAGCTAGTTGTATGTATCAGCAATCATAACCTAAGAAGTAGACCTCCCATTGTGATAGCAACATTTTTATCTAATAACTAGCTTTATCCCTAGGCTTGCTCGCGTTATAATCAAATATTATCTCATGAGAATGTTCTAAATATAAACTGACATTCGGGGGTAATGTAGCTTTCCGTTAGTGATTTTTTTTCTGAGATCTGTAGTTCCGAAGATTACCCCATACTACCAAACATACAAACTTTATCTCTTTATGACATTAGCCTCAAACGGCGCAAATACAATAACCTCATTGGTAGCTATGAGTTTGAGCCGTTTGGGGTTGAAACACTAGGGTCATGGGGTCCGAGTGCGCACCTCGGACCAATCGGGACATCGCCAAGCGGTTGGTCGACTCTTCTCATGACCAGAGGGCTGGCTTATTTTTGAGTCAAAGAATCAGCATTTCCATTCAACGTGGCAATGCTGCCAGCCTTCTGGGCACTGTTCCTGTTGACAGCGATGTGGACGAATTTTTGGACGTCCTTTAATACTTTTCTTCTTTTATCTGTACATTATATGTATTATTAATTTAATATTATGTTGTATTAAATTATTTTACTATCAACTAAATAGTACATAGAAGTATAGATAAGCCAATTAGGAAAACACTGTAATAGGTATCCAGAGAAGACCCAATTCCAGCGGTCGTCATTTGGCGTCGTGGAAGTTGTCATCATTACTGATAAGACAACATTATTCATCTTATTAACGCATCGAATCACAGTGCACGAGTCTTACAAGATTTTTTTTTTTTTTTTGGGTGGGAAATCATCAAATGACCTCTCCCGCTCTGGGTGGAGCGGGAGGGCGTGTCAGACTCTTACTGACTAAAACCCACCCGTGTTCCGTCAGTTGCCTGTGCCAAGGGCCACGGTAACTCTTTCGAACAAATCCGCAACCCTGGCAGGCATCGGTCCTAATGGACCCCGTCAGTTTGTGCTGACATCTCTTTGAGTCGCGCGTGGAACACAACGCGCCATCGACCCGGGCCTGGTCCTGAGTTTTACAAGCTGGAGATCTTCTTGGTTCTGCAGATGATTCAATAATTACTGAGGTATTTCGTCAAGATTCCCCATAATAGAGGCCGTTAGGTACATTTATATCATACGTAGGTATCTTCTAGTTTATAGGAACAAATATCACTACTAAATCTAAATACTGTTAATAGGCCCGAGGGAGTTGGTAGATGTCATGTGTCGTTCAATGTTCAGTTTTGGGACATAATGTTGAATGATTGTGATGACTTATGAAACAAAGTAAAACGACGAATACACGATACGTGCCCGCTACCGCTGTCACCACAGTCTCCATCAATTCATTCATTTCTCCACAATAACATAACATAACATCACGCCTGTAATCGCCGAAGGGTTTGGCAGTGGTGTACCTAATTGTGCATCCACATGTCGCCAGTTATGTTTAAGTCCCATCTAATAGGGAGCAAGTCTATTGCCATCAACCGGGCACAAATCCAGACTCCGTGGCTGCTGAGAAATTCCTAATAGAAAAACCTAATAACAATTTTCCTGATCCGGGATTCTAACCCAGGATCTCATGCTGCTAGACCAACCAGGCAGGCCACAATCCATAATCTCCGTATAATATTCGGTCTCCATTCTTTGTTTATACTAACTACCACTACTTTGTTTAGAGGAGCTCGTGGCTAAATAATAACAGCCGCTCGGGTCGATCGTCAGGTTAAGCCGCGCTTGCCTGGGTTGGTCCGTGGATGGGTGACCACCCATTACACATACCGAGTTTCCTCCGTGCCTCGGAAAGCACGTTAAGCCGTTCATCCGGGCTGTCATTTGTAGATCTTTGACATTCTTTACGGGTAGTCAGTGGCCCGAAAGTCTGACAACCAGTATTACCAAGGGGTATCGTATTACCCAATGCGAACTGGGTTATGGAGGTCAGATAAGCAGCCGCGTAAAATACTGGTATTCAGCTGCATCCGGTTAGACTGGAAGCCGACCCCAATATAGTTGGGAAAAGGCTAGGCAGATGATGATTCTCTGTGCATACTAGGAGTCCTGCCCACCCCGCAGTATAAATGAATGCTAGTAGTACAGTAAAGTGGCGATTACCGCACATTACGGTGCGGTCGCCAGATCGGCGCTTCACTGTCATTACTAATGCGAGCTATTTGAGCTCTGCGGTCGGGCAGGTCGGCTTGAGGAGTTATGAAGGTTGGCAGAGGTTCTCGAGTATAATCTGAGTGTTTGATTTTTTATTTATTACTTCACGGGAGATGGCTGGACGAGCTGGACAGAACTAACGATCAGTGGTCCACCTTAGCCCTGGATCGCAGAATTTGGAAGTCATGGGGAGAGGCCTTTGCCAGCGGGATGATACAGGCTAACAGTAACATTTGGGAAAACAAACAGTAGTATATTAAACATAAACAAGTCTGTCTTAAAACAAAACATAACGGTTCCCCACAATGTTTTCCGAGATATAATCTAGCATTTGATTTTGCTAAATCTTATTGCTGTTTTGACTTACACCAGGCGAGGTCTTAAGCACTCTGTTGAATTTTCAATGCTCGGGTAAGTGTCGAGAGTTGAATTTTCAACAATTGATGTATTGTTTAGGCTGTCATATAAGTGATTTGTTGATCTAGTGGTCGCAAGCGCCAATGCTAAGCATGGGGTCCTGGGTTCGATTTCCAGGTCGGGCAAAGTGATAACATTTATTGATTGGATAGGTGCTTACAGTGTTTCATGCGATTTCGGGACGTTTAAGTGGGTTTTGCCATCAAGATTTTTTTTAGTAACAGCGACGGAGTCTGGATTTATGTCCGCTTGATAGCACGAAATTTGGGTGTACTGTTAGGTACACCTCTGCCTAACCCTTCGAAGATTATTTGCTTGATGTTATGTTATGTGTTTAAAAAGTCCTGTGATTTGCACTAGCACGAATAACATCCAACGTGTCTTCTACAAACTCTGCAAGAAAAACAGTGTTCTCGCACCCTATACAAAAGCTTACGTACGCAGACAGACCACTTTAATAAAAAACCTTCCAGCGAAGTTCTTGTTTCATAGCTCATTGTGCGCTGTTTTTTGTAAGGCCGAACAGTATTGGTATATTCACGCATAAACTGCGGTAAAGCGAAGTGGTCGAAACGCTCAGTTGCTTTTTGCGCGTACAACGTTCGATTCCATGTTCACTTATTGTCAGTTTATTGAGCAAAACCTCGTGTGTTTGTTTGAAAAAGCAAGGAATTTATGTTTCTAGAGTTGTTGCTTTTTGTTTCGACTTTGCTTATGTCGGTTTCTGTTTTGTAGAGTTTTTCTATTTTCTTTTGCTGAAGACTGTTTCTTCTGAGGAAGAGTTCAATTGAGGCCGTTTAAATCAAGCCAACAGATCGTGAAGTGTAAGCATTAGTGTAAGGAAGTGGAAAATACTTCATCGTGTACCATACAATGTTATTCTGTTGCAAATTCATGGTCATCCTTAGAAATCTCATTTGATTTACAATTATTTTTGGTTTAAATATTTCTACCTTGTAGCAGAGATGTGTGATTTGTGTTGTTATCATATTATTTTACTTATATAATAAGGAGCAATCCCATATTTTTGATTTTATCAAAAAAAATATTTCTTTAATACTTAATTAATTAATTGTATAGTATTTTAAAAGTCAATTATTGTTTATACATATCTGAGCAATGCTAATCTATTTGCACTTTTTACCTAATGGCAATTTTGTTAACATGCGGATAATGTAGTGGGCTGCAATATTGTTTTCACATACTATTTTTCAGTTTTTTAGTGTCCCCTAATAAATAAAATAAAAATCATAACTATTTCCGCTACATCCGGTTAGACTGAAAGCCGGTCCCAAAAGGCTAGACAAGATGGTGCTGATGATGAACTATTTTTATTTTGAATCATGCACGAGTATGTAGAATAGTACCGTATACCACTCTTGTGATTTATCGAACTGTGAACTATAATAAAAACAAAACAACATCAATTAACATTTATTTATCTAGAGCACACAGATCTCGACCAACAATTTCTAATGTCGAAACATTTGACAAATTGCCCGGATTGCCCGAACCAGAGCATCGGTGACCGGGAAATATAAACAACCAATTACTGTGCTTGATTTATTGTGAGCAATTATTTATTGTCCGAGCTTATTCGCGTTTTAATTGTTGGGATTGATGCTATAACGATAGGGTGGAGGTGCCAGTAGTTGGCTTAGGATAAAATACGTTTTATTCCTGCTTTTGTAGTTTGGTGTACTTTTGAAATCTTAGCTTTGAAAGAAATACCTTGTCAAGATTTAAGTAGGTATATCAAATATAGTCAATGGCTCGAGAGTCTGACGCCGGTCTTAAGAAAGGACTGAAACATTATTAAATGTTTCAGTCCCATGCAATAGAGGGAGAGCCTATTACCATTAATCGTACATAAATCCATACTCCGATTCATCATTCTGTTAACATATTTTAAATTTGCAACGGCCGACAACAAGTGTTCTTACCCTGCAAGTAGACGATATATATTTTTCTCTATATTAATAAGACCACCCGTTGGGTACGTCTCGTAAGATATTAGTCGAGTTCGACATTAGTTTATTTATTTGCCGATAGATCACGCATTTCGTGATAAATTGTTACGTATAGTTACCTCTTAAAGATAATTATTATAATTGTCCGAAAAAGGCGAAATATTAAAGTCATACATGTTGCGCTTGGATAAGGGACATGTTGAAAAATCCAGTCATTTTGTGTTTTCCAAGGTATTTTATGAAAGAAAGAAAAAATGTAAGGAGATACTTTTGTTTGCGCAAAAAACACGAGACATAACATAAGAAAAACATGAGTTTCTTTGTTATCTTACGGACCGAATTTCGCCCATGGTCGCCAATCTCAACGTAGACTGGCCATCTACGCAAGAGATTTTACATTTTACCTATTATTATTGCACAAGTTTACAAGTTCAGACACAAGTACACTCTGTCATCCCTCACCTCATAGGCCTGATTATTTGAGGCTCCATTGACACGTAAACTGCGACTGTAAAACCTTACAAACCTTACATCTATTCTATGCTAAACATAACATAACATAACATTACATCACGCCTGTTATCCCCGAAGGGTTAGGCAGAGTTACACAATATTTCTTAATTAGTTTTATATTTTATTTTATATTTCCTTTTTTATATTTTGTATTGTGTACTTGTGGCGTGTGCCAATAAACGTTTTTTCTTTCTAGTTGCACCTAATAGTACACCCACATTTCGC